>JARQOC010000005.1:399250544-399518044 GCA_033576535.1 Allobates femoralis | reverse complement strand
ACTTCAGAATACAAAGATATGATTTTTAGTTTTTTGAAAAAACGTAAGTTTTTAACTTTTTTCTCATATATATATATATATAATATATAGCTTGTTAGCACATGTACATCTTTGGTAGTAACCGAGTGCTGCAGAGCATTTCTTTCTAGATATATATATATAATATATATATATATTACAAAGCAAAAAAACTGCACAGCACTCAATACACATTGTGAACTCGTGCTAGCAGTGACGCTGGGTCAAATACCAAGAAAAAAATGTCTCTGCAGCACACAGCTACTACTAATATCGTACATATGCTAACAAGCAAAAAATGAGAAAAAAATTTAAAAACTTACGTTTTTTTTTCAAAAACCTCATTATTCTTAATTTTTATTTTCTGGGGTCTTAGTACATACATTGGCCAATGTCTGCTTGCTCACCAACCACGTCATGGTGCCCCCAGGTCTGATGGGTCCTGCGCTGACATCCCTGTCCTCCTTTTCCTCCCTGTCCCACTGTTAGGTGGGTGGACACCATCTCAATCTCAGACCACCTGTGGATGAGGAGGGTGCTAAGTGCAGTCATGGAGCCAGCAACTCCATTTCTTATACACGAAGCAAAAAAACTGCACAGCACTCAAGACACAATGTGAACTGGTGCTAGCAGTGACGCTGGGTATATAAAATATTCTGTGTATATGTGTATACTATTATTATTATTATTATTATTATTATTATTATTATTTATTTATATAGTGCCATTAGGTTCCATGGCGCTTTTACATGAGGATAAGGGAGACAAGAACAAGTACACTAAATCTAGGCGATCAGGACGTACAGATACAGGAGGGGCAGGGATACTAGAGGGGTATACTAGATTAAGGCCCGATGCTATCGCATCGGGAGGATGGTGATGTGATGTTGAGCATGTGTTGTATGACACTAAGAGCAGCACACCTTGAGATGGAGATGTGGTGAACAGCCATCCCGCCCATCTCTTTAGCTGTTCACAAAAACCTGACCCTGTTATAAGAATAAATAACATTTCTCAGCAGCTATGATGCTGGAGTTTTCCATCCAGGTTCATATCACCAAAATTCACAATACACATCTCCCGTCTTATACTTAGTGTGTGTTAAACTTATATTTAGAAAGATGTGTAAATGTATCACACCTACGTATTTATGTACAGAGGATGTTTACATAGTAAGCCTCAAGAGAGACAGCATTGCTGATGTATGTAAAGTACTATGGAATTAATAGTGCTATATAAATAAAATAGTCTAATTATTATGACCTAAGTTATATACGTATGTGTTGTCTATGTAGTTGAAATCTATATACGTGTGCATCTAATTTTTTTTTTCTTTCAAATCTATGTATAGCTATATATGTTTCTATGCATCTAAACGTGTCTATGACATATCTATGAAACAAACTATTTGTATATGATATATGTATGTGCTTAACAAATCTATAGATATAACTTGTATAAAGCTATGTATAGAAGTATATTCTGTATATCTATTTAGAATGCAACTATCATTTCTATATCTATATATCTATTCCAGGAGTAACGTAAATAGTTTAAACTAAAACATTTTTGTACACTACATTTCTAGTGAAGACTTTTGGGCTATTAGGTACTAATTTTCCTTGAAGTGCTGTATCTACCACTTTGACCCTAACGTTACTGCGTAGTTTGACTCTGGAGAAAGCAACATACAATTGACCATGGGCAAATGCAGGTTGCAGTAAAAAAATGGCAACTCAATTGAGGGTCTGTGCTTGAGATTTGTTAATGGTCATTGCAAACGCAGGTTTTACTGGAAACTGTCTACGCTTTAATTTAAAAGGCAACCCAGTCTCAGAAGGACACAAATCGATGCATGGAATAAATACAATGTCTCCTTGAGCTGAGCCAGTAATGACTTTAGCCTGTATGATGTTGCGGAGTAAGGCAGTGACAATGAGGCAAGTGCCATTGCAGAGACCTTTGTTGGTGTTTAGGTTTCGTAATAGCATTACAATGGTGCCAATTTTAAGTTGCAGATGATGTGATGGCATTCCTGATGGTGTCAGTGAGTTTAAAAATTAAACGGGGTAGTTTTCAAATTCTTCAGCTTCATCAGCATCAACACAATCATCGCTGGTATATACAGTATAATCGCCACTCATTCGATCCATTACTCTAGAGTTCAGAAAATCAACGTAATCATTTTTTGGACATAGTATAGCATGTGATGCAGCAGTGTTTACGCTTTCATTTTCATTAACATCAATGCAAATGTGGTCTCCAAAGATGTCCGTTACTATTGAGCCAGTGCAAAGCATATCTAGAGGAATTTCAATGACATCCTCTCCAAGATTGAGTTCATTAGACAGCTCACCATTTCCACGTTTAAGCAACCAACTGCTGTGTTCAGGATCAGTGGAGCGCATGTTGTTGAATAGTGGTAGTCTAGTAAAATGTTGCCAATGGTGTGAATAGTTAATGCAGTAATCTACAATGACTGTTCTTGTTCCATGAGCGATGACGGGAAGACATTGTCTGAAGTCTCCTCCAAGAACAATAACTTTACCTCCAAACAGTGTTTTATTTTTGTCAGCAACATTTGTTGTCATGATGTCTCGTAGAAGTCTATCTATGACATTCAAGGCATGTTTTTGTACCATTGTACACTCATCAATATAAAAAGTTTTGTTTCTAAATGCTTTCCAGCATTGGTATCGTTTTTTTATCCTGGAAATGGATGTTTCGTTGATAGGATTTGGAATGCCATACAGAGAGTGGCTATTCCGGCCTCCTTCTAGTAATTTTGCTGCTATACCTGTAGTGGCAGCAGGTGACACAATGTCTCCTTGTCCCCTTAGAGAATGACTAAGTAAATGGTATAAGTAGGTTTTTCCACTGCCACCAGGTCCTTCAAGAAAAAAGCACTTCGGTGTTAAACTGCTGTCTTGTAAAGCTTGAGTAATGACATCGTAGGCAAAACGTTGCTCCTGATTAAGAGTCTCTTTCATCTCTGCGGCTTTTGTTAGTTCTTGGTCCTTATCATATTGGTGAAGTTTTTTTGATTTCTTGCTGGGGATGGTAAATTGAAATCTGCAAAAGTTTTGCCATGGAGTATGAGCACATCTTGGACATCTTTCATAGCATAACCTTCACAATAGATACACTCTTCAGTGTCGCTGTGGTATGCATGACAGTAGTCTTGTAAAAAATGTTCCTTAAATTCATTCCACAATTCAAGTGGATTTGTGTGAGGGCCAAAAATACAGATGAAAGCAAACATGTCTCGAAGTTGTGTAGGCATGTTAAGAATGCAGGCATCTATCAAAGTATTTTGCCACACACACGCCATCATCGATTAATAATCCCAGTGCTAATGCAGCATCCTTAAAAGTTGGAAGCGTGACTCCATTGACGGTTTTAATGCTGTCAAAACTTGTAGCAGCTTTTACATGCATTAACAATAGACGTAAATAGTATCTTTCTTGGTCTTTCACACTAACAGTATACATTCTGCCTACAACAGTTAGACCTCCTCGTTTTCTCTGTTCCCATGTGCCTTGTTTCCAAACGTAGTGTTCGGGAATTTCACGGTAAAAATAGTTTATGTGCATTTAGGTCAATCTTATTAAGGTTGAAATATGCTATAAGTGTTGAGTTGGTAGTGAGTTTTTGTTGGATGTTCTTTGCAGAGTCATCGTCATGAAAATAGAGTGGCTGAGAATTAGGCAGATGTACCGCTAGGCGAATGATGGCATGAGATTGTTTATGCATAGGGAAAGCAAATACTCTCCACGCAGCTTCCGGTGCACTAATATATCTGGCATCGACAAATTGGTTGGTTTCATCATGTGTGATATGATGTTGCTCAATTTGAAGATTGGCTTTGTCATGTAAACATATTTAAATAAGTACTTAACACTTTAAATGGAAGCACATATTTCGACATTAATATGACACTTGAAATTTTTTTAGTAAAAAGGGGTTATATGGAACTACCCATGAATTGTCAATAGTCTTAGACTTGTGTAGATATGTTTTGCCAATGGTTCTGCGGTAAGTGGGATAGCCGTCCTTTTCTTTGATGGTATATTCCTGTGGTTGTTTAGGAAAACCTTTGGTACACTTTCCAAGATCCATGCAGGGAGAATTAGGATTGTGTTCTCCGCAGGGACCATGAATCATGTGTTGAAGAACAATGGTATGGAGCTGAGGGTAGTAAGTTTCATCGGGAATTTCAGCCCATACGATATTGTCTATATCCTGTTCAGTCCTTATTTTAGAAAGGCTATCAAGAATAATTAAAATATGTGCGTGTGGAAGACCTCGCTTTTGAAATTCAATGACATGGACCATAGCGGTGACGTTTCCAAATAATCCACTGGTAATGTCTTTAAGTGGGGATTCTAGTTTAATTTTAAAGACGCGTGCAACCAAGTCTGGTCTGTGCTCAACGCGCTGCCATGGTTCTAAATGTGTAGTCATTTCACTCCACTTTGGATTACAGGTCATGGTGATAAATAGATCAAGTAGACCATACTTTGTGACAATAGCCATAGCATCTTGGTAGCGTTGTTGCATATTTTTGGGACTACCTCAAAAGAAGATGGTAAAATGATGGTTTTTCCAATTGGGATGCCCTTTTGAATAGACTGTATGACTAAATGTTCTTGAAGGAGGCAGTAATCCTCCACTTTTAAATCTTTTTGGTAGTGTCGGGTGTAATGCAAGCGATTAGCCTCGATTTTTCACATATGCATCTACTAAATATTGCTGTGTTAGCTTTCCACCATTGAGGAGTGGGTTAAAGTAATCTCTGACAGATAACATATAACAATAGTATTGGAGTTGTGTGATGTGGTGTGAACTATTTCCTTGTTGTTTGAGTCCATCATGCCATCCTTGGTCTCCATAAGGGAAAAATATGGGATACAGCAGGGCATCTAAATTGCTATGGAGAATGCTAATTTGTTGTGTTTTTTGAGCGAAGGGGTTCTGTGGATCCGGTTTTAAATGAATTAAGATATCTCTATTGAAGGGATTTTGAAAGACGACTGTGACTTCACTGACAGTGGGATTATTGTAACGTTGAGGGTCTTGACTACGATCTTGTTTAACAGCCATAGTGATGTTGGGCATGACAGTTCCGTTTTGTAGAGCTTTCATTTTTTCTTGTTCTTCCACATTGCATAACATTTGATCAGCTGCCACATAAGGGTTGACAGTTTGTATTTGCAGGGCAGTAATATTTATCAATCTAGGATGACAGTTTTGATTTTCCTTAAATTGTAAGCGTTGTTCATTAGCGCTAGCGGGATCGAGTATGTAAAGTTGGGCATAAGTAGGTACTTGATCGTCAAAAGGATGTAGTGTTCCAGTTCTATGATAAATTTGTCCATGTATGCGGAAACAGTATGGGCCATATCCAGGAGGTGGTGCAATATTGGCGCCCATGGAGGCAAAAGCAAAGGAACTGTTAATGCATCGAATATTGTCCATGAAATTTTTGCTAAATTCACTTTCTCCTTTGAGCAAACATGTAAAGACCTCTGGGTATTGTAGTCTAGGTACATGGACTTTACCTTTATGACAGCAGAGAGTATAATGGTTATCAATAGGTTTTTCAGCGATAAAATGCAGAGCTTGGCAATGTAGACATACATGGTTCAGGTCACCACAGCTGTGTTCCATAATAGTACTTTCATCATGAGTGAAATGTTTAGCATGTAGTGGAAGTGCTACTGGGGGAGTGGGACTATTGTGGAGACCAATGTATAATAGTCGTGTGGGTTGTGGTGGCACTTGATTATCGCGTAGAGTATGAGCGTGAATAACGTGCGCGTTTTGTATTGATGGCATCTGGTATTGCTAGGGAGGAGTTAGTTTTGTGGATGGATGTAGCTTAATGGGGTAGAGGATGAAGTGGCACATGCAGAAGTGGAAGCATTGAGTGATTTGTTTACTATCAATGTCGAGGTAGCAGATGTATGTTGCCGGTGGTGACGGCGTGAAAAGGCAGCTTGTGCTAATCGAATAGATTTAGATGTAGGTGACTTGTGGGTGAGGCGATATTGAAAATAAGCCTTCATGGTGTCAAGACGATGCTTATTTTCCTCAGGGGTCTCGTTAGCATGACGTTTTCTTTGACGTACTGTTAAAGCAGCTTTCCTGTCTGTGTCATTGGCATACTTTTTGTTATGACCCATGTTGGGAGTGTGTCAGTATTCCAGGTTTTCCGGCTTGCCGTGTGACCATTTTGCCCTCAGTCAGCATGGAGATCATTGTTTTGTTTTGCCCTTCTTCCTGTCTCGTTTACATAAAGACCTGGCTCAGCTGAGCATTCATTGCTTGAGTATACTGGTTCCTGGTTTGCTCTTGCTCAGCTGTTCTCCTGGATTCACTCACTTCTCTGGAGCTCTGTGTGATCTCGGTTCACCTTACAGCTTCCTGCATCGTGCTTCTGGTGCCGCTGCTTCTACCTTCGGGCTCAGACGTTCAAGTGTGTAAGCAACTACCCGGTCATTACCCTATGTACTGTGTGCTTTTGGAACTTGTGTTTCTTTATCTCTTTGGAACTTTGTTTGAACTTGTTACCCGGTCATCCGGGTGTGGGGACCTTTTACCACGGACTATCTCTTCCGGTTGTTCCAGTACCAGGACCCGTGCTACGGACTATATGCATCCGGATTTGCTTGCTTCGGACTATTGGTTTTTCGGACTGTTTCCTTAAAGGACTGTGCTCTACGATATATATATATATATTGGGGTCGTGTTATGTTGTGTGCTTTGGCTGTGTACTGCATTCACATTGTTTTGCTGTGTATATATAAATACCTTGCACCTAAGAACCCGTCTCTGCTCTTCATTGCCCTTAAGCGATCAGACTCCTCAAACCTTATACAATAGTATTACAGAGTGTTAAGGAAGTGTTGGAGCAGATAGTTGTGAGTGATACTGTGGGGGATGGGGGTTAGAGGCAAGAAGAGAAGCAGGAGTACTGAAAACAAAGAATGTAGAAGTAGGTATGTAGTTATGTACTAAACTTGTAAGTGAGGCAGTTATTTCCCAGAGGGGTGCTCCTGGATAGTACTTATGTACGTATATATAGGGCTATGTATGCACGAATTGGAGGGGGTGGGAGCAAGCGTATTCTCTGAATAATATAGAGTTATGTGCAGACACCAAAAAAATCCAAATAAAGTGCATATAGCCTTATCCTTATGTCCTTATTTAAGTGTGAAGGGTTAAATTCAAAGGGCTAGTGCAGTAGTTTTCTTCATAACATATAGTTGTGTCCTTAGCAATATATATATACAGTACGATGTCCTTATAGAGTAGGTGGGAAGGGTTAAATCCAAAATGGCTTTGTATAGTGGTATTGGTCGGTATAGATATTCAACAGTGTTGAATCTAAGGTGTATTATAGTCTTATTGGTCCTTATAGATATACAGCAGTGGTGAATATAAGGTTTTTTATAGTGTTCTTGGTTCTTATAGATATACAGTAGTGGTGAATAAAAGGTTTGTTATAGTGTTATTGGTTGTTCAACATATCCAGCAGTAGTGAGGACAGATACGGTAGGTCCTTTTGTAAGTATGAGTGCTGTACATACTTATAAATGTCAGTAACAGTATATATATTAATAGGGAGGTCAGACCACAGGCTGTTGTAGCAGGCGTGGAGAAATGCGGCCAATAGAAACTTTGCAGAGCAGGCGGGGTGAGGAGTGACACTGAAATGAGGGCGGCGCTGCAGTGCGGCGTGAGGTAAAGTGTATAATCGTGGGACTCAAAATGGCAGGCGGGAGGTCTCGTGAGACTTCCCGCCCGCCATCTTGGTTTCGGCCTGTCCGGGCCGGCGACATTCAAGATGGTGACCGGGAAGTCTCGCGGGGCAAGACTTCCCGGCCGCCATCTTGCATGTCGCCACTCTGGACAGGACGAAACCAAGATGGCGAGAAGTCTCGCAAGATTTTCCGCCCGCCATCTTGGTTTCGGCCTGTCCAGAGCGGCGACACGCAAGATGACGGGCAGGAAGTCAGAGGCGTCGCGTAGAAGAGGATGGGTGCGATCGGATGGGCGGCGCGGGTGTGCGGATGGGTGGTGAGTATGATGTGAGCGTGGGGGGCAGATCACCAGGTTCCAATCGGTAGTGGGGCAGTGAAAGTCCCCGCTACCGGCAAAGGGCGGCGGACATGTTGGTTAGGGTGTAAGCCAGCTTCTGTCAGATGTGACGTCATAAACGTTACATAGTGACGGAAGCTGGCTTAGGGAAGTTATTATATAGGATTTGTGTATGTATATCTATTATATAATCGCGAATCGGAAAAGCGCCCCTCCGCGCGCACTTTCCGATGTCGTCATGTGGATACGAATTTAACATTGGGCGCGAAGCGCCCAAAGCTGCGCGAGCAATGGCCGCGAGGCCATTGCGAGTCGCTGCCAGGGCGAGCAATGCCACGTAGCGGCCATTGCGAGCCGCTGGCCCAAAATCGATCCACAGCCTCGGCTACAACCTTACCGATTTACCGCTCAGGTAGCGCGAGCAATGGCCGCGAGGCCATTGCGAGTCGCTGCCTGAGCCGCAACTCGCTCCCCGGGGACCATGGAGCGGAGGCGGCTCAGCCGCCTCCGCTCCCCGCTACCCACAACTCGCCCCCCCAATGTC
This sequence comes from Allobates femoralis, assembly GCA_033576535.1. NCBI lineage: Eukaryota > Metazoa > Chordata > Amphibia > Anura > Aromobatidae > Allobates > Allobates femoralis. The sequence continues at coordinate 399,509,379 of JARQOC010000005.1, read as the reverse complement.
CGCACAGCCTCACCCAGGTCCAAACAGGCCCCCCATGTCCGCATAGCCGCCCCCCCATCTCCGCACAGCCACCCCCATGTCCGCACACCCACCGCCATGTCCGCACAGCCCCCCCCCCATGTCCGCACAGCCCCCCCCCATGTCCGCACAGCCCCCCCCCATGTCCGCACAGCCACCCCAATGTCCGCACAGCCACCCCTATGTCCGCACACCCACCCCTATGTCCGCACACCCACCCCCATGTCCGCACAGCCCCCCCATGTCCGCACCACCCACCCCCATGTCCGCACACCCACCCCGCAACAAAACCACCCCGCCGCACCTAAGGCCCTACCCCCTAAGTCCGCCCCACCCCTACACGCTAAGCCCCGACCACCTAACCCCCGACCCGCAGCATCCTAAGCCCCCGCCGGTACCCCCTAAGCCCCGCCGTCTACCCCCTAAGCCACCGCCGCCCCTAAGCCCCTACCCCCTAAGGCCCGCAGCAGCCCCGACCACCTAACCCCCGACCCGCAGCATCCTAAGCCCCCGCCGATACCCCCTAAGCCCCGCCGTCTACCCCTAAGCCACCGCCGCCCTTAAGCCCCTACCCCCTAAGCCCCGCAGCAGCCCCTAAGCCCCTACCCCCTAAGCCCCGTAGCATCCTAGGCCCCCGCCGATACCCCCTAAGCCATGCCGCCTACCCCCTAAGGCACCGCCGCCCCTAAGCCTCTACCCCCTAACTCCCGTAGCATCCTAGGCCCCCGCCGATACCCCTTAAGTCCGCCGCACCCGTACACGCTAAGCCCCGACCACCTAACCCCCGACCCGCAGCATCCTAAGCCCCCGCCGATACCCCCTAAGCCCCGCCGTCTACCCCCTGCCCCTCTCGCTAAAGCCCTACACCCTAAGCCCCCGCAGTCCCCTAACCTAACGCCCCCGTCGATCACTTACATGCCTTCAAGTCATCTGATCGTCCGTCCGATCCACAAGTCCTCCGTCCGGCCAGGCGTCCTCTTCCTCCGGCCCCGGGGGTGTTCTCTCTTCTTTCCGCCATCTCCGCTTCTTCGTCCGGCCCCGGGGATCTTCTGTCTTCTTTTCGCAAACTTCCACCTCCGACGTCCTCTTCCTTCTCATTAAGATAGAATGGACGAAAAATCCGCCATTCTACCTCAATGAGATCTGAGGCCCTCTTCTGATTGGTCGCTGTATACTGCCCTCAGCCAATCAGAAGAGCCCCTCATTTTTTTATTATTTTTAAAGTATTTTTTAATTCTTTTTTTTATTTATTTATTTTTTTAAGTGACACTGAGACACAGTTCTCATTCAGGTCCGCATTTTTTTTTTTTTTATTATTATTTTTATTTAATTATTTATTATTTTTTAATTATTTTTTAATTCTTTTTTTTATTATTAAATTTATTTATTTTTTTACTTGCGAGTGAGACACAGTTCTCATTCAGGTCCGCCTTTTTTTTTCCCCATTGACATACATTAGCGGTGTGTCGGCGATTTTATGGCCGGCCACCTGGTTCTATTTGTCGGCCCTAAAATCGCGGACACACCGCTAATGCATCTCTATGGGCAGTCAGCCCGATTTCGGATTGGACGCCGACCAATCAGAATTCGAGCTGACTGCCCATAGACATGCATTAGCGGTGTGTCCGCGATTTTAGGACCGACAAATAGAACCAGGTGGCCGGCCATAAAATCGCCGACACACCGCTAATGTATGTCAATGGGGAAAAAAAAAGGCGGACCTGAATGAGAACTGTGTCTCACTCGCAAGTAAAAAAATAAATAAATTTAATAATAAAAAAAAAGAATTAAAAAATAATAAAAAAATAATTAAAAAATAATAAATAATTAAATAAAAATAATAAAAAAAAAAAAATGCGACCTGAATGAGAACTGTGTCTCACTCGCAAGTAAAAAAAATAAATAAATTTAATAATAAAAATAATAATAAAAAAATAATTAAAAAATAATAAAAAAATAATAAATAATTAAATAAAAATAATAATAATAATAAAAAAAAAAAAAAACGGACCTGAATGAGAACTGCGTCTCAGTCTGACTTAAAAAAATAAATAAATGTAATAATAAAAAAATAATTAAAAAAATTAAAAATAAATAAAAATAATAAATAATTCAATAAAAAATAATAATAAAAAAATTAAATATATGCTAATTATATCAGCCCTTCCAGCGGACCTGAATGAGAACTGGGTCTCAGCCTAAATAATAAATTTAATAATAAAAAAAATAATTAAAAAATAATTAAAAAATAATAATAAATAAATAAAAATAATAAATAAATCAATAAAAATAATAATAAAAAAATTAAATATATGCTAATTATATCAGCCCTTCCAGCGGACCTGAATGAGAACTGGGTCTCAGCCAAATAAATTAATAATAAAAAAAATAATTAAAAATAATAAAAAATAATTAAAAAATAATAAAAAAATAAATAAAAAATAATAAATAATTCAATAAAATAATAATAAAAAATAATATAATGCTAATATATATGCCTTAGTACCTAATGAATGTCTCAGCCTAATAATAAATTTAATATAAAAAAAATATTAAAATATAAAAAAATAATAAAATAATAAATAATTTAATAAAAATAATAATATTAATGCTAATAATAATGTATTAATGCTATTATTAATGCTATATCTATTTAATGCTATTAATGCTAATAATATGCTATTAATGCTATTAATAATGTATTAATGCTATTATAATGCTAATAATGCTAATAATAATGCTATTAATGCTATTAATAAATTGCTATTTAATGCATTAATGTATTATTAATGCTATTAATGCTAATAATAATGCTATTAATGCTATTAATAATGCTATTAATGCTATTAATATGCTATTAATGCTATTAATGCTAATAATTTAATCTAATTTATATGCTATTAATACTATTAATGCTATTAATTATGCTATTATGCTAATTAATATATTTATCCATTAATGCTATTAATGCTAAATAATAATGCTATTCATGCTAACAATTTGCTATTATGCCTTTATCTATATATGCTATTAATGTATTTTTTATCTATATTCTATTATATGCTATTAATGCTATTAATAATGCTATTAATAATGCTATTAATCCTATTAATGCTATTAATAATGCTATTCATGCTATTAATAATACTATTAATGCTATTAATGCTAATAATAATGCTATTAATGCTATTAATAATGTTATTAATGCTATTATTAATGCTAATAATGCTATTATTAATGCTATTTATGCTAATAATAATGCTATTAATGCTATTAATAATGCTATTAATGCTATTATTTATGCTATTAATGCTATTAATGCTAATATTTATCCTATTAATGGTATTATTAATGCTATTAATGCTAATAATAATGCTATTAATGCTAATAATAATGCTATTAATGCTATTAATAATGTTGTTAATGCTATTATTAATGCTAATAATGCTATTATTTAATGCAATGCTATTAGATGCTTAATATAATATGCTATTAATGCTATTAATTATGCTATTAATGCTATTAATTATGCTATTAATGCTATTAATGCTAATATTTATCCTATTAATGGTATTATTAATGCTATTAATAATGCTATTAATGCTAATATTATCTTATCTATAATAATGCTATTAATGCTATTAATTAATGCTATTATTGCATAATCTAATATTATCCTATCATGTATTATTAATGCTATTAATGCTAATAATAATGCTATTAATGCTATTAATGCTAATAATAATGCTATTAATGCTATTAATAATGTTATTAATGCTATTATTAATGCTAATAATGCTATTAATGCTAATATTTTATCCTATTAATGCTATTAATGCTAAATATGCTATTAATGCTATTAATAATGCTATTAATGCTATTAATTATGCTATTAATGCTATCAATGCTAATATTTATCCTATTAATGGCATTATTTATGCTATTAATGCTAATAATAATGCTATTAATGCTATTAATAATGCTATTAATGCTATTATTAATGCTATTAATGCTATTATTAATGCTATTAATGCTAATAATAATGCTATTAATGCTATTAATAATGCTATTAATACTATTAATTATGCTATTAATGCTAATATTTATCCTATTAATGCTATTAATATTGCTATTAATGCTAATAATAATGCTATTAATGCTATTAATAATGTTATTAATGCTATTAATGCTAATAATGCTATTATTAATGCTATTAATGCTAATAATAATGCTATTAATGCTATTAATGTTATTAATCCTATTAATGCTAATAATGCTATTATTAATGCTATTAATGCTAATAATAATACTATTAATGCTATTAATAATGTTATTAATGCTATTATTAATGCTAATAATGTTATTATTAATGCTATTAATGCTAATAATAATGCTATTAATGATATTAATAATGTTATTAATGCTATTATTAATGCTAATAATGCTATTATTAATGCTAATAATAATGCTATTAATGCTATTAATAATGTTATTAATGCTATTATTAATGCTAATAATGCTATTAATAATGCTATTAATGCTAATAATAATGCTATTAATGCTATTAATACTGTTATTAATGCTCATAATACTGCTAATAATGCTATTAATACTGCTATTACTGCTAATAATAATGCTATGGCTTATATTATTGCTATTGATGATGCGATTATTATATTTAAAAATGTTTAAAAAAACAATAAACATATTTTAGATACCCGATGCATTTGCATCAGGCTAACAGCTATAACTACTATAATCAAATGAATGCACGTTCTAGAATCCCGATGCATTTGCATCGGGCTCACAGCTAGTATGATATAATTTAAAATAAATTTAGATTATTGTGTTTTACCAATGCAGATTGTCAACTACTAAAGAAACTAACCTTAGAGAATGTTTATCGTTTCTGACTTCTCTAAAACATAGGTTGGAGTCACACTTGGGTCCAAATGGAAGAATTTGCTACATAACTTCAGAAATGTTCTACATAGAAGTACAAGTGAAGAAAAATGGACATGTAGCATTTGTCAAGCTGGCCCACCATGGTGAATCTCCAATGGTAACATGGTTTCTATATATTTCAAGTTAAAATATTATTTTATTTCTGTTAATGGATTTATAAGCTCCATCCCCATACGAAATGGATTGTCAGCCGAATCAGTTGATATCGACAGGTTCGGCTGACAGTGTAATGTGTACGAGAGCCTCCGACCATTTATTGTCAAAGAAACATTGATCAGGCATTTTCAATTTCGGACTGATGAACATTTGACAATTGTTGTCTCATAGGAAGCACAGGATTACGTGCTTCTGTATATATGGGATAGGTACCTGAGATAGCTGCCAGCTCAGTCTGTGTATGGTGGGCTTTACTTAGCAAAGCTTTGAGCATGGTAGCCTTGATGCTAATTACCTCTAATGGACAGGATCACCACATACACACTTCTTGCATGTGGCGTAGATGTTGCTGTAAGGGGGTTAATCTAGCTCCACTCAGTCTTGCATTTGTCTTCCATTCACCTTGCAAACTAACCATAAATCACAAACCAGCATAATCTACACACTGAGATACATAACCACTTGCCAAATCAACACGGTGATGATTGTCCAAAATATACACAGCTGTCCAGCAATCAAAAGCTCAAATGCACTCAGTAAGGACAGGGACACACTATCTGATAGACATCCGAATCTCTCGGACGTGGCTCGGATGAGGCTGAAGCAGTGACCCGGAGCGGCTTCTCCCTCTGTGGACGGGGCTGTCAGCTGCTTGTGTTTTTGTGCAGCTGCACATTCCCCATCCTGACAGGGAGAAGCCGTTCAGGATCACTGCTTCAGCCTCATCCGAGTCTTGTCCGAGAGACTCAGATGTCTATCGGACAGTGTGTCCCTGCCCTTAGGCTTTGGATTCCTTAGAGGACATAAAATGCTTAAAGGTTCCAATTGTTCTTCTGTTTCTTTGAAAGTAGAAGAACAATGAAAGCCACTCAAATGAAACTTTTTGTATCCCTAGGCCTAGGTTAGGTTTCCAGAACTACCTGCCAGTTTATTTGATGTAGAGGAATGACTATTTCAAACATCACCAAATACACAAATGTTATCTAAAGTCTTTACTAACTAGGCGTAGGTGTCAATAATGACACTCTGCTCAAAGGTAATACTCCTTGGCTTTGGTTCTTGCTAATCCTATGACAGACTGCAAGAAAAGGTTTTACGGACATTGTGCAAAATATTGATGTTGGATGTGTATCCTAATATTACATTTTTCCCTACATATAGTAACAAAACAGATTGGAAATGTATTGTATATGAAAAGATTTGTCTGAGGGTAATCTAAAAATCCCAAAAGGCAAAACCATTTTTCACGAGAACTCAGAATATCTTCTAGAGAACCATTGTTCAATTATGGTACTCGTTTGACTGCCAGACAACCCCTTATTAATAGCTTTACTGCACAAGAAACTTGCATAATTTGCATGGCTGGAAAGCAACACTTGTTCACCTTTATGGATGGGAATTGGGAAAGGATAATGGAAATGGGGTTAAGTTCAACTGTAATTGATGAGCCAGTTTGCCTTAAAGCGAACCTATCACCCCCCCGGACATCAAAAGCTATAATAGCCACCTTCTGCAGCACTAAGGCTGCATTCAGGGAAGGTGGCTATAGGCTTTTGATGCCCTTTATACTATGAAATATGAAGTTAGGTAAATGCTCACACTTCTGAAGACCAAAGACCGGGAGGCGGGGTTTCACGCTCCTCCGACCCTCCCTCTTGTCAGTCATGGGGCTCGCCTGCTGGTGCCTCCCCTGACTGTGTAAAATGAACGCGCGTCTCCGTTCTCCTGTATGGAGCCACGCATGCGCTGTGCGCGCTGCCGATGACTTCCTGGACACCGGGCGCACAGCGCATGCGTGGCGCCGTGCAGGAGAATGGAGGCGCGCGTTCATTTTACACAGTCAGGGGAGGCAGCAGCAGGCGAGCACCATGACTGACAAGAGGGGGTGGGTCAGAGGAGCTTGAAACCCCGCCTCCCGGTCTTTGGTCTTCAGAAGTGTGAGCATTTACCTAACTTCATATTTCATAGTATAAAGGGCATCAAAAGCCTATAGCCACTTTCCCTGAATGCAGCCTTAGTGCTGCAGAAGGTGGCTATTATAGCTTTTGATGCCCGGGGGGGGGGTGACAGGTTCGCTTTAAGGGCAAACTCGCCGATGTTCGAGTTCGGCGAACCCGACCAGGCTTTATGTTTAAATTAATGTTCGAGTTCGGGGCCGAACTTGAGCCCGAACTCCGACTTTAAAGCTATGAGATAGGGGCTGGGGGAGGCTGTAAAAAGAAAGATGGTGATAAACATAAGCATTATAATTACCGGCATCCGCCCGCTTGTACTTCCGGGACCTCTCATTAACTTCATGGGTATGCACGGTTGATCACAAATGCTGTCACAAAGAGTGGATATCTGGCTGTTAAAGTAACCTGGAAACAGCCCATACATTCTAGCATGGTAGAATGTATGGGCAGTTTTAAGGTTACTCTAATAGCTAATCAAAGACTTCCATTTTCTGTAACGGCGTTTGTGATTAATTTAAATGTAGCGTCCCCCACTCATTGACTGACATCATAGTGCTGTAAAAAGAAAAAAAAATAATGTAGTGCTTTGCCCTATTTTTTTATTGTGAGCACAGATGAAGCAGACCGCTATGGGCTGCCTCCCCCAGCTTTACCTCGGCTGGTAATCAAAATACAGGAAAGCCCGTTTTTTTTTGTTTTGTTTTGTTTTGTTTTTTTTAATAAATAATTTTAAAAAATGTGTGGGCTTTGCCCTATTTTCAATTGCCAGCTAAGGTAAAATCCAGACAGCTGGGGGCTGGGTTTCTCCGCATAGTAACGCCCAAGCGTTCTGGGGCCCCATGCAAAAACTGCAGCCAGCAACCGCCCCTGAAAATGGCACATTGTTTTGTAGTGCCATTTTCAGGAGCTTTAACCAGCTCTTCCAGTGGCCCTGGTGGCGTTGTCACACCAGGTGGTAATAGGGTTGATGCCAGCTATTTAATACCAACTTGCACCAAGCCCGACATTTATAATGCAAAACCAATATTAGACCGCCTATTATGAATCTCTAGTAAACAATAAAGTAAAAGAAAACTGAAAAAAACTTTAATTTTAACAAATCTCTGGTTGCCATATTTATTAACCAAAAAACAAACCCTCCGATGATAATCCACAAATCTTCCCCTCAGAAAATATGCTCAGCTCTGCTACATCACTGTGAGCAGACATGTGTCTGTTCACAGCGAATAGCAGGCTCACACCGACACCCGGGTGTGATCTGGGTGCTGTGAGAAAGTTCATCCCAGTTCTTTAACAGAGCCGCATCAGCTGTGAACTTGAACAAACCCGACTCTGAAGTTGATCCACTGACCACTGAGAAACTGACTTCAGCTGTTATTGCAGTGATGTCAGTTTGGGTCATTTACATTCATTTGAGCTCATAGCTGGCGCGGCTCTGCTGTGAACTTGGATGAACTTTTTCACAGCACCCAGATCACACCAGGGTGTCAGTATGAACCTTCTACTCACTACACCATTATACCATTTGAGAAACACTCATAGTGGAGGTATGTGGATAGCCAGACCCGCTTGACTCTGGCTATCCATAAAACCTGATCCTGGAATGCCTTATAGTATGTCCTATGGCACCATAGGTACCAGAATAGACATCCAGGTTTACATCACAGAAGACCACCACCTCTGTGATGCATATCGGTCATTCACAATGTCAGTGACCAATAGTGATTATCTTAAGCAAGGACCCTCAGACCCATGCTCCATACCCCATGAAGCATGGGTCTGAGGGTCCTTGATTAAGATACGGTAAGTACTTTTGTCACTGACATCACTGTATACTTGCAGGGCTTGAAGTGTATTATTTTGCTGTAAATCAAAAAGCATTCAAGCCTTGCTTCTAGTGAGAGAGACATTCTAAATGACAGCTTACTAAGGAGTGGGGTCGCCATATCGATATTTTAGGACACCGACCCCCACTGGTAGGTGGGGTACATCTATCAGAGACTGCTAGCCCCTATTTTTAACCACTTGGGTGCACAGAGCTTTTTGGCTGTCCCCTCTGTTTATTGTACACTGCCCTATACTCACATTGGTGAGGGTGAGCACTGTTTCTACCTTACAGGGTCAGTGAGGGCAGTGGGAAGGACAGCCATCAGTAAGTGGGGGCACCATATCAAATGTTAGGGTGCCGACCTCCGCTGTAAGGTAGGGGAGAGGAGAGAATGTATTTGTAGGGTATAACTCTTACTTCCCCTCTTTCTGTGCACTTAAGTGTTTATCTAGTGTTTTTTTTCATGAGTTTGCAGCTCTAATAAAGGGTTTGATTTTAGGTTTGTTGAAGTAGGCTTCCCTACTTCTGACGTTTCAGGGATTCTATCAGCGCTGGGCAGACTTCAATGAGTTAAAGGGATCCTGTCACCTCCAAAAAGCCACCTAAGCTACAAAATCATGTCCCTGCAGCATCCTTTCACTAATCTCACACTCCTTTTGTCTCCTAAAAGCATCCTGTGATAGTGCATAAAAACATTTTAATACTTACTCATTAGGCATTATAATTAGTAGGGGCTATATTCTTTAGCCCTTAGGGCGTGTTGTTTTGCATGCTCCAGGATCCACCCTCTCTCTCTGTGCTTTATGTGACTAATGATTTGCATTCTGTGAGTGACAGAGAGGGGGAGTGAAAAGCCTGCACAAGCAAAGCAGCACATAGAGAGAGAGGGTGGATCCTGGAGCCTGCAAAACAAACACGCCCTAAGGGCTAAAGAATATAGCCCCTACTAATTATAATGCCTAATGAGTGAGTATAAAATTGTTTTTATCTACTTTGACAGGATGCTTTTTGGAGACAAAAGGAGTGTGATGGGATACTGCAGGGACATGTTTTTGTAGCTTAGGCGGCTTTTTGGAGGTGACAGGATCCCTTTAAGAAAGACCAACTGCAACCAAGTGTCCAGTCCCAAAATGAGTTGACTGTTTATTTTATACTGAAAAAACAGTTCATGCATAAATGTAAGCATGTCTTAACAGAGTAACGAATAGCAGCATACATATTTGCAAACTTATCAGGACCAGTCCCAGCATCTGCCCAGATTCACCAAACCTATCAACTAGGTTCTTTGTCTGAAAAATGGATCTTCCCACCCACTCTTGGTTGTTTTAGCAGGTCTTAAGATTTTATCTCCTTCCTTCATTTGTCCATCCTGTGCAAAGACTAAAAGATGTTTGGCTGTTCCAACTCTTGAATAGGCAACGTAAAGTTGACCATGAGTAAAAAATGTAGATTGCAAATCAAGGACTGTCCCCGAGCCTTGTTAATGGACATGGCAAATGCCAGTCGAACTGGAAACTGAAGGCGTTTAAAATCAAAAGGCAAATCAGATGGAATGAGTGGAATTGTTAGAATGAAAATGTCCTCTCCCTTGGCATATCCTGCCAAAATGGTTGTTTCAATTGCATATGGAAACAGATTCTTAATCAAGAATCTTATTCCATTACATGGCTTTGTGGATCTAAATTTCTCAACAGCAGAATAGGTGGTCCAGAATTTAGAAAGAGGTTATGCGCAGGACGTCCTTGTGGTTCCAAGGAGTTGATGAACTCTGTTGGATAGAAAAATGCTTGAGCAGGGTCTGTCACTGTATCCTCTGACTTGTAGGTCCTGCAAATACCTAGAAGAAGACTTGGGGTACCGTCACACACAACAATACGTCCTGGTAGGGATCACTGGTGCTTCGCTATGTGGTCGCTGTAGAGATGTCAAACAGTCAGATCTCACCAGCGACGCAATAACGATCCGGAATGATACGGAGGTCGTTGGGACCCTGTTTCTCAGACCTGTAGTAATGAGGTCGTTGGTCATTGGCCCTGTCAAACACACTGATGCATGCTGCCTAGCGGGAGTTCAATGACGAAAAAATAGTCCAGGCGACTCTGACACGACCAGCGATCTCACAGCAGGGACCTGGTCGCTGCTAAGTGTCAAACATAGCGAGATCGCTGGCGAGGTCACTGTTGCGTCACCAAACTTGTGACTCGGCAGCGATCTCGCTAGCGATCTCGCTTAGTGTGACGGGGGCTTTAAGGCCCAGTTACACACAGATAATTGTGCAGAGATTGTTCGCAGATCTCTGGTTGCAGTGAAATCATGGACACATTGTTCCATTTGTACATGGCCACAAAATGGAACAATGTGTCCATGATTTCACTGCAACCAGAGTTTGCAAACAATCTCTGCACAATTATCAGTGTGTAACTGGGCCTTCAGTGTCAACAATATCAATCTTCAAATTCTATCATTTTTCAGAGTTAAGGGTTATATGTGGTCTCCTTTTGTTTTCAGGGACTGTGTGCATCTTCCTGCTGTATTCTGGGGGCTATGTGTGGGCTCCTGGTTTAATACAGAGGGTTATGTTTGGGTTCTTGCTGTAATAGGGCTATGTGGGGCACAGGTTGAAATACTGGGGGCTCTGTGCGGCCTCCTGCTGTAATACTGGGGGCTCTGTGCGGCCTTCTGCTGTAATACTGAGGGTTGTGGGCGGCCTCCTGCTGAAAAACTGGGGTTGTGCGTGGTCTCCTGCTGAAAAAGTGGGGGCTGTGCGGCTATGCGTTCCACTATTCTTCTTTTTCCTCTTCTGGATCTTTAGCCATGTGTGCTAATAATGTGATATGTCACATGATATTTGGGGTTCGGAGGGGCCTCGCCTTCTAAACAGCCTGGAGCCCTGGCTACTCTTAATCAGCCCTTGGTGCTCACTGAGATCAGTTTTGCACTTTCTCCAAATTTTCAGGGAATTTGAAATGTTACAAGTTAGACGAATAGTAAAGAGGTGTCATAATCCCATTGGGGTTTGTGTGGCTGCTGCTTCACTGAGTCAAATCCCAGTATGCAAAAGAAATAGAAGGGGCGCAATGAGAAGCACCTATGAGCTAATTACAGGAGCTTGTGATGGGTTATTTAACCGCTCACCTTTCTCTGTTGTGCACCTCCGCACAACACGAGTTAGCGTTCAAATCATCTGCTCCACCGCCACCGCTCCAGCGGTCTTTCCGGAGGCAACCGCTTCCGTATTTTCTAAATCCCAGTATGCGGCATTTTCCAGAAGTCCTTGTCTTCAGCAAGCTTCTCTCAATGATTTACAGATATGCATGAGCTGTTATGCTATGACTGTTCTTTTTTGCCTATAGGAACCAATCAGAAACTGAGCTGTAATTGTTTGGCATAGGCCACCTAATAAAAATCTAGGCCAACTCTCAAAATGGCCAATTCAGTATCTATTACTACACAAACCGTAAAGAGGCCTTTTTTGTGGCGAATGACTGTAAAGCGTGGGGTTAAAATGTCTCCTCAAAACATAATCTATGACATTCCTTGAGTCAAATGAGGTGGTTGTGCAATATTTAGTGATTTTTAATTGTGACTGTACGGATTCCTTTAGCAGACATATATACTCAACTCTATATAATATAAAATGAGTTGAGTGACTTCCGGTTCCGGCGCCGACATGATCAGCCGCGCTTAGCGGGGCTCCGGGTCCCGCCGCGGCAATCCAGCAGCATCCAGCCCACCTGCACACCAGCTACCACAAGCCACCTCCAGGCAGGAGCCCGAGACCGCGAGTCACCCGATCGCAGCCGGCAAGATGGACCGGTATGTGACTAAGAAGGGGGAGGCGGGCCGGCCTCTCCCGCACCATGAGGCCGCGACTAATGGCGCCCGTGACCAGGGAGGGAAAGGTGAGCGGGACCGCAGCCCTGAACGGGGGGATGATGCCCTGAGGGGGCCCAGCAATGAGGAGGTGATGGACAGCGGGGAGCACCCAGAACGCTCTATGGGAGAGTCCCTTAAAGACACCAGCAGCAGCAGCTTAAGCCAGGAGGGAGATCATCAGCAGGGACCGCAGGGAGACAAAAGACACATGCAGCCTGAAGTAGTGCAGAGAGATGAAGCACAGACTGCACAAATTACACAGGCAACAGAAGGTTGGCAGTCACATCAAATAAATTACAAACTACTGGCCAAGGAGCTAGCAATTCACATGGCTGAAGAGTTTAAAGCAGCTGTAGCTGAAATGGTCACAGCTAAGACCAGAGAACTCACAACAACAGTAGGAGACCATACACTTAAAATTAAAGAGGCAGAAGCCAGAATATGCTCTGCTGAAGATAGGATACTAGAACTTGAAGACCAGGTAGAAGCCCTACAAAAGCGATCTGATTATGCATTCTCAAAGCTGGAAGATATGGAGAACAGGTCAAGAAGGAGCAATCTTAAAATAGTGGGTCTCCCGGAATCTGTTCCAGTGGGTCAGCTTGAAGAAATCTTTGAAGTAGACCTCCCCAAAGCTTTAGGAGTAATGCACAGATGTAAAACGGAAAGAACCCACAGACTTGGGCCACCTAAAGAGAGTATGCCCACTTCAACAGGTGTCGCCAGAAGCACCCCTTCCACGAGAAATATTAATAACAATAACAAACCGAGGCACGCCATTGCTAAATTTCTGAACCACAGAGATAAGGAAGAGATCCTGAGAGCTTATAAGGCCAGAAGGCATCCTCTGACACTGTATGGCCATAAAGTTTTAGTTTTTGCGGACTATTCGGTAGAAGTTACTCGCCGTAGAAGAGCCTTTAGCGAGGCTTGCTCCATACTTTACAAAAGAAATGTGCGATTCCAGCTAACTTTCCCTGCTACCCTGAGATTTAATTCAAGAGAGGGTGCACCACTGGCTTTCACGGATCCAGGGGAAGCAATGAAGGAGATATTAGAAAACACTCGTTCACCAAGAGCAGCGACCCACCGAATGTCACCACGGATAAAAGGCCAAAAGCATCGATACCAGATATGGAATCTGAGGAGGATCGGGACTCTATTAGATCTTACAGACTACGCTCGACTGTCACGAATGAAACTTCATCATCCAGCAATGGAACTCCAAAGCAACAGCGTCAAACAGGGAATCGCTGGCAAAAGAAGAAATGACACTGCAGAAACTGTAAACAGAAATGGTCGCATTTGAGATTTACCTAAAATGACGGCAAATTGGATACTCTTTACACGGAAGACCACACTTAACGGCCTTGAGACGACATTGCCCCACTACTCAGAACTGCGATGCTCGTGAGACCTGCTGATCCACGTCGATGGTCCGATTTGCTTGGTCGACTCTGGCCCTTCCCTTCTATTCCCCCCCCCCTCTTCTTCTTATGTACGTAAACTCCTTTATTTATTGTTTGTTTGTTTTTGTCTTATCTCCATCTCGCCTCCATTCCCTGTGTTGTTTTTTTTTTTTTTTTTTTTGTTTTTTTTTTTTTTTTTTTCCTCTCCCCTCTCTCTTCTTCACCAACAGCATTTCAGTACCTACAACGGGAAGAAGACAGAAGTCATACTGTGATCTGTGTACGCATGAACGCTCAAATCTACACAGGATGCCATAAGTGATAAACTATGTGGACTTTTATTGTTTGGGGAGGGGGTGGTGGGGAAGAGGGGGAACCAGTTAAGGGATCTTTTGAAGAACGAAAAATAGATATTTTTCTTCAGACAGAGGGCCGAAAGTCCTCATATGTATATTAAGTCTAACTTCGTATTGTTTGTAATAATTAGAATCATCCTGAAGGATATCGAACCTAATGTTATTCCTAATAGAGTTTTTCAACATAGATATGTGACGTTGACTACAATAAGAAATAAGGTGGAGATGTGGTTAGATACCGAAGACTGAGGACAACTAAGGGCAAATGACAAATCGTAAATATGTGATTAATAATCAGCTGGGTGTCGTGGCGGGATGGAGACTCGCATACGGGTTGTATTGTAGGGAAGAAGAGAAGTCAAATAACGGCACAGAATAGGAGAAGGAGAGCACAATAACATGTGGAAGAAATTGGAGAAATTAGGGAAAGGGAGGGTACCTAGAGCTAGCAACAACAGTTTAAAGGAATATCAGCACCATAACTGGAAACCATTCACCATTAGAGAGAAGAAGATGCGGGGAAAAAAGATAGCGGAATGTATGGAGCACTGTTCGTCAGACAACCCACTAGATAACAGCCACGATGGTTAGGTGGGTCTCCTGGAATGTAAAGGGTATGCGCTCCCCGGCAAAGCGCATGATGATTTTGCGACATCTTAAAAGACTTCACACAGATATTGCTTTGCTCCAGGAGACCCACTTGACATCTGAAGACTTCTTTAGATTAAAGAAATTATGGGTGGGGGAGGTTTATGGATCAGGAGCGGTTGAGAAGAAGGCGGGTGTTTTAATTTTAATCCATAGATCTTTATCACATAACATCCTGTCCACACAGACAGATAATGGGGGCAGGATAATACAGATGACCATACAGATTCAGAAGGACATATTTTCTGTATACAATATTTATGCGCCAAATACAAACCAAAAGACGTTCTTTCAGGGCTTGCAAACTAGACTCCTAACTGACGAAGGACACAACAGAATAATAGGAGGTGATTTCAACATGGTATTAAATCATGAAGAAGATAGGAGACTTTCGTCATCTTTGAGAGGGGGAGGTCAGACACCAACAAGACTAAACACAGAAAACTTTCTTGAATCTATTTTTACAGTGGTGAATATGACGGATGCATGGAGAACATTGCATCCTCTTGACAGAGAATACACCCACTTTTCCCACCCCCATGGGTCTTGGTCTAGAATAGACATGTTCTTCACAACTCCTAATGTATTACAAAGATTACTAGAAATTAAAATTGAGGACATGGTGATTTCTGACCATAGCCCATTGGTGATGGAATCCAAAGACACATATGAGAAAGGATCAGACTATCTATGGAGATTCCCAGACACGCTTACTAAAGATGAAAATTTTGTTTCCCTCCTCAGAGAATGGTGGTCGGCATACTCGAGAGACAACGAGACACACCGCTCCGATCCGGGCTTATTTTGGGAAGCAGCGAAGGCGGTACTGAGGGGTAATGTAATGGCTTACAGCGTGGGGATGAAAAAAAAAATAAAAGAGCAATTCGTAAAAGCCAGTCTGGAAGTAAGACACGCCTACTCTAAATATAAGACCACGATGGCTGACCCTGATAGAGAGACCTGGCAGCTAGCCAAAGAAGCATTTGATATGTGGGCAAAACGTAGAGAAACTATTTATAAAAGCAGACTAGAACTTAGTCTCCACAAATTCGGCGACAAAGCCGGTAGACTACTAGCACGGTTATCCCGGGGTAAACAGATCTCACCTCCCATCCAAAAAATAATAGACAGTCGAGGGAACACGTGGACAAATCCTAAAGATATTAACCAGGCATTAGGAAAGTTCTATGCATATCTATACTCAGATAGGGACCCTGAAATGCCCGTACAGATAGACTTGCTACATATGTTCCGTCTCCCCGAACTAACAGAAGAAGATAAACAATTCCTGAATAACCCTGTTACGACAGAGGAAATAGAGGACACAATTAAAAACATAAACTCTGGTAAAGCGCCCGGACCAGATGGATACAATGGGGCTTTCTTTAAAGCCCTCAGGGAACAAATTTCCCCCGTGCTACGTGACCTTTTCAATTCTATATTGCAGGGCACCCCCATACCTGATAGAATGAATTTGGCCCATATAAAACTCATACCCAAACCAGGAAAAGTACTAACAGATCCAGCGAGTTTTAGACCGATTTCCCTGATAAATCAGGATCTAAAACTCCTTTCTAAAATAATGGCGGACAGACTAGCAACAATTATGCCCAAACTGATACCTCCCCACCAGGCTGGATTTATTAAAGGTAGATCAACCACTACTAATATCAGAAGAGCGATGCTACTGATCGACGCCATGGGAAAGAAAGTGGGAAAAGAGAGGGGGGACCCAGCCATGATCACACTGGATGCGGAAAAAGCATTTGACAATGTGAAGTGGTCATGGCTGGGTAAAGTTTTAGATTCCGTAGGGATGGAGGGACCTTTCAGGACATATCTTCAATCCTTGTACAATAATCCAAAAGCATGTATTAGCACTCCTGGCTACCTGTCCGACACCTTCTCCCTGCAAAAAGGAACGAGACAGGGTTGCCCACTATCCCCCCTACTTTTTAATTTGGCCATAGAACCCTTAGCACTCTATTTAGAAAAAAGCACGATCTACGAAGGCTTTAGAGTGGGAACCAGAGAAATTAAACTATCACTATTTGCGGATGATATTATTTTATACGTGCAAAACCCAATGAGAGACTTACCACAAATACTAAACACCATTGAAAATTTAGGCAAACAATCGGGCTTTTCTCTTAACAAAGAAAAATGTGAAATTCTGTTCATCAACCCGAAAAGTAGACACTCACAACAAACACTATTTTGCGACCTCCCAATAGCTAAAGAGAGTATCAAATACTTGGGCATACAATTGACTAGAAGTCCTAATCTGACATATAATCTTAACTTTACACCAATTCTCTTGAAAATTGAAAAAGAATTGATAGGCTGGGCTAAGCTGCCTCTATCTCTGATGGGAAGATGCCATCTACTCAAGATGATCAGTTTCGCCAGGCTCTTATATCCGCTTCAGACTATCCCCATGCTGTTAAAGCATACAGACATTCTCAAGCTGAACAAAGCCTTCTCAAAATTCTTGTGGAGGGGAAGAAAATCTAGATTAGCTCTTGGTGTCTTGATGCAGTCGAGACAAGAGGGAGGCTTACAGCTCCCAGATGTTCGAGGATACAATTTGATATGTATTCTACGTAATGTACTCGACTGGATAAAGGGAACCAACAGATACTCCGATGTGATATTAGAAAGAGAATTTGCTAAACCGTGGGAGTTGTCAGCTTTGCTACACTCACCAATGCCTTACATACCCAAAAAACTTAAGAACACGGTTATTTACAGAGACACTATAGCAACATGGAAAGGTGTGCGGAAGAAATTAAGTTTATCTTGGAAAATTTCCAGGATACTTAACCCTTGGAAATGTCCAGCTTTCCAACTAGGCCGTGAGAACCAACTCTTTGCGGCTTGGAGGGAAAGAGGCATTAAAACCTTAGGAGACCTTATAAACACCAAAGAAAGGAGATGGATGACGGAAAACGAGGTCCTACAAACCTATAATCTCCCTCGATTTCAGGCTATACAATATCGCCAGATCTACCACTATCTCCTCTCTCAATTACGAGATATTACGGGGGAGATAGATGGTAATTTGTGGTCCAACCTGATGGGACTGAACGAGGGAGATATATCCATAACCTCTCTTTACGCTAAACTGCAGACAGCTCTGAGACCGGCAAAGAGGACTACTCTCTTTGCAAAATGGAAAAAACACATAGAAGATCCTGACCTCGAACAGATAATTCTGGAAGGATGGGGTGATTTCAGGAGGCATATACACAATGAGAGATGGAGAGACTCACAGTTTCGGATCATACATGGGACTATACAGGCATTTAATATACCATATACTCAAAATACCCAGGAACGATGGGTAGACTGTCCTAAATGTAAGTCCCACTTGACGGATCTGGAACATGGTCTTTGGTCTTGTCCTGCCTCCCAACGGTTTTGGAAGGGGGTGGAAAGATGGACGAAAGGTCTCTGCAAGGAATTAGACAGACTGAACCCAATGATGTGGATTTTCCACTATAAAGGAGACTTGAAGGAGAAAGGACAGCTACACATACTATTCCACTATATCGCTATCACTGCAAAGAGACTTCTATTGCAGTATTGGCTAAATGATAGACCACCTGATCTAACGCAGGTCAAGTCTTCACTGCGTACTGTTCTCACAATAGAATCCTTAGATGCACTACACAACCCCAGCAAATTAACATCAAAATTTTTCCACAAATGGAGGTGGTTCATTGAACAAGAATTTACAGATGCTGAAATTAAGACCCTTATGACACCCCATAGATCATCTACTTGGTACGCCAGGGAAGACCTAGGAAATACACTAGGCAGGCTCAAATGCGCTAACTAATGATGGACCCCCAAAATAGACATATATGAACACAACGAATAACCACAAAAACTGATGTAAGGCTAGCTAGGAAGGGAGGTGGGTGGGATAAGGGGAATTATATTTCTCTAAATGTTTGAGACTATACTACCAATGCATATACACAGAAGTGATAAAATGTGTTGTAATATACCTTTATATATTTAAGACATTGAAAGATCCTAACATACAAGATATGTAATGATATGTGTATACTTGTTAACTGTTAAACAATAAAAATGATGGTTCAAAAAAAAAAATGAGTTGAGTGTATGTAGGTACCCTGTTTCTCCAAAAATCACACGCACAGCGGGTGAAATAAGTATTGAACACTTTACCAATTTTCTAAGTATATTTCTTAAGATATCGTTACACGGTACGATATTGTGAACGATATCGCTGAAACGTCACGAGTTTGGAGTCGTTCAAATGACTTTGTTAGTACGTCATTGCATGTGACACCAATATGACTACGAGAAATCGTTCGATCGCTGATCGCAGATTTGTGTATATATTCTCAAATCAGACTATCGTCGTTCAGCCAACCTGCTGCATTGTTGTGTATGACACCGCAATAACGATCTCGTTAACCACTTCACCTATTCACAACAGTGAATAAGTATCATTCGCTGGGTTGTGCGAACGATTGCTGCTCGCCACATCATTGGTGCGTCGGTCACGATATCTATACGTTTGACATCTCACCAACGATCTCCTAAACGATGTCCTAATGACCGCGCTCCCTTGAAATCATTGGGGAGATCGTTACAACATTGAAGCGTGTAACGGTACCTTAAATGGTACTATTGAGATGAATTTCTAATAAGATTTTGGTAACAACCCATCCAATTGACACAGGCAAAGTCAAACCATAGATGCCATAAATTTAGTGATGCTATAGTGAAAAATGACTTGAGGAAAATGTATTTAGCACACTTTTAAAATTTTTTTTGTATTTTTGTACAATAGCCTTGGTTTATGATGACGGCTCGAAGACTGGAGATGGGAGGTTTTGACGGATCTGACCATACTTTTGTTAAAGTCTGGGTTTGGGACCGAACTTGACATAAACTTGAGCTCGAACCCAGACTTTAAAATTCTTAAAAGGTGACTAGGAGCGCTGGGGATCTTTACAAATAAGCAAAACAGTGATTAAACATCAGCATCATACTTACAAGACCTTGTGCTTGTATTTCCTGATCAGCTCATACACATCCAGGTTATTTACTGCACTGACTCCAATAGACAATCACAGATGCCCACTCTGTGTCCGTGTCTGTGATTGGTTGCCATTGTTGTAAAAATAAATTTTAAAAAAATTGACGTAGGGCTTCAATGTATTTTTGATTCTCAGTGTAGATAAAGCTGACAGCTACAGGCTTGCCACTTCAAGCCGCTTGGCTTTGCCTTAGCTGGCAATCAAAAATACAGGGGAGCCCATTATAAAATTGTGTGTGTATATTATATATTTTTTTATTTTAAATAATTGTGCACTTCTCCCTATTTTTAATTGCCAGACAAAGTAGAACCAAGGCAACTGGAGGCTGGTATTCTCAGCGTGTTGAGGCCCATAGTTGTTGGGCACCTCCAAGTTACAGAATAGCAGCTCGCAGCCGCCCCAGAAATTGGCGCATTCTTTAGAAGTGCCAATTCCTGGCTCTTAACATAGCTCTTCCCAATGCCCTGGTGCAGTGGCATTGGAGTGCTAGAAGGGGTTAATGACTGCAGAGTATTGACAGCTGTCATTAAGCTCAGATTGATAATGTTCAAGAGATCTTCGAGACCCTCCCATTATCAATCCTGTGAGTAAATGTTAAAATACACCACAGAGAAAAATGTTGTATTTGAACAAAAACAGACAATCCTTATTTTCCCATTTATTAACCCCAAACATGACCTCGAACGGTAATCCACAACAATCGATGTCCCACAAAGCATACGATCCTGGCTCTGCTTCATTCAGAGACTTCAGTGATGGAACAAGCGTCCTCTTGCTGCAGTCTCTGGGATCACACGGACTGGGGCAGGGAGCGGTTACATCACTGACTCACTGAGGGCTTCCTGTGGCAGTGAACTCAGGTGACCACCGATGATATGGCTGCACATCAGTCCGGCTACCTGGCAGCAGGTTCAATTAAGTTCACAGCACTAGATTTCGGTCAGTGGGGGATGTGGGTAGGCCAGGCAACTTCCGCGTTGAGTTGCAGTGAGAGTGAAGTGGTAGTTCAGGATAGGGTGGAGGTGATACAGCAAGAAAGACTGCCTGGTGCAAGCATGGAAAAGTGTGTGATGGAAAAGGAAAAAAAAGGAGGATGAGATGGTGCATTTGGATGATAGGGAAAAAGGCGGTGTATGTTGGTTTGCTTTGAGGGCCCGTTGGGGGTGCACCTACAGAAGGAAGTGAGGGACAAGATATGGAAAGGGGAGTACGTGGAGATAATTTCCTTGCTCCTGCTTGAGAATTTTAATATGGATAAGGTTAAGTTTAGTGATTCCAAGAAGGAAATAAATGATTAGGAGAAGTAAAGATATCACTTAATCCCGAGAACATTTACGATTTGGTTGCAGGTTTTTGCAGTTTTGGTGAGTGTCATTAGTGAGAGAGCTGGGCATTGTTCAGCATTGTCATTGTTGAGATATGATCAATTTAGGCAGAGGAAGGCCCTGAAACAGGGAATGCAGTGGGATCATAAAATTATTTCCTTCTGGATGCGTATAATGGGGCCACAGCGAAGTCACAGAAAATATTGGTAACTTAATGAAGGGCAATGTAAGTTTGGAGCATCATGTAAATTCAAGCACAAATGCTCTGGATGAGAAGGTACCTGCAGCCTTGCTAAGTGTTTCAAGAAGGGCAAGGGGAAGTTGGGTGACCGCATTGGTAAAAGGGAGGACTCCAGTGAAGGTAGAAGCAATGCTTCCGTTTTTTTTCAGAAAATGTTTATTGAGATTAATGTAAAACCAGATATTATAGCAACTACAATCACAATCATGCAATCGTTTGCAATAGCCTTAAAGTTATACATTTCGATAATGAAGCAAACATAATGTTCAGCTATAGAAAAGAAATTTTGTAACACAATAATTAGAGCATCTAACTAAATATAAGAAATATCTCCTTACTGGAAGGGAAAGAAACAAAGGGTAGGTTCAGGAAAGAGGGTTGAATAAAGGGTCAACAGAGCAGTGTCGAGTAGGTGGTTAATAATAGTGATGGGCTAGGGTAGGGGAAAAACGTTATATTATACATAAACTGTAATAGAGCTCGGGGGTGAGCTCAGGTCACTAAACATGAGTGACCATGGCAAATATGTTCTAATCCTTTTATTCTAGACAGTAAAGGTACCGTCACACGCGGCAATATTGCTTGCAATTTCACTGGCATTTTGCTGGTTGCAGTGAAGTCATGGACACCTTGTTCTATTTTGTTGCCGTGTACAAATGGAACAATGCGTCCATGATTTCACTGCAACCAGCAAATTGCCAGTGAAATTGAAAGCAATATTGCCGCGTGTGACTGTACCTTTAGGTTTAAGATGGTAAATAAAAGTAGAGGTAAAGCAATGAACCATGGCTAGGGAATCTAACTATGTGTCGTTTAACCAGGAGGAAAGATCCGGCCCATCCCTGAAAACTCACCAGGAGCACCATATCCCCTGATGTTTATCCCATTTCCCATTGTCCTGGGCCATGAGAGACTCCATACATTCCATCCTGTCCATCTTGACCACGCACTCCCGAATCGTAGGCACCCTGTCAGATCTCCAATGTCTCAGGATCATGGATCTAGCCGCCATAAGGCAGAATCGAAAGAGACCATTTTTGATCACCAAAAGAGAGCCTGGAATCAGGGAGAGCAAAGCAATCTGGGGGGATGGGTCATGTTTTATGCCCGTAATGACATGAAACATTTTCTCAGCTGGACTCAGAGGTGTGCAGACGTGCTGTCTGCTCTCTGCCAGACTGTGGAGACAATAGGGCGCCTTGCTAGTGGCAGCCCATTGCAGCAGCTATTATTTTGTTTGTTACAGTTTTGCTACAGTATTTGTACCTTTCCTGATGTCTTTTTGGACCTCTAATTTCAACCTTGGATCTATGCAATGTTTTTCATCTCGTGGATTGCGACGTTCCTGCACGCTGGTCTGCTGTGGGATGGAAAATGCAGCACACCCCACACTTTCTACTGCCGCTGGGCACACAGCATATGTTTTTCACCTGGATCTTCCACTACCACTCACAAGTCCCCTGCTGGCATGGCCACTTTGGGGTACGCTATATGGTCCATCTCAGCTAATACTACCGATGGATGTATGCTATTGCCCACAGCCTGTGTCAGTGATACAGCCATATGTGCTCGGCGGAGAGCACCGTATACAATATGCCACGGAGAGGCCTCGTGGGATGGATGGAATCACTGATCGGAGGGTTGTCCCTAGGTCTGTTGCTAAACAAGTAGTGTATTCAAGGAGTCTCGTCTGGAACTGCGCAGGACAAAGTCTTCTCCAGCAGTTGCAATACCACATGTTCCACGGGAAATGAGGAGACCTTTCAGAGGTTGCAGAGCAGGCAAGAAGATCAAGTCCTGGAGGAGAAGGTTTAAACCTGCGGTCCCATCCATCATTATGGGTAATGTACGATCGCTTGGTAACAAGTCGGATGAACTGCTGGCTCTGAGTAAGACCCAGAAGGAGTTCAGGGAATGCAGTCTCATGTGCTTTACAGAAACCTGGTTGCATGAGGACGTCCCAGATTCATGTGTATCGGTACCAGGGTTTCATATAGTTCGGGCTGACCGAGACAGAGTGAAGTGCGGTAAGAAGAAGGGTGGAGGAGTGATACTGTACATTAACAACAGATGGTGTAATCGGGGGCATGTAACAGTAAAGGAGAGACATTGTTGCCCAAACATTGAACTATTAGCAGTGGGCCTCAGGCTTTACTATCTGCCTAGAGAATTCTCTCTTGTTATTGCAGTGGTGTCGTATATACCACCATCTGCAAATCCTGAGGCAGCTGGGGAAGTACTGTCTGGGGTGATTGCCCGGCTTCAGACGAAACACCCTAACTCTCTGTCATTTCTGGGGATTTTAATCGAGCCAAAATCTCATTACCAAAGTTCTATCAATATGTCAAATGTTCTACACGGGACAATTATATATTGGATCTCCTCTATGCCAGTGTTAAGGATGCTTACTCATCATCTGCATTGCCCCCCCTGGGGAAATCTGACCACAACCTCATACTATTGTCTCCAGCCTATCAACCAGTTGTCTGCAAACAACCAGTGACAATTAAACAGATAAGAAAGTGGTCTCCGGCAGCAGAGAAGGGGTTACAAGACTGCTTTGATTGCACAGACTGGGAGGTGTTATGTGCCAGGGAACATAATGATGATGTTAATGAGGTTACCGGGAGAGTTACTGATTACATCAACTTTTGTACTGACAATATTGTACCTATTCATGAGATTTGGTGTTATGCAAACAACAAGCCTTGGATTACAAAAGAATTGAAACATCTACTAAACAGGGAAAAAAAAAGCTTTTAAAAGGAAAGACAAGGAGGAGATGAAAATTGTACAGAGAGACTTAAAGGGGAAAATTAAGATTGCCCGTGAAGCATTCAGAATTAAATTGGAAAATAAATTGTCACACAACAACTCCAGAGAAGTGTGGGCTGGAATGAAGCTATTGACTGGGTTTAAGGCAAGGTCAGATCAGGGGGGTGGGGGGATGATCATGGCTAATGAGATGAATGAGTTTTTCAACAGATTCAACAATAAATGTGCAATGTCAACAGGGGAGAAGGCCGGGGAGCGACAAGCAATATCAACTGGGAGGAGGAAGTTGGAGACTTTCTTGATCTCAGAAAATGATGTGAGGGAACAGTTTAGTAAGCTGGTCATTGGTAAAGCAGCAGGGCCTGATGGTATCTGTCCACGTGTCCTCAGAGTGTGTGCAAATCAGTTGTGCACTGTCTTCCAGCACCTGTTTAACTGGAGCTTACAATCACAGAGAGTACCAGTTCTATGGAAGACTTCTTGCCTGGTGCCGGTTCCCAAGACTACCTTCTCGAGCTCCCATAACGACTATAGACCGGTGGCCTTAACATCGCATGCGATGAAGTCCTTGGAGAGAATTGTACTTGCCTACTTGTGTCCGAGGGTGTCTGCTTTTACGGACCCCCTTCAGTTTGCGTATCGGCAGAGTCTAGGGGTGGACGATGCTGTAGCATATCTGCTACAAACAGTACATTCCTTTTTGGACAATGATGGAACCACTGTACGTGCCATGTTCTTCTATTTCTCCAGTGCATTCAACACCTTACAGCCACTATTATTACGTAAAAAGCTGGTTGAAATGGCGGTTGATGAGGGACTAGTGAA
The DNA here is from genome assembly GCA_033576535.1 of Allobates femoralis. Lineage (NCBI taxonomy): Eukaryota > Metazoa > Chordata > Amphibia > Anura > Aromobatidae > Allobates > Allobates femoralis. The sequence continues at coordinate 399,483,924 of JARQOC010000005.1, read as the reverse complement.
TTGGATCATTGATTACCTGTCGGACAGGCCACAGTTCGTAAGGTTGGGGGCGGCCGTATCGGATAGTGTTCGGAGCAGTGTTGAAGCCCCTCAGGGAACGGTGCTGTCGCCATTCCTTTTTACGTTATACACAGCTGATTTTCAGTATAAATCAGACCTTTGTCACCTTCAGAAGTACTCTGATGACTCAGTGATAGTCGGAGGTATTGAGAATGGCCGGGGGGAGGAGGAATACAGAAGGGTGGTTTTGGACTTTGTTGACTGGTGCCAGGCTAACCATTTAGAACTCAACGTAAAGAAAACCAGGGAGTTGGTGTTGAGTTATGGAAGGTGCATGAAGGATTGCTTACCTATCACTATTGATGGTCAGGATGTGGAGATGGTGGAGAATTTCAAATATTTGGGGGTTCACCTGGACAGCAAGCTTGATTGGAGGTGCCATATGGAGAAGGTTTGCAAGAAAGGGATGAGTAGACTTTACTTCCTAAGGAAGGTAAGGTCGTTTAATGTGTGTAGCAAAATGCTTGAAATGTTCTACCAATCTATTGTGGCGAGTGCAATCTTTGCTGCAATAATATGCTGGGGTAGTAGTGTGCGCACAGCTGACGCTAATAAGCTGAATAAACTTATCAAGAAGGCTAGTGCGGCGGTGGGTCTACAACTTGGGACTTTCGAGGAGGTATTAGAGGATAGAATTAATAAGAAATGCAAGGCTATAATGAGCAACAATACACACCCGCTCTCTGAACTGTTTGCGAAGCAGAAGAGCACATTCAGCAAGCGTTTAATCCAACTAATGTGTAAAAAGGAAAGATACAGAAAATCGATTGTTCCGACAGCTGTGGGGATGTTTAACAAATGTATAAGTGTAAAGCGTCCCAAGACTATGTGAAGTTCTATGTGTATGGGGGGAATAGGTGAGGTACATGTACCAGTCTACCCACATCTGCTGTCCATATAGACTTATTTTGTAAAGTGTGAAATGTTCTTGATCTTTGTTCTGCTGCTGTAATACTGTAATTTCCTCCGGGATCAATAAAGTTTATCTTATCTTATCTTATCTTAAATATGGCGAAAATCTTTAACCAGAATGGATACAGGAACCTGCAGGACCACCAAAGATGAAGCATTGTACCGTTTTCCTCTTCACACATCTCCAGCACAGATTAGAGACTGCAGGATATATCCTGTGTAGGAGATCAGGGCATGTGTGGCGCCCCTCTGGCTAGGCACCACAGAGAGGTGTTACACCTTGTAAATATATGTGGTATCTCTGTAAGTTGTGGGTTTAGGGTTAACTTATGGAGTCTAAATTCACGCACAACACTAGGCCACCTTAGAGTAAGGGACTGATTATTCAGTAGGTCCAAAAGGGGGTGGAGCCTAGGTTAGTGCAGAAAGAGTTGAGTGACAGTTAGTTAGTGCTGGGAAGGCAGAGAGGACGCGCCTGACAGCTCTGCGACAGGAGGGATCCCCATCTCTAAGAGGGGGCCCAGGACAGAAGGAGACAGAATAGCACCGGTTGGAGCCGGCTGGTTTAGTCTGGGGAACACCGGAAACACGGGAAGCTGAGGCGGTCAGTGGTTTATCCCTGGCCGCAAACAGACAAGCTGCGGGCCCATAATCACCGGGTAGCCGTAAGCGCCACAAGGAGGTGCCTCGTCCCTCAGGCACAAAATAGGTCCAAGATCACAGGAGTATCGGCCCGGATTCTGTTGGCAGGAGGATTTGCTATTTACCACTCCCGTCCTTACCGGTAAAGGAAACCCGTACTCCACCGTAAGAGACCAGGGGACTGGCGGGAGAGCTCTGCAAGGGTGGTGAAAGACAGAGAAGGACAGAAATAGACCCTGAAAGACTAAAGAAGAGAACATCTGGAGACTCTATAGGGGTATCCTGAACTGGCAACTTGCAACTATCACCCGTTAAACCAGACTGTACCATGTTTCACCTTAACATCTGCCGGTACCCAGTAAAGTGGAGTTGGCGTTGTACTGGTCTCTGTCTTTCTTCCCGCCGGCGCCCGGAGGGTTTCGGCGTCATTAGCATCTCACTGGAGGGGTAAGAAACAACTACTACCCTCATCCCCTCCTTATCCTCTATTACCGCTACCCTGAGGTAAAAGCTCCACTTGTGGGGAGCTGGACCACACTGAGCTGCACCCATCATCACCTCAGCGGCCGACCTGCAGTGCCGGTATCCAAATTACCGGGATCCACAGGTGGCGTCACGTACTCTTTATCTCTGTAAATAACCCTTTCCCCATCTAACAAATGACAGCCAGGTCATGGAACCGGGAACCCGACCACCCGTGATTCCCCTGTTAATTCCATCAAACCCAGGCCCGGTATCCGAGTACCCCTTGCCCTGGGCTCATCACATCTGTACCATCTAGTTAAAATGTTGTAATCCTTCTCTTGAGAGGAGCAAGACACAGGCATCTTGTGCATTAGAGTGTAAATTTTTAAGCTGCCAGCTTCGGTGAATGTGATCTCCAGGTCCCTCTGCCATGCTTCCAGGAAGGAGGGGAGGGGTGACCACAGACATCACCTCCGAGAGCAGACCATGCAGTTGTGGCCAAAAGTATTGACACCCCTGTAATTCTGTCAGCTAATACTCAGTTTCTTCCTGAAAATGATTGCAATCACAAATTCTTTGGTATTATTATCTTTAATTAATTTGTCTTCAATGAAAAACACAAAAGAGAATGAAGCAAAAAGCAAAACATTGATCATTTCACACACAACTTCAAAAATGGGCCAGACAAAAGTATTGGCACCCTCAGCCTAATACTTGGTTGCACAACCCCTTAGCCAAAATAACTGCGATCAACCGCTTCCGGTAACCATCAATGAGTTTCTTACAATGCTCTGGTGGAATTTTAGACCATTCTTCTTTGGCAAACTTCTCCAGGTCACTGATATTTGACGGGTGCCTTCTCCAAACTGCCATTTTTAGATCTCTCCACAGGTGTTCTATGGGATTCAGGTCTTTTTCTCAAACCATTTTCTAGTGCTTTTTGAGGTGTGTCTTGGGTTATTGTCCTGCTGGAAGACCCATGACCTCTGAGGGAGACCCAGCTTTCTCACACTGGGTCCTACATTATGCTGCAAAATTTGTTGGTAGTCTTCAGACTTGATAATGCCATGCACACGGTCAAGCAGTCCAGTGCCAGTGGCAGCAAAGCAACCCCAAAACATCAGGGAACCTCCGCCATGTTTGACTGTAGGGACCGTGTTCTTTTCTTTGAATGCCTCTTTTTTTCTCCTGTAAACTCTATGTTGATGCCTTTACCCAAAAAGCTCTACTTTTGTCTCATCTGACCAGAGAAAATTCTTCCCAAACGTTTTAGGCTTTCTCAGGTAAGTTTTGGCAAACTCCAGCCTGGCTTTTTTATGTCTCGGGGTAAGAAGTGAGGTCTTCCTGGGTAACCTACCATACAGTCCCTTTTCATTCGGATAGTACGGGTTGACACTGTTGTACCCTCGGACTGCAGGGCAGCTTGAACTTGTTTGGATGTTAGTCGAAGTTCTTTATCCACCATCCGCACAATCTTGCGTTGAAATCTCTCGTCAATTTTTCTTTTCCGTCCACATCTAGGGAGGTTAGCCACAGTGCCATGGGCTTTAAACGTCTTGATGACACTGCGCACGGTAGACACAGGAACATTCAGGTCTTTGGAGATGGACTTGTAGCCTTGAGATTGCTCATGCTTCCTCACAATTTGGTTTCTCAAGTCCTCAGACAGTTCTTTGGTCTTCTTTCTTTTCTCCATGCTCAATGTGGTACACACAAGGACACAGGACAGAGGTTGAGTCAACTTTAATCCATGTCAACTGGCTGCAAGTGTGATTTCGTTATTGCCAACATCTGTAAGGTGCCCACAGGTAAGTTACAGGTGCTGTTAATTACACAAATTAGAGAAGCATCACATGATTTTTCTAACAATGCCAATACTTTTGTCCACCCCCTTTTTATGTTTGGTGTGTATTTATATCCAATTTGGCTTTAGGACAATTCTTTTTGTGTTTTTTCATTGAAGACAAATTAAAGGAAGATAATAATACCAAAGAATTTGTGATTGCAATCATTTTCAGGAAGAAACTGAGTATTATCTGACAGAATTGCAGGGGGGGTCAATACTTTTGGCCACAACTGTAACACCTAGACAGCGAACCTGCTGCCTAGGCGTGATTGTGGTGCCGCACACCTTAAAGGTACCGTCACACACGGCAATTTTGCAAGCAATTTCACTGGCAATTTGATGGTTGCAGTGAAATCATGGATACATTGTTCCATTTCTATATGGCAACAAAACAGAACAATGTGTCCATGATTTCACTGCAACCTGCAAATTGCCAGTGAAATTGCTTGCAAAATTGCCGTGTGTGACGGTACCTAGAGGGAGATGTCAGATTTAGGGAAGTTAGTGGAGGGCGGGATTATAAGAAGTTCAATTTTCGAAAGGTTGAGTTTCAGATAAAGAATGGACATGATATTGGAAACTGCAGCTAGACAGTCATTGGTATTCTTTTAGTACGGCAGGGGTAAGGTCAGGGGCTGAAGTGTACAATTGTGTGGCATCAGCATAGAAATGGTACTGGAAGCCAAATCTGCTGATGATCTGTCCAATAGGGACTGTGTAGAGAGAAAAGAGAAGAGGGCCAAGGACCAAACCCGGAGGGACGCCAATAGTGAGAGGAAGGGGAGAGGAAGTGGAGCCTGCGAATGATGCACTGAAAGAGTGTTCAGAAAGATAGGATGAGAACAGGGAGAGAACAGTATCCTTTATGCCGAGATTGTGGTCAACTGTGTCAAGATCTGCAGAGAGGTCAGGAAGAATAAGAGAGTGGTCGCAATTATGTTTTGCCATCAGAAGGTTATTGGTCACTTTGACGGCAGTTTCTCTAGAGTGTAGGGACGAAACCAGACTAATGGATCTAGAAGAAAATGAATGGAGAGATAGCAGGTGAGTTGGGTTTCAGGCTTTCAAAGAGTTTAGCGATTAAGGGGAGATTGGAGACTAGTCTATAGTTATTAGTGCAGGATGGGTCAAGAGAAGATTTCTTTAATAATGGAGTAGAAAAACCAAGAAATTGTTGCGCCACACTGTGAGAGATCACGAGCCCAGGGAAGGGCAGCTCCTCTGTGTTGACCAAATCCTGTCCCAGAGCTGCTCTCAACCCACACTCCCCAAAGGGAGGATTTGAGCACGATATGAAGTAAAAAGGTATGATAAAATGAGCGCTAGGGACAGAAACAGGCACTGGGCTCTTATCGAATATTACCTTTCAAATTTATTGTGAACAGTAGATGTTATAGGTCTCCTCGCCACAACATGTTTCGACACTAAAGGTGTCTTTCTCAAGTGGATGTCAGACCCATAGTAAAATTCCCTTTTATTCTCAACCCCCACTAATCACTGATAAAAAAGAGGTGTAGCTACACATTCTATCTGCAGATTCAACTATTTAAAGGTATATACATACATTATATCTACCGGAACATAAAAACATACATATACCATATCTATTATATACACCCATATATATGATAAAAATACAAACAATACTATTTAAAAACTGTAAAAATATTTTAAAATTATATATAAAAATATTTAAAAAATAAAAAAATATATTACTGATGCAGCTAGATTTCCTTTAAAAATTCTTCTCCAAGGCGAGATTTAACCCTTCAGGGAACAATGTGCCCATCTTAAAAATCCAAAACGATTCTTTCCTATTGAGTTTATTAACCCTATCCTCAGTCTCATCCTGCACATGATCAATTATAGTCAGTTGTAAGCTGGAAGGATCTCTATTATGTGTCTGTGCGTAGTGTCTAGACACACTATGCTTAAGGAACCCATTTTTGATGTTATAGCGATGTGTATTAGGTCTAAGCATGCAAAAAAGACTTAATACACATCGCTATAACATCAAAAATGTGTTCCTTAAGCAAAGTGTGTCTAGACACTACGCACAGACACATAATAGAGATCCTTCCAGCTTACAACTGACTATAATTGATCATGTGCAGGATGAGACTGAGGATAGGGTTAATAAACTCAATAGGAATGAATAGTTTTGGATTTTTAAGATGGACACATTGTTCCCTGAAGGGTTAAATCTCGCCTTGGAGAAGAATTTTTGAAGGAAATCTAGCTGCATCAGTATATATTTTTTTATTTTTTAAATATTTTTATATATAATTTTAAAATATTTTTACAGTTTTTAAATAGTATTGTTTGTATTTTTATCTTTATATATGGGTGAATATAATAGATATGGTATATGTATGTTTTTATGTTCCGGTAGATATAATGTATGTATATACCTTTAAATAGTTGAATCTGCAGATAGGAATGTGTAGCACACCTCTTTTTTTATCAGTGATTAGTGGGGGTTGAGAATAAAAGGGGAATTTTACTATGGGTCTGACATCCACTTGAGAAAGACACCTTTAGTGTCGAAACATGTTGTGGCGAGGAGACCTGTAACATCTACTGTTCACAATAAATTTGAAAGGTAATATTCGATAAGAGCCCAGTGCCTGTTTCTGTCCCTAGCGCTCATTTTATCATACCTTTTTAATAATGGAGTAATGATTGTTTGAAGGATAAGGGAAAGATGCCAGAACAGCGGGAGAGATTGAAGATTAAGTTAAGGTAAGTGGTGACCACCGGAGAGAAAGACTGGAGTAGGTGTGAGGGAATGAGGTCAGTGGTGCATGTAATGAGACAAGAGGAAGAGAGGAGCCTGGAGACTTCTATGACTGGGTCAAATATGGAGAGCGAGCCGGAGGAAAAGTGGGGAAGAATGGGAGTGGTGGCGCTTGGAGTTCAGGAGCTGATTTCCTGGCGGATGTTGTCTATTTTCTCTGTAAATTAAGAAGCCAGATCATCAGCACAGAGGTCAGTGATGGGGGCCTGCACTTTAGGACTGAGGAGAGGGTGAAAGGTGTCAAAGGCTGGCTTCACACTGCGGTCAGGTCCGATTCGGGGCTGTCGGGGGTCAACCTGACAGCCCCGGACCAGATCTGGACACAGATCCGAAGGGCAAATATGCCCTAGTGTCTTGTGTGTTGATTCTGCAGAGCTCAGATGTCCCCCTGCGTAGTGGTGCGGAAGCGCTTCACAGGGGACAGCTCCCTGGTGCTGAAGTTCAGCGTAGCTCACCCTGAACTTCAGCCGCAGGTGTCCGGTTCCTGGATCCTCCCGGATCGGGGCAATCCGGCCCTAAAGACTCCCATGTTAGGGAGCGCCGGATTGCCATGGATCCGTGAGAATCCAGGAGGATCCAATTTGGGGAGATTTTTCTCCCTGGACACACAAATGCAGCATGCACCGATTTTGTGTTCGGCAGAAAAATCTGATTCCTCCCGGATTCTCCCGGACACATGGAAACCGGATGGCAGAGAGTTGCCATCCAGCTCCATCCGGCCCCATAGGGCTGCATGGGGTGAAAATCGTGTCCGGGGCTGTCCGATTTACATCGGACAGCCCCGTCACAGACCTGACCGCAGTGTGAAGCCAGCCAAAGAATTTCTTTGGATTGTTGGATAGTGAGGAGATCATGGTGGTGAAGTACGTCTGTTTGGCGAGGTGGAGGGCTGAGTTGTAGGATTTAACATGAATTTATAATGGATAAAGTTCTCGGGTGTGCAAGTTTTCCTCCATAGGCGTTCAGCACTCCAAGAGCATTGCTGGAGGAATGGAGTTTGCGATGTGACCCTGGGCTGTTTTGTTCAATTTTTGGAGGTTCTGAGGGTAAGGGGCGTTACTTGGTCCAGGGTGCTCCTGAGAGTGTCATTGTAGTGATTCACAGCCAGATTGGGACAGAAGTGGGAGGAGATTGGGGACAGTGATGAGAGTCTGTGAGTGTATGAGGGTTAATGGCCTATAGATTTCTGAATGTATGATAGGTAGAGGTGCGCTGGGGTTGGCGAGGATTTGGGAGCGTGAAGGAGAGAATGTTGTGGTCAGAGAGAGGAAGAGATGAGTTATCTAAGGAGGAGGTTGAATAGAGCCGGACTAAGACCAGGTCAAGAGTATTACTGTCTTTGTGTGTCTGAGAAGTTGAGGGCTGTGAAAGGCCAAGAGAGGAGATTAGAGATAGAAGCTGGGATGCAGATGTGGAGATGGGGATGTTTAAGTATCCCAGAATAAGGGTTGGTAATTTTGAGGACATGAAGTGTGGAAACCATGCGGAGAAATCGTCGAGGAAGTGGGTGGGTGAACCTGGGGGAGAAGTATATCACCGCTACTCTGAGGGGTAGGGGATGGAAGAGCCTAATTGTGTGGACCTCAAAAGAAGGAAATTAGAGAGAAGGAGCTGGGAGGATAACCTGGAAAGTACATTATGGGGACAGGAGTAAGCCAACTCCACCACCATGTCTGTTCCCGGTTCTCAGGGAATGGGAGAAATGTAAGCCGCCATGAGAAATAGCAGCAAGGGAAAACCGTGTCTGAGTCCTGGATCCAGGTTTCTGTGAGGGCCAGCAGATTAAGAGTGTTAGTGAGAAATTAATTGTGAATTAAGGGAAGCTTGTTGCATACAGACCGTGGATTCCAGAGAGCGCAGTAAAAAGAGGGAGACTAAGCGTACCGTCACACCTGGAGACGTCGCCGGAGATATCACCTGCAATGCACGGGAGCGCGCACGTGTTTGGCTCCCCGCCAGAGTCGCTGTCGCGTGTTTACATGCGGCGATACCTCTGGCGATGCACCGGCGATGTTGCAGGTGCCATCGCCGCTGGGGTGTTCAAAAACCCCAGTGGCGATCCTGTAACATGGGGGAGCCTATAGCTTCCATCGCCTGTAACATCGCCATCCTCCTATTACATGGGGCGATGTGTACACATCGCCCCAGAGTGCTCGCCTGGTTTCAGAGCAGTGCTGAGAAACCAGGTGACCACTCTAAGGCATCGATATCGCCTCTTTACATTAGGCGACGCACCTGCGATGTCGGTGGCGATAGGCCACGCCCCTGCGTCGCCTATGAAATTGTCGCCGACATGGCCAGGTGTGACGGTACCCTAAGGTGTGCAAGTAATGTTAATAAGGTTAGTAAGGTTTCTATGTGAGGTGGGAGAGGGGTTGAAGTTGGCAGAGGGTGGACCAGGATTTGGATGAAGATCACCTGACAGGAGCAGTAGTAGAAAGTGAAATAGTAAATAGTTTTTGGAATTGTGATATGGATTATGATGCAAAACTTCAGAATATGATGGACTGAGATTATTCACTAAACTGAAGATAACATGGGAGCTGAACATAGGGTAGGCAAGGAGAGGGGCTGATGTGGATAAGGGTGATGGATAGGGATGGGGCAATGGAAGTGGGTGGCAAAAGCACATAGGAAAACAGTGTAGTAAGAGACATAGTTAGCAAAGATTGAGAGTGAGGAAATGTATACCTTTTGTTGTCAGCGGCTTTCTATCCCATTACCTTCCAGTCCATCCCAGTCAATTCCATTCAATATCTGGTCTATTTCTTACATCACAAAGTATTCACTGATCTCAGGGAGACCAGTCCAAGAAAACACTGCGGGCGGCTGGCTAAATCGCTCAACAGAGTGAATTCCTAGGCGCATTGCCCCCTGGGAATTATGAATATGCAAATTGAGTCTGTGGAGTCTCAGTTAGGAGTCTCAAACACAGGACTAGCCAGATATCCCTCCAGGGAAGGACCCAGCAAGGGGTGGCTCCTTGCGGAGAACACCATAACCACCATATTAAGTGGCCCTTTCAGTCAATATCCAGCCCTTTTGCAAGATTAGAGATATGACAAGGGAATACCAAGGCCAGGTATCCATCCACAGACAGCTGTTTCAGGGTGTTGCCCCTCATCAGTGTGGAGTAGGATTCTGGCTAGGTGGGAGCAATGCCTAATAGACAAACATCAAAAAGTATTCACTGATCTCAGGGATCTATTTCTTGACACTTTATTAGACACTTATGAGACACAAAAGTAGACTTGTCTGAAGCAGACATGTAGCAGCTACATATATACTCAAAGAATTGAATTCAGGTGTGGGAGAAGGGGGACGGTACTAGATTCCATTGGCCCATTACCAATCAAGGATGAGCCAAACGGTTGTTCACAGGCAGATTTAACAAAGAGTTATAAACAGGGTTGTGGGGGAAACGGTGGCATGGATACTTAAATTCATAATCGAATATAATTATTTACAGCATGGAAGATAGATCAGATCAGCAGCACAGTTTGGTGCAAGAGTACACAGTCAAACGCACATTGGCTCCATTTAATTTGGTTTAGACTAGATCTACATTTAGCCAGCAGAGTGTATTCAGAGCACTGGGAACTGACTACATCAAACACGTTTCTGTGGCCTATACAGAAGTGAAGAATCAGTTTAATAGTTCTTCTCTTGATGTCAATAACCCAACTTTGTACAATTGTTTAGGTTTATGTTTGTATTTTTTGTATTTACATATTTTAACAATTTATTGGGATTTGTCTTTCTTTAATTAGCTACCTGCTGTTTACTTCAAGATAATTTGATTTATTTTTTACAGATTTTATTCAGTTCTTTATCGTTTTTAAAGGCTATTGCTGATCCCACAGATAAATGTATTTTAAGTGCCAAAACAATTTATGCTTTCCTACTGGACTGTCACCATTCCTGCAATGTCAGGGCTTTGTCACCCAGTGGAAATGTGACATAACAATGAGCGGCCACAGATTTCCTGCAGCAATTTCTATTCCATTGAGGGTACCTTTACATGCCACTACCACAGGAGACCTTTTTGGCAGCGATATGTCGCTCCGGAATTATCGCCGCCAAATTGCCTCCTAATTGCGGCGTGTATTTCGGGAATTTGGGGCGATATGTCGCCTCGCTCCGGTCACCTGATTTCAGAGCAGTGCTCTGAAATCGGGACCAGGTTACATTTGGTTTATCGCCGCCAAATTCCCGAAATACACGCCGCAATTAGGAGGCAATTTGGCGGCGATAATTCCAGGGCGACATATCGTCGCCAAAAATGTTTCCTGTGGTTGTGGCATGTAAATGTACCCTAAAGCAACCTTACAATCTGAAAACTGAACTACTGCAGCCTATGTGTGGCATGTGTCATGTGAAGAGTCATGTGACTTCTGAGATACTGTACATGTCATCAGTAAATCTGCTGCTTCTGCAGATACGTATGGATTGTTTTATGTTTAGCAGTGAAACTATTAAGAGGTGGTAAGTAGACAAATCCTTTAAATTTGTACTAAAGAGAAAATACTGTGAATAAAAAATACCTTTGTCTAAATAGATTAGAGGTTGTGTGTTTTGTATAAACGGCACCATACTTGTCCATGGGCTTCATTTTAGCGTTGCGTTTGAGCCCAACTTGCTTTAACTCCAAAAATAGCAATAACTTTTGTGATTAAGTTGTAAAGGATTTTTATAATTTGAGACTTCTGTAATGGTTGTTTGCAAAACTTAAATGTCTTCCTTTCCTGGTTTTCCAGATTTGCAAGGAACTACTTCTGCTTCTCAGGTATATATATACAGTACTTAGCTCCATACACCATGATTATAGGATTTGGAAAAATGTTCTCATTCATATGATATATTCAATTATTTATCACTTTGGCTAAACAGTAATCTAGGTAGCACTATCTTCTGACAATATAAGGATCCGATAACGGCCAATACTAAAACATAGGGTTCTACTGACCAAAAGTAATAACCTATATAATAAGCGTAATAGAGTATAGCAGCCAGATGTTAAAACAAAGAGAGGCATAAAAAGCATGATTTTAATTTCAACATATTAAAACAGATTAAGAGGTCACTAATAACAAACCCACATTAGGTTGTATAATACATATATAATAACACAAAACCAAAAACAATAGACTACACATGAAGATATTTAATGAAGATTTTGTTTATCGTAAAGACATTAATAAAAGATACATATGTATAATTAATAGAATGGGATAAGTGTCACAGCTTCAATCTAACAATGAAGTAACTAGCAAAGCTCAATCAATACTAAAAATTACATGCATCACAAAATTGTGAAAAAATAAGTACCGTATATACTCGTGTATAAGCCGACCCGTGTATAAGCCGACCCCCTACTTTTGCCCCCAAAATCTGGGAAAACCTATTGACTCGTGTATAAGCCGAGGGTGGACCCCAGCACAGGTATACAGCCCCCAGCAGTGTGGTATACAGGCCCCCCAGTGGTATACAGGCCTCCCCAGTGGTAGTATACAGCCCCCAGAAGTGTGGTATACAGCAGCCTCCCCAGTGGTACATACAGGCCCCAGCAGTGTTACAGCAGCCTCCCCAGTGGTATATACAGCAGCAGCCCCAGTGGTGTTACAGCACAGTGTAGTATACAGCAGCCCCAGAGGTATATACAGCAGCCTCCCAGTGGTATATACAGCCAGCCCCAGAGGTAGTATACAGCAGCCCCAGAGATATATACAGCAGCCCCAGTGGTATATACAGCAGCCCCAGGGTATATACAGCAGCCCCAGAGGTATATACAGCAGCCCCAGTGGTATATACAGCAGCCCCAGTGGTAGTATACAGCAGCCCCAGAGGTATATACAGAGCCCCAGTGGGTAGTATACAGAGCCCAGTGGTAGTATACAGCAAGCCCCAGTAGTAGTATACAGCAGCCCCAGTAGTATATAACAGCAGCCCCAGTAGTAGTATACAGCAGCAGCCCCAGTGGTAGTATACAGCAGCAGCCCAGGGGGTATATACAGCAGCAGCCCCAGGGGTACATACAGCAGCAGCCCCAGGGTATATACAGCAGCAGCCCCAGGGGGTATATACAGCAGCAGCCCCAGGGGGTATATACAGCAGCAGCCCCAGTGGTAGTATACAGCAGCAGCCCCAGGGGGTATATACAGCAGCAGCCCCAGGGGGTTATCAGCAGCGCCAGGGTATATACAGCAGCAGCCCCAGGGGTATACAGACCCCCCCCCCATTAGTATACAGGGGCCCCAGCTGTATACAGCAGCCCCAGCTGTATACAGCCCCCCCGTGGTATCCAGGGCCCCCCTTGCTGCACCTGTAAAGGAAGATGTCAGTATACTTATCGCTGCCGCCGCTCCGCTTCTCGGTCACCGCGCTGCTCTGGGTCTTCATGTTTCCTGTTCCTTCTCCGACGCTCAAACAATGACGTCATTTCCTGAGCGCCGGAGGAAAGGAACAGGAAGCATGAAGACCCGGAGCATCGCGGTGACCGAGAAGCGGAGCGGCGGCGGCGGCAGCGATAAGTATACTGATATCTTCCTTTACAGGTGCAGCAAGGGGGGCCCTGGATACCACGGGGGGGCTGTATATACGGGGGGAGGGGGAATACCACGGGGGGGGGGGGGGCTGTATCATATTACGTATATACCCGTGTATAAGCCGAGGGGGGACTTTTAAGCACATTTTATGTGCTGAAAAACTCGGCTTATACACGAGTATATACGGTAAGTAAAAATTCAACCATACAAGATATAAAATGTCAAGAAAAATTCCAATGTATAATATGCCTAGGGCAAAGAATAATGCAAAAAACACATGTATGCATAAACTTAAATAGTATAGAAAATGTGAATAAGAAGATGTGGAACCCCTGCAGGGGATTGCCACAGGACCCATCGGTGCAGGGAGCGATGTACACATTGGCACACACCGCATACAACACCTTCCACCCCAGACCTGGAGAAGGAGCCCAACTGGCTGTCCTTAACCAGATCCCCTTTAAAGATCAAGGCTTGAGGGGAGGAGTTAGTTAATTAGTTAGTTCCAGACAGTACAGAAGGAAGGAGCTGGTTGCTGGGACCAAGCCAGGCCCAGAACCAGGAAAGCTGACCTAGCTGTGCAACGCCCTAGGGAGACGGACGGAGGCCAGTGGAGAAAGTAGGAAGAAAGAAGAAGGGAACATACCTGGTATCCCTTTAGCCCACTATTGTATGTGTGTGCCTGCTTCACCGCCGCCGCCTGCAGCATTCACAGCAGAACCGCTACTACTACTCCCCTCATCCAACCCGCTTGCCCTAAGGTAAAGCTCCACCTTGGGGAGCTGTACTACAAAAGCTGCATTTACATCACCTCAGTGGCCGGGCGCAGCGCTGGTAACCCTATTACCAGGTTCCTCAGGTGGTGTCACGTTACCATTCCCCCCCATCATCATCACCCCCACCCTGACATTGAGGGTCCAGGGCATGGAACCGGAAACCAACCAGCTGTGATCCCCCACTGAAGTAACCAACTGTCACGGTATCAGAGTACCCCCTACCCTATCGACTGACTCAAAGACACCGTAATTAAAATACTACATATGTAGATAAAACAGAGCTGCTAGGATCTTAAAATATAGAAAGGCGTATATTTATCACTATAGTGCCCAATGCCCAATTTGCCAACGCTTTCTCAGGGGCGTACATATTGTATAATCCAAAACATTTGTGATGTATACAGAAGTGTATAAAAGAGAGCTTACTAAAATAGCCAAATATTCCACCAGGTCTTAGGGTGAAAACAGGCCTCAGGGCAAAGGGGTTAACAAACTATCATTTGATGGGGCAAATTTAGCAAGTCATCATTTATCCAACTGAGGTTATTGGGGAAAATTGTAATTATGATTCTATGATCCCAAATCATTTTTCCTTCCCAATTGACTATAACAGACGTTTTTGCTCATTCTTAGCAAATTTATTTAATAGCACCATTTATGTTCAACTGAGCTGTGTTGATCCATAGATGGCTGTACTAAAGATATTACATGTGTGTTAACCCGGTTTTCAAATTTGGATTTTTGCATTGACTACTGTCATTTTATGTGATGTCCCTTGTAGAACTAAGGACTTTGAAGGTTTTGGCAAAAATCTGGAAGGACTTTTACAATTGTACAGCATTCCAGGCAACAAGTACGTTCTATGCCATATACCTGTGCTTTGCATGTAATTTTCCAAAAGTGTTCTTAAAATTCAGGCCACTTTTATCATTTAAATTTTCAGATGTAATATTTGAACCCACAGATATTCCAATATAGATTTCCCTGCCAAAATTAGATTTACGCTGAATATTAATGGTACAAGGGCACCAATAAATAGGGGAATTTTGTTACTAATTTTCCCAAATAATTTAAAATATAACCTTTTTATTTTCTTCCTAGAGATATCAAAGCCAAAGTGTACTTGTCCTTGTGTAATTTAGAAGAGGATATGACTGCCTTGTTTAATCTCAGCAGGTACGTTATCATTTGTTCAAATTTTGTAGGCAATGGATATTGGGATTCGGTGCCATATTAAGGGGGTTCTCCACCGTAGAAGTGCTGCTTCATAACGCTACCATTTGGTGGCTACTATAATGAACTTTTTGCTGCCATGGACAGGGGTCACTAGACCTGTTCTCCTCCTGTGGGTTATACACTCAGTGAGTATTAGTCACATCCAATGTAACAATATCTGTTGTAACTGCCTAAGATGGGAATACTTCTTTAAGCCATGATTTGTGATATTGTTTTAATGCATGCTGAATACCTTCTTGGAATGTATTTTTTTTTTTAAGATCCTCAAATGAGAAAAGGATAACTACAATCCTAGATGGAAAAGTAGGCTTTCTCTCTCCGAGAAGTGGAGGTAAATGTTTATAGATTAATGTACATACACAGAATAGAACAATCTGGTTCATTTTATAGGATAGAATTGGACTATGTTTTTCTTAAAAATGTGAAGATATCTTGCAAGAAATGTATCAAACTTTTGACAGTGAACATGAACATGCTCTATGTAGAGTCTTTAAGCTGCCAGCTCACCACACTTGCAACTCTTTCTCACTTCTTGCATTTCTCAGGTCATCTTGCACAGACACAAGCATGTGCAGTGCTTAAAACATATAAAAAAAATAAAAAAATTCTGCACCCCTTTTTCAGACTTAAAAACTTGGAGTCTAATGTAGAAACCTAAATTGACAATTTGTAGCATGTTATCCAATGCTTTTAACTGCGTGGTTTAAATCATGGCTACAACCCTTGGATCACTTCACTCCTCTATAACTCGGGTTAGAAACAACATTGTGGCAAAGGTGCACTAAGGGTGGAAACACACTGGAGAGTTGGACGAGTGACACCTGCTATTTGCTCCGTGTGGCATCCGTGTGCTCTCCGTGTGCAATTCGTTTGTTTTCTCAGCAGCTATTTACTGTATAATCATTCACAGGAATATTTTACAGTTGTCTGAGCTACAGAATGATAATGTATCAGTGAATAAAAACAGATGCCTCTCGGATGGTCCATGTGCTGTCTGTGATTTTGTCGGATCCATTGACTTGCATTGGCGAGTCTCGCACGTGAATTGCTTACTGTCACAGCATGTTGCGATTAGTTTCTCGTCCTTTAACCAAATGAGAAAAAAGCGGGTTTTTTTTCGCGACCGCACCTGCCGCAAGTGCAAAACCGCACTTGCCGCACCTGCCGCAAGTCCCCCTATGCTTTCTATGGGGATTACCGCAACCGCGCCGCAAGTGCAGCGGTTATGCGGCAATCGCGGCAGATGCGGTTTTTTCACCACATCTGCCGCGATTTCAAATAAACGCTGATGTGAAAGGGCCCTAAGATGCAATAAATTGTTACAAGTTCAGAAATACTTGAACTATGGGGCTATTATAGAAATGTATCCCTTTAAATTTAATAGGATCCTGTCAGGTCATTTATGCCCCAAACATATCACTACCGGTTCTTGCAGCTTCCTACTAATTTCTAACTATCCCTGTCTGACCTAAATGTGTCCTGTAATGGCTGTGAAAAGTAGTTGTATTACCTATGTTCTCCTATTGTAATAAGCAGGGTGCCATCAAGATTGCAGACACTGTGAGCATGTCCTCCATCGCTCTGTTGTAATCACACCAGGGTGGGGGTGATAATTAATGCAGAAACATGGTCCCAGCTTTTGAAATATATGGTCGTCTTTTGGGTGTGACACCATGGTTGTGTAATTTCCAGTACTGCGCAGTGTGGGGGATTTTTGGGTGTACTCGGCGGCTCCGGATCGAGGGGAGTGTGAGTATATGGGGCAGGTTGAGGGGAGGCAGGATTGATGCGCATAGTGGACATACATTACACACACAGACATACACTCAGCTTTTAAGTAAGAAGAGTTAGTTACTATGGCTGGGCAATGCTGGGCTCTACAGCTAGTATAATAATAAGTAATAATAAAAATATATATTATACAGTTAGTAAATGCACATATATACATGTGGCGCCCAACTGGTCGGTGCGCCACTAAGGGGTACTGTAACAGTACCCTGTGGCCACTGGATGAGGGAGGTTCGCATGTGGCTTTCACCTATGCATTCACACACTTAGTCAGGAGACCAGTTGGCTAAACCCGTAACCGGGTAACCGGTCCTGGTGGGAGGTTATATAAGTGGGTATTGAAGAGCCGGAAGAGGAGAAGTGTACGAAAGGATCTCTACCAACTTGGGGGATATTTAAAAAAGTGAAAACTTTATTAAATTTCTTTAAAATAGTGTGAAACCCATTACAAAAAAGCAAACAATATATACAAATATAAATACAATTTTTCTGAACCATGACAGGATCATATATCAAGGACGATGCATAGAATGTTGCATTACTGTTATGTTTGATTCTTTTCTCAGACACTTTTGGCTTTTCTTACAAGGTACAAAGAAATAAAAAATAAATTTATGGTGTTCTTATATAGTGGTCAGTTGATGTCTCATTGACCCTATAGTAATAAACAATGGTGTATTTTTTATCTCGATAGTGCAGAGTCAAACAAATTTTATTATACAGTATAGTCAAACTTAACTCAACAAAAACTGGAGAGAAGTTGACGTCCTTGTGCCTTTCAGGATAGGTCCAGATATGTGAACATTAAAATGAGGAATATTACTCCGGGCTTGACGCGTTTCGCCTCTATATTTTGGAAGAGGTTCATCAGAAGAAAAAGGAGCTGGCATACACAGTCTGCCTGTTACTGGAGTCTCAAGGGTAAAGTTATGGATTATGGACTCCAGCCAGGACTCTGTTTGCACTGGATATAATGGATATGAAAGCCAGCTCCTAACCTGATGATGATGATGATTATCTGCCTTTATGTTGTCAGGATGCTTCTATTTTCCCATTTATCACTTGGGATATAATATCCTGGTCTGGAGTACGTAGTCACCTGGGACAAAAGCAACAGGCATCCAAATCCCAGTGTTTCAATTGAGAACGTCTCTCGTGAGGTCCATAATCCATAACTTTTCCCTCGAGACTCCAGTAACAGGCAGACTGTGTATGCCAGCTCCTTTTTCTTCTGATGAACCTCTTCCAAAATATAGAGGCGAAACGCATCAAGCCCGGAGTGATATTCCTCATTTAAATGTTCACATATCTGGACCTATCCTGAAAGGCACAAGGACGTCAACTTCTCTCCAGTTTTTGTTGAGTTAAGTTTGACTATACTGTATAATAAAATTTGTTTGACTCTGCATTATCGAGATAAAAAATACACCATTGTTTATTATCTATAGGGTCAATGAGACATCAACTGACCACTATATAAGAACACCATAAATTTATTTTTTATTTCTTTGTATCTTGTAAGAAAAGCCAAAAGTGTCTGAGAAAAGAATCAAACATAACAGTAATGCAACATTCTATGCATCGTCCTTGATATGATATGATCCTGTCATGGTTCAGAAAAATTGTATTTATATTTGTATATATTGTTTGCTTTTTTGTAATGGGTTTCACACTATTTTAAAGAAATTTTATAAAGTTTTCACTTTATTAAATATCGCCCAAGTTGGTAGAGATCTTTCGTACACTTAAATAACTAAACTACCGCCTAATCATTTGAAAAAGTTTTTTGTAAAAAACGGAAGAGGAGAAGAAAAAAGGAGTTTGTGAGGGAAGTCGAGGAGGACCCTGCAAGAGACGCAGAGGGAGGGCACCTAAAGAGAGGTGATCAGGACAGAAAGGGGGATCTTTGGGTGTCAGCTAATACCTGGCTCCAGACGGTCCTGATAACTGGTCTGGGGGGGAGCCCGGTCCATTAATGGAGAACTGGCTCTAAGTGTGGTGCAGGAGAGTTCAGCTCTGAGCCACCAACCCGGAGGGCCGTGGGCAATCAGACAACCATGACCCAGTCCAAAGCACATTCCCACCCGGGACTCCGTCCAGGGTCGTGAGGCCCTTAGAAAAGGGTGAACTCTATTCAGACCATGGGCCTGGTGTAGAACAAGAGGCTCTGTGCAGGGCCGCTCTGAGGAAGTAAGGAGCAGCGCAGAGAGAGAGAGAAAGAGGGGGACAGAGGGAGAAACCAGAAGGAACACCGTTGAAAGCCCCAGAAAGATACCCCATCAACTGGCAACTACACAGGCCAGCTACCCGTGACTTTGTACCTGTAAATTGCTTGAAGGTTATCAGTAAACCAGTGCGGAGCCAAAGCAATGTGTGGTGTCTTATTTCATCACTGCCCTAGGGATCCTGCTCCACCTGTGGGGAGCATCACCATCTAGCTGCCTGTCATCATACAAGGAGGTCTGAACAGCACTGGTGCATTCACCAGACACCGTAGGTGGCGTCACAAACATTACATTTTATTATTTTATTTTCCACATTTTTCAGCGACCTCCAGGGCCACAGACCCGGGCACCGACAACGGTAATCAACGCCCGGGATCCGAGTACCTAAGGCCCTGGGGTGGGTCATACACATCGGTGATCAAAATTAGAAAGCAATGCGTGATCACTTACTTTCTGCCTGAAAAAAATCATCTATATTGATCAACATTTGAAGATTTTTGTGCAAGGGTACCGTCACACGTGGCGATCTCCCGGGAGATGCCATAGGCGACGCATGTGCAAGCGCACGCATTTGCGTGTCGCCTGAGGTCGCTAATTTACACTAGGCGACGCTCGGGCGACAACTTAGGCGACGCTCGGGTGACAACCCGACTGGAAATTGCCTGAGCGTCGCCCAAGGCCCAGAGGCGATCAAATCGCTGGTCGCCGCTTCTGCGTCACACAGAGCCACCATATTAGCGATGTGGGCGTAAATTTGAGCCGCATCTCGGAGATAGGCGTTAACATAATGTTGTGTGACGCCTTGAGGACGTGTGATTGGTCATTATTTTAATGTGTCGTTACATGTAAATGGCTTGGTGCTTTATAGACAACTCTTGTGTGATCTGTCGCGGATTATTGCTATACGCATTGGCGTTGCCAAGAAGGCAAAGGACGACGCTCGTGTGACGTTTTCTTGTACAGTCAATATGTACACCGCTTTTGCTAAGTGTGTTGTGCTACTGCGTTGTCTAATAAAATCACTCTTGCTCTCTTGGTCTGGACAATATTGCAGCCTTGAAAGTATGTGTGTGCACAGATATTTGTGTGTTTGCAGTTATGGGATGTATAGACACCTATCATTTCCTTCTCCATGCAGACTAAGGCTGCGTATTGGTCGTGTTTTTTTAAGGGGAAAAATGTGCATAAAAAAACCAGCGACAGAACAACTTCAATTGCGCTTTTTTCGCACGTTTCTTCCAGTGCTTTAATGGGGCCCATGGAAGAAACGCGCGTAAAAAACTGGAAAGAATTGACATGTTCATTATTTTTACGCACGCGTTTTTTACTCCAAAAACGCTGCGTAAAATTACGCGACGTCTGAATGGCACAAAGTGAATGTCCATTCACTTTGCAGGGAAATGCAGACGCACATGCATTTTTGGAGCAAATACGCGTGTAAAAAAACGCGACAAATACGCAGCGTGTGAACGCAGCCTGTTGGGATGTAATGACATTTGTGTTTCTGTTAAAGCACACATTTGTGGCACATCTCTCTGCACTTTTGATCACAGCCGCAAACACAGAGGCGACATTAATGCGCTACTTTACAGTATGTACGCTCCTGGGTAATACACCTTTGGACACACACATCATCAAATATGGCTCTCTCTCTCTCCACCTTTCTGTGAGGATCCCTACTCCTTTCCTTGGGTCCCTTTCCTATGTTTGGTCAGGTTTGGGGTCTTGGTTTCCTGAGCTCCAGGGGGATTAACCCCTTAGTGACGGAGCCAATTTCCATCTTAATGACCAGACCATTTTTTGTAATTCTGACCAGTGTCCCTTTATGAGGTAATATCTCCGGAACGCTTCAACGGATCCTAGCGATTATGAGATTGCTTTTTCGTGACATATTGGGCTTCATGTTAGTGGTAAATTTAGGTCAATAATTTTTGCGCTTATTTGTGAAAATATAAAAAAATTGGCAAAATTTTGAAAATTTCATAATTTTCAAATTTTTAATTTTTATTCTGTTAAACCAGAGAGGTATGTGACACAAAATAGTTAATAAATAACATTTCCCACATGTCTACTTTACATCAGCACAATTTTGGAAAAAAAAATTTTTGGGTTAGGACGTTATAAGGGGTCAAAGTTCATCTGCAATTTCACATTATTCCAGCAAAATTTTAAAAGCCATTTTTTTAGTGACCACATCACATTTGAAGTCCCTTTGAGAGGTGTAAATGATAGAAAACACCCAAAAGTGACACCATTCCAAAAACTGCACCCCTCAAGCTACTCAAAACTACATTCAAGAAGATTATTAACCCTTCAGGTGCTTCACAGCAACTAAAGCAAAATGAAAACAAAAAATGGACATTTTAATTTTTCCAACAAAAATGTTTTTAGCCTCAATTTTTTCATTTTCACATGGGCAACAGGATAAAATGCATCCTAAAATTTGTTGGGCAATTTCTCCCGAGTACATCGATACCTCATATGTGGTCATAAACCACTGTTTGGGCGCACGGCAGGGCTCAGAAGGGAAGGATCGCAATTTGACTTTTGGAACTAATTTACCATTCAAAAAGTGAAATGGCGCTCCTTTCCTTTCGAGCCCAGCCATGCGCCCAAACAGTGGTTTATGACTACATATGAGGTATCGGTGTACTCAGGAGAAATTGACCAACAAATTTTAGGATGCATTTTATCCTGTTGCTCATGTGAAAATGATAAAATTGAGGACAAAAGAACATTTTTGTGAAAAAAAAGTACTTTTTCATTTACAGATCAATTTGTAAAGCACCAGAGGGTTCACAGTGCTCCCTATGCATCTAGATAAGTTCCTTGGGGGGTCTAGTTTCCAAAATGGGGTCACTTGTGGGGGAGCTCCAATGTTTAAGCCACAGGGGCTCGCCATACACGACATGGTATCCACTTACTATTCCAATTGTTAGTGGACATCATGTCACGTATGGAGAGCCCCTATGTTCCTAAACATTGGAGCTCCCCCACAAGTGACCCCATTTTGTAAACTAGACGCCCCAAGGAACTTATCTAGATGCATAGTGAGCACTTTGAGCCCCAGGTGCTTCACAAACTGATCCGTAAAAATGAAAAAGTACTTTTTTTCACAAAAATCTTCTTTTTTTTTTTCCTTTTTACGGACTAATTTGTGAAGCACCTGGGGGTAAAAACTGCTCACTATGCATCTAGATATATTCCTTGGGGGTTCTGGTTTCCAAAATGGGGTCACTTGTGGGGATCTCCAATGTTTAGGCACACAGGGGCTCTCCATATGCGACATGGTGTCCGCTAACAATTTGAATGGAAAATTGGCTCCAATAGTTAGCGGACACCATGTCGCGTATGGAGAGCCCATGTGTGCCTAAACATTGGCACTCCCGCACAAGTGACCCCATTTTGGAAACTAGACGCCTCAAGGATTATATCTAGGGGTATAGTGAGCATTTAGAACCTACAGCTACTTCAAAGAATTTGATAACGTCATATTGAACATTTTCTTTTTCACACAATTTCTCACTTTTAGAGCATGTGCACAAGATATGGAGACACCGAGTCCTGGCCATCTCCTCTCCTGCATTTTTTTTTAGTATTTCTTTATTAAATTAAAAAAAAAAACGACGTGGGGCTTCGCCATATTTTTGGTCCAGCCAGGTACAGCAGGCAGCTACGGGCTGCCACCAACCCCTTCTGCCTAGTTTTACCTGGCTGGAAACCAAAAATATAGGGAAGCCCTTTTTTTTTTTATTTCTTTAAATAATTTTTAAAAAAAATGACGTGGGCTTCGCCACATTTTTGGGCCAGCCAGGTACAACTAGGCAGCTGGGGACTGGAATCCTCAGCGTAAGGAGGCCAAGCTTTCTGGGGCCCCTCTGCTGTGAATTGCAGCCCACAGCCACCCCAGAAAATGGCGCATTCATAGAAGCACCATTTTCTGGCGCTGTATCCAGCTCTTCCAGCTGCCGTGTAGCGGTGGCAGACTGGGTAATAAGGGGTTAATGCCAGCTTTTTGGCAGCTGGCACTAAGCCCGAGATTCATAACGTCTGGCCAATATTAGACCGGACCATTAGGAATCTCTAGTAAATTGTACAGAAGACACAACACAGAAACACAGAGAAAAATATTTTTATTGGAAAAAAAAAACACAAACACATCTTTAGACCCCATCTTTATTACTGTGACGTCCGACGTAGTCCAAAGGGAAGGTCCGACGTAGTCCAGTGGGAGGTCGCGCAATGATTCTCATTTAGCATGATCTGCAGTTAACCCCTGTGTGGTCACTCAGGGGTTAAGTGCAGATCATCATCCCTGTGTGGTCAATCAGGGGTTAACTGCAGATCAATTAACCCCTGGATGACCACACAGGGATTATGATCTTCAGTTAACCCCTGTGTGGTTACTCAGGGGTTAACTGCAGATCAATTAACCTCTGGATGACCACACAGGGATCATGATCTTCAGTTAACCCCTGTGTGGTCACTCAGGGGTTAACTGATCTGCAGTTAACCCCTGTGTTACAATACAGGGGTGATCTGCAGATAGTTAACCCCTGAGTGACCACACAAGGTTAACTGCAGATGTTCATCCCTGTGTGGTCAGTCAGGGGTTAACTCATCTGCAGTTAACCCCTGTGTTACAATACAGGGGTGATCTGCAGACAGTTAACCCCTGAGTGACCACACAGGGGTTAAGTGCAGATCATTATCCCTGTGTGGTGATTCAGGGGTTAACTCTGCCTCTGTCCCGGTGCACGCCCACAGAGCAGAGACGCCGGGACAGAGGCAGAGAGAAGAAGCAGACCCAGGACGCCGGGACTGAAGGCAGGTGAGTATGAGAAGCAGGGGGCAGGGGGGGTGCCCTGAGGGGTGAGGACGGGGGGGGGGGGGCCCAGAGAGGCAGGGGGGTGTCCAGAAGGGTAAGGACAGGGGGGGTTTGGGAAAACTCCATCCGATCTGATGTTTGATCAGATCGGATGGAGTTAATGGAGGAGGCACGGGGAGCAGGGAGGAGGGGGGAAGTAACTGCGGAGGGGAATCATGGAGGAGGGTAGGGGGGAATACTATTGGGTGGGGGCACTGAGGGGACAGCCATGGATGGCATCTCCATGTGATCTGACCTGTCAGATCGCATGGAGATGCAGCGGAGGTGGCGGGTTTTACTGGCCGCCGCCGCCGTTTTGGATGTTGTGGGGGAGGGATGGGGGTGGGGGGGTGATCCCCAGTACTGGGGGTCTTTGGGCAGTGAGGGGTTAATACTTTCACTTTGATCCGACATGTGTTTTCATGTCGGATCAAAGTGAATTTACTTTTTACCGGGCATTTTCACTGTTTGTAATGTGATGATCTGTAAACGGTGTTTACCGGTCATCACATTACAGGTGCGGGTACAAAAGCAGCTAATTACTAATCTCTAGGGTCTCAGCTACAATCGGTATGCTGACACCCTAGAGATATTAGCTACAGGGGCTGCGCTACAGGGCTTTTTCCTGCCTTACGTCTACAGACGTCGGCTAGGCTTTAGTACCCTTTTTTTCCAACGTCTGTAGACGTAAGGCTGTCGTTATGAGGTTAAATCCTCCTGTCTGTCCAGGCTTTTTCTGCTATGACTGGATCAACAGCAGCTTCGGACTCCGGTGTCCTCGTAGGCTACAAGGGCAATCATTTCTGTTTCCTCTCTTTCAAGAATATTCTAACTTTCCACTTGCCTCCCTCCCTTTCTAGGGTACTACACATTTCCAGTGTCAGTCTTTTCTGTTTCTGGGCCTGACTTGGTCCCATTAACCAGCTCTTCCTCATTCTTGACTCCTCAACTGTCGCTCCTTGACTAACTGGCTCCTCCCCCAGGACTGGGATGGAAAGTGTTGTGTGCTGTGTGTGCCAAGGTGTACATCCTGCCCTGCACCGGTGGGTCCTGTGGCAATCCCTGCAGGGGTGCCGCATGTACAAGTCTTTGGTTTGAATCAATTCAGCACATCTGCAGCCACAGAACATCACTAGTCTCTCACACTGCTGTGGTGTGATTTTGGTCCACTCTTCTTCCAGTTTCTTCCACACTTCTGTGACGCTTTTGGGTTTTTTGGCCATAACTTTGTCAACAATGATTTTTTAGAGGTTTTCTATTGGGCTTAGATCAGGAATCTGAGCTGGCCCTTTCATTGTTTTAATGTTTTCTGTTTCAATGAACTACTTTACCCATTTTGCTGAGAGACAGGGGGCATTGTCCTGTCTGAAAATTGCTGACTGATAGAGTGCTGAAGACAAGTAAGGAACAACATGATGTTGATGTTCTGATACAGACTTCCATTCACTCTGCCATGTAGCTGTATGAGAGGTCCAACCCCAGCAGCAGAAAACATTCCCCAAACCATGACACTTCCTCCACCACCTTTCACTGACTTCTTAACACACTTTGGGTGCAGTCTTACCCCAGTTTGTTGATGA
Source organism: Allobates femoralis (assembly GCA_033576535.1). Classification (NCBI taxonomy): domain Eukaryota; kingdom Metazoa; phylum Chordata; class Amphibia; order Anura; family Aromobatidae; genus Allobates; species Allobates femoralis. The sequence goes on along the minus strand of JARQOC010000005.1, from coordinate 399,458,185 downwards.
ACATAATGTTTCCTATCGGACACACATGAATTAAACTTTCTTTCATCACTAAAATGAACTGTAGACCACTTCTTCTCTTCACTTCACTTCACTTCTTGGAGAGACCAACTTTTGTAGCTATGTCTGATAGGGTGACCCCTTTAGCCTTCATCTGGACAACCTGCTGCCATAGGGGTTGTCACTTAGGAACGGCACATTAATTTTTCAAAGTGAGTGTAAACTGGAAAGTTAGGCTGCCAGATAAATAGGATTTGGCAAATAATTAAGAAAATTATAAGTATATTGGTGCGAGAAAATCTCACACTCATACAGCACACTGTGCAATAGTTGCACGCCACCGCTCTTTCAGCACCAGGAGTCTGGGAACCGACACAATTTTCTGCCGTATCCAGCGCCCATAGACTCCCATGAAGTTTCAACTTCAGCACCATGGAAAGCAAATACCGCACGATTTAACCAATCAGCTGATAGGCTTTGACAGCAGCGGTGTTTGAATATGCTGGTAAATGCTGTTGGCGGTCCTGAAGTTGCTTGACAGAATTACACAGCATGCTGAGAAATCCCGCCGACCAAACTTCAGGATCGCGGACAGCACCACACAGACTCACACCAAACACTGACTCACGCAGCACACTCACAGCACACTCTCATGCATACAGCCATACATACACACTCACATGCACCACACACGCACCTGACCCACACCAGGGCCGTGGAGTACCCAGTTCTGGGCGTTGATTAACGGGGATGTCACAGGCGACCTGTGCCCAGCAGTGATGTTGAATAGGGATTTTGCACAGGGAGGCAGCTCTCCACACAGCCTCGTCCCTAGTGCTGCAGGTAAAGGCGGCTCCTCAGTTGGAGATGCTGGCAGGCAGCCTATGTTAAGGGCAGGGTCAGAGGCTGTAATAACAAACACACATGCTGGAAGTTGTTTCTGTATCTTTTACTAATGATGATGATTCGGGTAACATCCAGGGTACACTCCAGGTGGTCAGGAGGCACTTCAGGATCTCCACACCCGGTGAGTTGTGAGGCCTCCTTGTCCTAGTGTGTGTTCACTTAAGTCTTGGCCTGTTTGAAACCTGGCCCTGACCTCTCCTGTGTCTCTCACTTGTATAGCAGGCTGTGAGAACCTTCTGATGGGCACAGCTGCTCCTCTGCGGTCCCTTGCTCTGTTTGTAGCTGTGCTCCTTGTGTCACCAGGAGACTGAAGTCTCCCTGGTCCTCCGGTATTCTCTGCTGGGCTAATTGGACCCTTGCAGACTCTGACTCCGGTGTCCTAGTTGCTTCATAGGGTAGACCGGTATGGTTCCTCTGCCCCAATTCTCTCTGGTTCGCCTTGTCTCAAACCCTCACTCTTGGGTCCCTTACACTGGCTAGGCTCCCTCACTGGCATGGGCCTGGCGTGGCACCGTTCACCAGGATATCTTCACAGTCCTCCCTGGAACTGTACTGCCTAACTCCTCTCACGGGCCTTAATTTATTGGGGACTTTGCCTGAAGGTGTCAAGTAGAGCTCCCTCTTCAGGTCTGGGGTGGAAGGTGTTGCATGTGTAGGGTACCTGATGTGGAAATCCCTCTGTGCATCACACACCACACTCTCATTAAAAACTCACAGCACTCGCATCACTTTCATGCATCAAAACGCTCCATTTTTGATGCATGACAGTGTGCCTCTACCCTAAGCCTGTGAGAATGAGAAGAGAAATTAATGGCTATCTATAACCGTCTACTATTTATAAAGGGCTACTAACAAATGGATCCACAAAAACTGTGTAATGTGTAACAACGCAGACATTGACAGATCTTTAAATTGAGGTCTGACAGTACTCAATATAAGGGCCCTTTCACATCAGCGTTTTTTGAAATTCGGCTGACTGCGTTTTTTTTCGCGGCCGCACCTGCCGCAAGTGCAAAACCGCACTTGCCGCACCTGCCGCAAGTACGCCTATACTTTGCATGGCGTTTACCGCAACCGCGCCGCAAGTGCAGCCGGTATGCGGTAATCGCGGCAGATGCGGTTTTTTCACCGCATCTGCCGAATTTCAAAAAACGCTGATGTGAAAGGGCCCTAAGATCAATTCTATGATGACTAGTAAGTAGTTCCCAAGCACTAACAGGCAGGTCGCTCCCATGGAGAAGCCGCCTCTCAGTCAACGTGATGTCAGTGAAAACGGCAAAATTGCCAAAAAGAGTGCTCAAAGACCGCTCCGTATCGTCGATCAATGGCACCGGGCACAAGAGGTATAGTAGGTGGCAGCTTCTTGCTTAGGCCCTCCCCTTCCTGTTTTTTCTAATTCCTGGATATCTCCTTTAAACAGAAGTTAGTCTATGCCTACATGTTGTGTTTTTGCAGCATTTTTTGTTTTAAGCAAATTTAAAACCTTCTTTTTACAGTGCCAGAAAAGGCTGTGAGATTTCAGGAATTTCATGCACAAACATTTTTATTTTCCTAACTGAATTTGAAAATTGCTTCATTTTAAAAATCTGCAGCCTGTAAATTCCAGCATTATTTTTCATCCATGGAAAGTGATGAGTAAGCACAAACTAGCAGCTATTGGTTTTTTCCAATGTTTACACAAAAATCACCACTTCAGCAGATGTGAAATCCATTTATTTTATTTTTGCAATTATACAAGCCGTGATGTTTTAGTATCATCGTGTGAGCATATATGTTTCACGTTTTTTTTAATGTAATGTAATTTGAAATTATTCTTTTTTTTAAAGTAATCCTGTTTCTCCCCAAAAGCATAGTTTAATTGAATTTGTGATATTGTGATAATTACATTAAAGATGTGTGCTAAAAGTAAGCCTCTATATAATTTGATCATTTGCCATTTTTTGCAAAAATATTTTATGGCTTTACATACGGCTTGTGTTGGTGGCCTAATAACTGTGGGCACAGGGCCTAAATCTACAAAAAAATGCAACTAACAAGTAGCAATAAAAGGAATAAAACCTGTGTTAGCTGCAGCTTTTTTTTTTACAGCCAAGAGATATGTATCTGCAGAAAAAGGCAGCAAAAAAGCATGTTAATGACTCACCGTGGCCGGGTCGACACTTTGCAGGCGTTTCTTCTTCCTTCTTGTCACGGGAACCGCGCCTGCGGCTGTGGTGGCCCGGTGGTCCAGATCAAATAAAGACGTCATTGGGTGAACGGTTAAGGGGTTAATTTTTTCGTGACGCCACCTATGAGTGTTCCGGTGAGATCCACCGGCGCTGCTTGGGCCTCCGGGGGATGGAATGCAGCAAGATGGAACGCTCCCCACAGGCTGAGCGGTGATCCCCGGAGCCAGGAGCTGCACAAGATGTTGTGAGGCAGCTGCAGTTACCTTAGTGTGTGGAGAGAGACAGTTCATAAGAAGGCACGGACACTGAAAGTCTCTGTAACGGGTACTTTACTGTAACCAGCAGGTGATACATGGCATACAGTGACAGGTAACGGACCGGGTGGACTCAGCAATGACCAGTGTTTCTCAGAGCTCTGCGGTGTTCCTCCATTCTAACTAACTTGTGTTGCCGTTGTCGCCCTGAGGTGCCAGATCGGGTACAAGGAGGCTGCTTCAATTGCCCTACCGGGGAATTCTGGCCGGATTTGTGGGGAGCCTTGGGTCCTTTTGGTGGGTACTCCGCTTGCTAGACGACTCTGTGTGTGCGGTGGTGGTGGGGCGCTCCTGTAAAGCGGTCCCTCCACTCCTGGTTTGCATGGCAGTGATAAACGACTCCCAGCTTCGGTACCAGTAGACCGGTTGTAGATGGGCACGGGATGGTCTTGAGCACGCTTATAGATGCCCAGAGTCCGGCTGTAAGGACCGGGAGTAATGGCGCCCAACCGGGGTGATGGCCAGGGGGCTGCACGGGACTGTGCAGGCCCCCTGCTCCTAGGTTGCAGAGCTTGTTGTTTTTGCTCCCTTCTCCAACGTTGCCAATTCAGTTCTCTTTTTCAGACTAACTTTCTGCACTAGGTTCTCCACTACACACTCTACTCCTACACTCTGCCCACCAGGACCTTATTGGCCCTCTATGCTGATGATGCATGTAGGGTATAGAGCTCTGAGTTTTAACTGTGTCATTGCGTAGTCAGAGAATATTGCTGCTGCTGTTTTGGCTTCAATACCCTCCTGTGACGCACTCTTTGCGGGGCGCCACATTAACATAGCCTTACAGTGAAGGAAAGCAGTACCTCCTCCGAACAGTGTCTAAGAGGCTGTGGGTGGTGCTGCCCAAAAAGTTGATCGTCAGCAGATTAGGAAACTGACCAACCTCAAGGCTTATGACTGTTAGTGAAAAGAAAGGTGGCTATATTGGCCGTGGTGGTGGCATTGTTTCAGAAATTTATTTTGTTAATTAAGTAGTTTTTTTCTTTTGTCTTTTTTATGTTTTTCATTTAGTAGTGCAATGATACTACATTGTTGTAATAAAGGCAAAACCTCACTTACACTTTTTAAATATTCAGGTTTATTAACCTTTTGGATTGACTGACAGCACTGTAGTTGTCCAATAATAAAATTATCAAAAACACAAATTGCCTAATTGGACCCACACTGTAGAGGGCAATGTGTGTAATAAGGAATTAAGTTTGTCACAAGCTTTATAGTCCTGATTAAGACCACTCAGTTGAATCATTCAGACTCTGAAGACGGCCAACTTTAGTCTCAGCAGCCTGAGTGCTGGAGTTGTTTCCTCTTTATAAAGCTCTCTATAGACTTCCACATCGACTCAACACATCTTTTCAGTGTGGGAAAAAAACGCCTTATTTTCACAGTTGTCGGTGAGTGGTAGTTGTCAGCCATAATTAAGCTTTGTTGTGGTGACCTCCATAGCAGCATGTGTAGCTTATTCTCATAGCACTGTTTTCAGTCAGTCTGTCACTGATGAAGGTCAGAGGAGACAGAAACGTTTATTAGGAATTGCTTGAGCTGCATTGTATCATTTATTTTTGACTGCCACGTTTTTATACTATTATTATACTATTATTATATTATTAAGGGTCAGGATCCTACTATTGCATCTACTGACAGCTCCTGGAGTGCCATGTTTATATCTTACATTAAATAAAAGGGAATAAAAAAAAAATATTGGTGCAATCACATAAAGTCTTTAAATCCACGGTCTGTATGCAACAAACTTCCTTCATTCATAACTACTTTGTCACTAACTCTCTCAACCTCCTGGCTCTCACTGAAACCTGGATCCAGGATTCAGACACTGCTTCCCCTGCTGCTATTTCTTACGGCGGCTTACATTTCTCTAACTCCCGAGACCTGGGAATAGACATGGGGGTGGAGTTGGCTTACTCCTGTCCCCACAATGTACTTTCCAGGTCATCCTCCAGCCCCATCACTCTCATTTCCCTCTTTTGAGGTTCACACCATTAGGCTATTCCATCCCCTTCCTCTCAGAGTAGCGGTGGTATACCGCCCCCCAGGGTCACCCACCCAGTTCCTCGACCATTTCTCCGCATGGTTGATACACTTCATGTCCTCAGAATTACCAACCCTCATTCTGGGAGACTTTAACATTCCCATAAGCAGCCCCACCTCCCTATCTGCATCCAGCTCCTATCTCTAACCACATCACTCGGCCTCTCACAGCTCTCAACCTCCGAGACACACAAGGGTGGCAACACCCTTGACCTGATCTTTACCCGCCTCTGCTCTACCTCCTCCTTAGATAATTCACCTCTTCTCTCTGACCACAACATTCTCTCCTTCTCACTTCGCTAACCCTCACTCACCACAGCCCACCCCTACCTATCAAACTTCCAGAAATCTACAGGCCATTAACCCTCATGCACTCACAGACTCCCTCATCTCATCACTGTCCCCAATCTCCTCATTCTCCTGTCCAGATCTGGCAGTAAATCACTATAATAACACTCTCAGAAGCACCCTGGACCAAATCGCGCCCCTCACTCTCAGAACCTCCAAACATAGAACAAAACAGCCCTGGCTCACATCACAAACTCGATTTCTCCAGCGATGCTCTAGTAGTGCTGAACGCTTATGGAGGAAAACTCGCTCACCAGAAGACTTTATCCATTATAAATTCATGCTAAAAACTTACAACTCCGCCCTTCACCTTGCCAAACAAACCTACTTCACCACCCTGATTTCCTCACTATCCAACAATCCAAAAAAACTGACACCTTTCACTCTCTCCTCAGTCCAAAAGTGCAGGCCCCAATCCCTGACCTCTGTGCTGATAATCTGGCCTCTTACTTTATGGAGAAAATAGACAACATCCGCCAGGAAATCAGCTCCCAGCCTCCAAGCGCTGACACTCCCATTCTTCCCCACATCTTCTCCAGCTCACTCTCCACATTTGACCCAGTTACAGAAGAAGAGGTTGCCAGGCCTCTCTTCTTCTCATCCCACTACATGCACCACTGACCCCATCCCATCACACCTACTCCAGTATCTCCGTCCGGTCGTCACCACTCACCTAACCAATCTTCAACCTCTCCCTCTCTTCTGGCATCTTCCCCTCCTCCTTCAAATACTTGATCATTACTCCATTATTAAAGAAAGCTTATCTCAACCCATCCTGCACTAATAACTACAGACCAGTCTCCAACCTCCCTTTCATCTCTAAACCCCTGGTGTGCCTGGTCTACTCCCGCCTCACCCATTACCTCTCCGCTCACTCTCTTCTAGATCCATTACAGTCTGGTTTCCGCCCCCTTCACTCTACAGAAACTTCCCTCATCAAAATGACCAATGACCTACTGACAGCAAAACGTAATGGTGACCACTCTCTGCTTATTTTTCTAGATCTCTCTGCAGCTTTTGACACTGTTGACCACCATCTCCTACACTCTATGTTGCACTCCATTGGTATAAAGGACACCGCTCTCTCCTGGCTCTCTTCCTATCTTTCTGACCGCTCTTTCAGTGTATCATTTGCTGGCTCTACTTTACCCCCCCCTCCTTCTCTTCCTCTCACTATTGGGGTCCCTCAGGGTTCAGTCCTTGGACCTCTTCTCTTCTCTCTCTACACAGCCCCGATTGGAAACACCATCAGCATATTTGGCTTCCAGTACCATCTGTATGCTGACGACACGCAATTATACACTTCAGCTCCTAACCTTACCCCTGTGGTGTTAAAGAACACCAATGACTGTCTAGCTGCTGTTTCCAACATCATGTCGGCTCTCTATTTAAAACTCAACCTCTCCAAAACTGAACTTCGCCTGCTCCCGCCCTCCACTAGCCTCCCTAAATCTGACATCTCTCTCTGTGTGCGGTACCGCAATAACTCTTAGGCAGCAGGCTCGCTGTCTGGGTGTCAAGCTTGACATCGATCTATCCTTCACCTCCTATATACAATTTCTCGTCCGTTCTTGTCGCTTACACCTGAAGAACATCTCTAGAGTCCGCCCCTTTCTCACCATGGAAACAGCTAAAACCCTCACCGTGGCCCTAATCCACTCCCACCTTGATTATTGCAATTCTCTGTTAATTGACCTCCCCCTCTCTAAACTCTCCCCTCTACAGTCCATCCTTAATGCAGCAGCCAGGATCAACTACCTGGCCAATCTTTACTCAAATGCCTCCGCTCTGTGCCAGTCATTGCATTGGCTGCCTATACACTGCAGGATAAATTGCTTGTTCTCATCCACAAAGCTCTTCACAATGCAGTGCCCCCCTACATCTACTCCCTCATCCCTGTCTATCACCCCACCCGTTCTCTATGTTCTACAAATGATCTTCGACTAACATCTGCACTAATCCGATCCTCCCACTCCTGGCTCCAAGACATCTCACGAGCCGCACCAATTCTCTGGAATGCTCTACCCCAAGAAATCAGGACCATCCACAACTTGCATGGCTTCAGACGCTCACTAAAAACACATCTTTTCAAGGCGGCCTATCATGCCCCCTAACAAAATTCCTTTGTACTGTACATAGCCCATTCACTATCTCTCTCGACATAACTCTTCTTCAAATTCCACCAAACCCAAAAGGTCTACACAGATTGTCTGGTGACCATTCCTGTAACTTTATTTCTATCTCCCATTTCCCCAAGATGCCTGGACAATTAGTATGATAAGCCCCTGTACTTTGTGTAACCCCTATCTCATTGTAGATTGTAAGCTCTTGAGCAGGGTCACCCCTATTTTTTGTTTTATCTATTGTATTTTTTACATTGATTTTATGCTTATTGTATTGTTTCCGATTATTGTACTGTTTTTTCTTTCTCTACTGGAATTACTGTATTGTGTATTCTCTTACTGCATTATACTGTGTATTTTCATCTATTACCCACTGTATTGTAAAGCGCTGCGGAATATGTTGGCGCTATATATATAAAGATTTTATTATTATTATTATTTAAAGCCCAATTCTTCGTAAAACCAAATGTACTACAGGACGTTCATAAAGTAACTATGCCGTGGTTTAACACTTGCCTGTAGGTGACGTGGAAACTAGAGGAGATGCTGGAAGAGCTGCCCCTTAACAAGGTCGCTACTGCAGTGCCACGCAATGTTTTCCACAGTCCTCACAACTGTTCTTCAATCTAACTAGACCGGTGGACAAATATACTGTGTATTAGTGCTTATGACAACAACACACTGCACTGCGTACAGTAGTTACTCTATGAGCACCCTGTATTAAAAGCACTTAATTTCCGGAGCACAATTGGAATGATGTTGTGGAAACATTCATTTCTTTTTGCCTTTTCTTTTCTAAGTAGAGTTTCTTTAATTTATATCCATTAGGAACACCAATGAATATTGAATACTATATTGCTCCATATCAGATACTGGAAGAAAAGCGAATACCAGGTAAAGGATACGTTCTAAATTATTACTGTCATTTCATTAAACTTTGTATACATTAGTAGAAAAAAGCCAATATAAAAAACCTTGTAATCTTCAAAACTCGATAGACTGCCAGCTTACTGAGGGATAAGTTTCCAGGTGTCCTTTGAAGGTCATAGAGTGAAGAAGAATAAACAGTGTGGGTGATATACCTGTGCTGGATTCACAGCTACATTATTAGAACTGCTTTATAATATATTCTATGCTACTGCGCTCCAACTCCGCTCCATATGGAAGCATTCACCAATCCACTGCAAAAGTCATTATTTTAAAGGGATCCTGACCCCCAAAAATGAGCACCCAGCCCCTTAATACCTTTCCCTGCAGCATGCTAACACCTCTGGAGCCATCCCTCTGTGTGGCCAGAGCAATATTAGTAATGTTAATAAAAGTGCTTTTTATACCTTATTTCCAGCGGCTTCTCAGCATTTGAGAAGCCGCAAAAGGCGTGCCTGGCTGCTGTTCCCCACAGTTTGCTTGTTAATTATGCACGCCCCGATGGGCGTGCTACAGATCCAAGTGCATGTGCGCGTCATAAAAGGGGCGGTAAAGCCGGGATGACGCTGGGGGCTCATTTTTCAGGGTCAGGATCCCTTTAAGAACGCTGAATATGGGACGAAACGCCACATGAATGTTAATAGGGGAATAATTTACATACACTGCAGAACACCAAAACATTAACACTATATATTGCAAGTTGCTAAATTAAAATAATTATTGCATAGTAAAACATTGTCCCACTTAATGTTCAGCTTATAAGGAACCTACAACCTCCTGAGTAATCTAGGAGTGCCTGTTATAGTGACTTGAGTATTACATGTCTCCATTTAAAATCACTGGGTAGCCATGAAACATATCATCATAACAAGTTTGGTCTTGTCCTGTTACATGATAGTTGTTTCCATACTAACTTCAAAGTCTTGCTAGTGTTATTCTGTTATAGTCGCCAATGTAGGCTTCAGCTATGATCTGGTAGAAGACTGTAAAAGAACTGAATTATGGATCTTTGCAGTTAAACAGTTTTTATATTTTTTTAGCAAGTACTATAAAATTTGGAAAACGTTTTGATTATTTTCCTAGTCTTTGAGTATGGGGAAGAGAAGTTGTAGCTAAACAGGTCATTGAATTAACTGATATTAGATGGGCACTCAGTTATAATAGTTAAAGCTATATAGACTTTTACAACAGGGTGTTTTTTATCTTGGTTTCTTTTCATTATATTTGGAATTTTAGAAAAAAAATGTAAACCCATAAAACATACAATCAAAGTCAAATTAGCAAATATCGATCATTTAACCTTTAATTAGTCGCATGAGGTCCATTGCACCCCAAACAATCTTGTTCTCAAAATTTTTTTGTAAGTATTGAAGTAAATGACAGTAGCTTGCATCGCACATCGTGAGAAGTGGCGTTGACTACATGTGCCCCAGCGAGGTGGTTGGGATCCCATGGACTGGTATTTTGGTGCGACTAACTGAAGGTTTTCTTGTATTAATTGATCAATTATTCATACATCTTCAGTTTGCCATCAATGCCCAATACTTATTGCTTAGTGTAACAGTTTTCAGCTGCCAGACCTCTCTGGTGGTAGGTTATCCCCTCTGGGAAGAAATATATCAGGCTTTGAAATATAATTTGACCATATTCCTAAAATAAATGTTGAGGGGAAGAAGAAATTAAAATTTTCTAGATACTCCCATTTAATCGTCAGCTAGTCCCAGATTAAACCAACATTGCAGTCAGTAGGTTAGCAAGAATAATAGAGGGAGTTACACATGACTTGCAAGGTTTGCTTGACACATATAGAATTTGTGTGTTCTTGGTGCTGTAGTTCTTGGTGCTGTTGTTAATCTAGATGTATTTTTCATAAAAATATAAACCTATTCTTCCTTGACACTGTTTAGTTAGCCATTTTACTTTATAGTCATATATATATATTTTTTTTGTCTAGGCAGTCGTGTGGTTGGAACAAATATATCGGTAACTGTTGCAGGCACAACGAACTGGTACCATCTTCCAATGTGTCCATTAATCCAAAAGATTTCCCATGGAGATGGAAGGTAACACAAAAAATTACTTGTATCAAATAGCTATGTCCAAAATAGTCTGCAGCACCAGGGCATCCTCTATCAATATGCCCTACTAGGAAATATGTACGTTATAAACATGGGTCCCCTACTCAGGTCGCTGGCCCCCTCATTATCCTGCTCAGAAGCTAAGCCATTTAGGCATTCTTGCTGAACAGGCAGCAGGAAATCAATGGCCGCTATGCGGGGCGGAGCTTAGAGAGAGGGCATCATCTCTATGGCACTGTGGTAAGAGGAGGAACACGATGGGTGTGACCGAGCAGACTGCCCCAACGTGGTGAGAGTCTCTTCAGTTAAGTAAGGAAAAAAGCATTGCTTCTACAATCCACGTGGACATACAGTTGATTATAAAGAAGCGGGGTCTGGGGGTAAGACCGCCAGGTGAGAAGTTGTGCAGGGGGGAGAAGCCCCCTTGAATAATTCCATTCTAGGCTTGTTATGCAAGTGGGGCTTTCCCCTGCACCCCTTCACCTGGGGGTCTTACCCCCAGCCCCCGCTTCTTTTATAATCAACTGTATGTCAACGTGGATTATAGAAACAATGCTTATTTCCATAACCAAGGACATGCCACCCCATCGGGGCAGTCTGCTCGGTCACGCCTATCATGTCCCTCCTCCGAACACTGTGCCCGAGGGATGATTCCCCCTCTCTAAGCTCTACCCCCTTCCTTGCTGCTATTCATTTCCGGACACCTGTTCTGCAAGAATGCCAGCTATTTATTTGAATGGTTCACATGTAAGAACACCATATTAAGCTAAAGGTGAACTGCTTTTACTAGTCACAGCTATCTAATGCCAAGTTAACAGTTTGCAGATTGCAATGATGGCTCCTGTAATGAAAAACCATAAATCGCTAGATAGGGAGGTGTAAAGAAAATGTAAGATAGCTCTGCATTCACCTATATATCATCCTATTCAGAGCAGGAGTCTAAAACAGGATCCCCCATCCACCAACAAATGGCTTCAATTACAATTGGTGAGGTGAGACAGTTAGAGGAATCAAGTTACTCAATTTTAGTTCTCAAGGTCAGCATGGTGGATCTTGCTACCAAATACTTCCAAAAGGAAGGTTCACAGGCCTAGCTGGGACAATTAGTCTCTGACAGGGTGAAAGCCCTGCTGGGAGTCTGAGCCTCAAAGAAGATGACCAGACGGGCAGACTCCAAGGTAAAGTTAGAGATATTGAGGTGTGTGTAGCTCACAAATATGGCAGGCATATTTTCAACCTCAGGATATCAGAAAGAACATGTATATATTTTCCCTGAAACCATGCAACATGCCTTTCAGCCTCAAATTAATATCTAGCAGCTGAAAGACAGTAGACACATCATGTTTCCTATCTATGAACAGGTAAATTCATATTCGGAAAGATGACAGTAATATATCTTGCCTGGGATGCCCAGGGGAGAAGATATGTACAAAGAGGGAATTTTATAATTCTCTGTAGTTCTGAGGCCATCCAACAGGCACCCCCCACATGAGGTCATCAAGGGCTTGGTGAAGTGGTTAAAAGGTGCCCTCCATATTTCTTAGTTGTTATTCTGTGAGGAGGTCACATCATGTAACCTGATGGAAGTACCGTAAGCCCTTGACTTTTCATAGTCTCCAATGTGGGCCAGCAACCAAAGCATCAACAAGGAAATGGGTAACTGACTTATGTATGACTGCTTATACCTTTTGTATTACCACCTGCGCTTGCATATCTGATCACCATTTCTTAATATCCATCATGTAAGTAGTGTTTTTATCTAGCATGCCTTTAAGGCAATTTAATATATCACTTAATCTTGGGTTGCTCTTTTTATCTTGAGCCACGGAATCCACTTGTCCATGTTTAATATCACATGCTACCTGGGCTGGTTGTTGGCCATATTAACAGAACGAGTTTATATCTAGCGAGGAACTGGTGTCAGCTCTACCAGGCTTGCAGGGCTCTTTTTCCCTAGGGCTGGTGAAAATGGTCTCCAAGCCTGTCTGGTTTGAGAGAGCCTTATGCCATGCCAGATTTTGCGTGGGTCACCCCCTCTTTGTTCTTTTGTTCTCTATAGATGAAATCCATACATAATTGTTGCAGAAGCTCAGACACATACAAACCCATTAAGACACACACAGATTTTTTTGGGGGGAAACTTTTTATATCCAACGTTCCTCAGTTTAAACAAACCCATAAAGTTACTTTAAAGATAAAGTGACTAACCCTATACATTTTGGGAATCTATTAGTAGCCAGATAATATTGTTGATCAGTTATTGGGGTGCTGTGTTTTTTTTTTTGTTTTTTTTTTTTGTAACAGGTTCATTTGAATGTTAACAATCATTCCACATAAAGATGATTAAGATGTTTGCTTTGCTACTTGTTGACAAAATATTATAGCATTATTTTCACTAGTACTTGCTATGGTCTTATTCTCTTACTTTATAATTTATTTGTTTTTAAGCATCGGTGGGTTATTGCCCCCCTCTGATGACTCCTGGGCATTACTACCAGCATGTTTCTTTCTAAGATTTGAGAATCCAGAGCCTGTTCTGCTCCCATTAATTCAGAAGATCCAAAACATAACTGGTAGGAGAGAGATTTCTTTTCATTCTACCAATTTACTGATTTTAATTCAATCTACTGATTTTAATTCAATCATCTATTTTCTCTGTTTGAAAATGGACATCATTGCATGTTTTATTCTATATTACAAAAACCTTCCAAATCTCTGAGTAGACTGACATTTTTTTTATATAATGTAAATATTGGTGGTCTTTCACATCAGCGTTTTTTGAAATTCGCGGCAGATGCGGTGAAAAAACCGCATCTGCCACGTTTAACGCATAACCGCGACACTTGCGGCACACTTGCGGCAAGCCCCATGCAATGTCTATGGGGCTTGCGGTAAGGGTGCGGCAGGTGCGGCAAGTGCGGTTTCGACACTTGCGGCAGGTGCGGCCGCGAAAAAAAATGCTGTCAGCCGCGATTTTTTTCGCGGCCGCACCTGCCGCAAGTCTGCCTATACCTTGTATGGCGTTTACCGCAACCGTGCCGCAAGTGCAGCCGGTATGCGGTAATCGCGGCAGATGCGTTTTTTTCACCGCATCTGCCGCGAATTTCAAAAAACGCTGATGTGAAAGGGCCCTAATACAGGGATCCTTGTACATTAGCTTGAACTGACTTGCATGAACTTTGCCACTGTAGATCATCTTTCGTTGACCAGATAAGAGGACTGTAGGAAAGGACCCATAACAATGAAGTAGCAGTGTAAATCCACAGACTCTGAGACTTGTTAATCTTCAGATCACACACACTGTGAGGCTTCTTCAGTGCCAGAGGCAGAATGAAAGTCATGTGGCCACGATTATGCGATCAGCATTCTCATGGCCAGAATCCAACTACATGGTCGCAGTCTCACTTCATACACTTGAATTGAGCTGTGTGAGAAATAACAAGTGTGCAGTCATAGGCGGCCGTCACACGGAACGATTTCTTGCCCGATATCGTTTAAGCGATCTCCTTTTTGATCGCTTAAGCGATATCGGGCAAGAAATCGTTGCATGTAATCAAGCGATTATAAGATGTTAAATCGCTTGATCGTGACATCGCTGATCTGAGCTCCGGTTCTCAGATCTAACGATGAGCGATTTGACGATCTGTCTCATCGTGGTGTATAACACCACGATGAGCGATTTCCCAGCGCAGAGTCTATGCTGGGAGATGGTAACTATGGTACACGTCGGGTAACTAAGCGACGCGCGGCGCCTAGTTACCCGATGTGTACCATAGTTACCAGCGAGATCGCGGCTCCACATCGCTGGTGAGTCTGTCTGTGTGACATCTCACCAGCGATGTGAGCGATATTGTAAGCGATTGCGCGTGCACGTGATCGCTTACAATATCGCTATAGATATCTCAGCGTGTGACGGCCGCCATAGTGTGACCACAGATTTGTGGATTTAGACTGGACAACAACTTTTAAATGATTTCTTTCTCTTCAAACTGCCCTGTACACTTAATCGCATAGCTCTGCCACATGTTCATGTTCTTTCTATAAGTAAAAGAGAATCAAGTAGTTTTCTTTCCCCAAAAACACCTGCCATACAGTATCCTTCTCTATCGTGACAGGGGTGCAGGTGCAGGGGTTGCAATCGCACCCAGGCCCTGGAGCCTAGGGGGCCCCAAGAGTCCCTTTGGCCTATATGAAAAGACTAAAGGCCCCGTCACACACTATGATATTGTTAACGAGATCATTGAAACATCACGGGATTTCAGTCATTCTAACGACGTCGTAATGACGTCTTTCAGTGTGACATGTACATCCGATCAATGATAATTGGGCAGATCGTTGATGGGAGGTTTGTGAACCGGACCTTAAACCAAACAATGAGCTTTTGTTCAACCTGCAGCATGGGTGTGTGTGACACCTCGATAACGATGTCGTTAACGACCTCGCCTATTGAGAAGTGAAGGACGTAGGTGATCAAACGACCGCAAGTATCTTTTGCTTGTCGCGGAATCGTTGCTGCGTCGTTAATGATCTCTATACATGTTCATTGATCGCTAGTGAAATGTCATTCAAGTAATCTAGGTCAAGTCGGATTGTTGATCGCATCGTTCGACCATTGAAGCATGAGACGGGCCTTTTTTTCTATTAAAGACTTGCAGTAATTGAGAGCCCTGTTAGAGCTTTTCAATTGTGGCCCATGAGCTTAACGTTATTCCACTGCATGACATCTTCTATTGGTGAAGAATTTGGGGGACCCTATCAACCTTAATTAGTCAGCAGGTCCTGCTGGTTTAGGCTGGCTTCACACCACGATTTCGGAGTTTCCGAGTGCATTCTTGTCAAAGCGAATACACTCGGATCCAATTTTGCCTCCCATGTATTGATATGGGCATGGATTATGCTCCGATGTGTCCTTTTTGCCATCTGATTTAAGCACAATCCGTAGCCCCATAGGGATACATGGGAGCCACAATCTCATCCGAGTGTATCCGCTTTGACACGGATACACTCGAATGCCTAAAAATCGTGATGTGAAGGCAGCTTTAGATGACTTTTACTTAATGTGTATGGAGTTTTCAACTATCATAAACCTTAACTACTCATGGCCACTTTACACGCGGCTACATTTGTAGCTTGTCACCAGGTAACTTACTGGTTGCAGTGAAATCATGGATACAAGGTTCTATCTTGTTGCTGTGTACAAATGGAATAATGTCTCCATGATTTCACTGCAGCCAGTAAGTTACCTGTGGATAAGCTAGAAATGTAGCCGCGTGTAAAGTGGCCATTACTGCTAACATTTCTCTATTACAACAATATCAGGTCATTTCTTGCAAATAAAATATTTTTTATAAGTGAGATTTAATCGATTATAGGATTAATTTTCTATGCCGTAATCTACCAGTAGTTCCCTAGTAACTGAAGAAGTGTCTATTACGATATATCTCTTATTTTAAAGGACTTCCCATCATTTCAACAAAACAAAGTCTACTTCATGAGCTGGTCATTGAAACAAAGCAGAAGTGCTTTGAGGATCTAGTTAATCAAGACGTCCAGTTTGCTGTGGTAGGTTTTCAGTTTCCTTGCTAGAGTGCAAAAGCTGGAGGCTCAATGCTGGGAGAGACTTTCTTGCACAGACAGAAGATGGCACGATTTATTGTTAGTTTAACTCTGTATGGTATGACCTCTGTTTTGTTCACATCCATTTCCTTCTTGTTCTCATTAATGTTATGATGATACATATAATGCTTAGGTTTAGATCCAATGAAAAGCGGATTATTCTCACACAATGCTTGAGTGCTGATTGTATCTGTCTTGTGATGGGTAGTGATGAGTGAACCCGCCGATGTTGGGGTTCAACAAACTCACCCGGACTTTTTTTTAAAGTTCGGGTTCATGGCTGAAAGTGTTCGGGTTCAGACTGTAAAGTTATGGGATGGGGGCTAGGAGGCTGTAAAAGAAAGAAGTTATTAAACAGTGTTATACTTTCTGGCTTCCACTCACTTGAACTAATGTGGCCGCTCATTAACTTCCTGGATATTCACCACAGAGGGACCCAACAGTTCATCACAGACGCTGACACAGAGAATTGGCGCACCAAAACCATGATGCGGTTTTTGCCATGCATTTCATGCTCTTTTGGTGCACTTTTGGCACAAAACTGCATGCATTGTGTTCAATGTGTTCATCTGCATCTCCTGGCCAAAAAAGCACCAAAACCGCAACACGGTTGAGCCCTTTTTGTACAATTATTTATTGAAAACATTTTTAATTTTTTTTTTTTAATGAATTTCATGAAATAATTAAAACAAAAATGGCATTTTGCTTCACCGTATTTTTGGTTTCAAGACAGCTACAACTAGGCAGCTGGGGGGCCTAAATTCTCAGAACAGGGTAGCCCAAGCTTTCTGCCTCCCCCCCACCCGCTGTGAATTGCAGCCCGCAACTGCCCCACAAAATGGCACATTCATATAGGGATGGGCGAGTCTACTCGCTAGGACTCGGGACTCGGCGATTCTGAAGGTACTCGCAGGACTCGTTACTCGGCGAATCTCCCAGCTTGGACTCGCACAGTGACGAGTCCAATGGAATTCAATGGCAATAAGCTTGACTCTTCACAGATACCCGCTGTCAGCAGCGAGTCTGAGCGAGTCTACGATTCCGAGTCCTACGAGTCTACGATTCCGAGTCCTGTATACTGTATTCGGGAGTCGGACTCTCGAATACAGAATCTGTTATGTTCCGAGTCAGCACAGTGTGCGTGTTAGGTCAGAAAACTTGTGAAGATAGCCAATCATAGTCAGTAATGGCATAGCAAAGTTGGTTGTGTCAGGACTATGATTGGCTGCTGTCCATCGTGATGCCTATGTCATGTATGACAGGCAAGGCAGTATATAAGGCTTGTCCCCGCCATTTTGGCCACATTCCTGAGACGATCTGACCTAGTATAGGGAGAGAGAGATATATGCTGGAGCAGATCAGGGATTGTCAGTGTAGGGAAGATTCCTTATATTAACCCAAAAAGCTCTTCTGAGAGCTAGGAGGAGGACAGAGTAGTGCTGTGTAGGCAGGCAGGCAGGCAGGGAGGGAAGGAAGGAGAAGCCTTACAGTGCACACAGGACGGACCTCATAGCTTAGCTTACTCACTCAGCTTTGCTAACAGCTGCAGTCAGAGGCTTAGCTGAGGTGTTGTTTCCTTTTTGTTTTTGCACCAGATCGATTTTTGTTCCTAATAAGCCATAGAGCGTTAATTTTTCTGTGGCAGACCAGTGCGTTGCTGCTCTCCTACCTTTAAATAGCACGTACACCACCTTAGGGAGTGTAGTGTGCGGCTTCACTGCCAAGTGTGAGCGCGCACACTTACCCCGCCAGCAAGTGACGCATACAGCAACACCAAACCACATCTCGGTGGCTGTGCGCACTTAAAACCAATTTTCTTAGGGAGTGTAGTGTGCGGCTTCACTGCCAAGTGTGAGCGCGCACACTTACCCCGCCAGCAAGTGACGCATACAGCAACACCAAACCACATCTTGGTGGCTGTGCGCACTTAAAACCAATTTTTTTAGGGAGTGTAGTGTGCGGCTTCACTGCCAAGTGTGAGCGCGCACACTTACCCCGCCAGCAAGTGACGCATACAGCAACACCAAACCACATCTCGGTGGCTGTGCGCACTTAAAACCAATTTTTTTAGGGAGTGTAGTGTGCGGTGTGTTTGGACTCGCACACTTTCAGAGACACATCAGCGAGTTGTAAATGTCATTATTCGCTACTCGGTTCCCTATTCATTAACATTGGACTCGCTGGACTCGCAACGAGTCCCGAGTCCTTGACTCGGACTCGTTGGGGCCTTGCGATTCCGAGTCTTTTAGGACTCGCCCATCTCTACATTCATAGAAGTGCCATATTTTGATGCTGTGCCCTGACTTTTCCACTGGCACTGATGGCGGTGACACACTGTGTAAAAAAAAAATGGTTAATGCCAGCTTTGTATTGGCAGCTGGCAGTAAGCCCAAATTCATAGTGTCATTCCAATATCAGACCCACCCCTTATGAATTACTAGTGAGCAGTAAAAAATCCCAACAAGGAAAAGAAATTAGAAATAAAACACAAGACAACCCTGTGTCCCATCCTTAATTAACACAAAAAACCCTGCTTACGACATAATCCACAGGGAACATATTCAGCTCTGCTGCATATCTATGTAAGCAGACGCACATTCTCTGTGACAGCATCTGTGATTTGCTGTTGGGTCCCTCTGTAGTGAATATTTAGGAAGTTAATGAGCCACACCAGAAGTAGACGCAGAGGGGCAGTGGGACGTGGTAAGTATAATGCTGTTTAATAACTATTTTCTTTATTTTTACAGCTCCCTCGCCCCGAACCCAAACCTTAATTGTAACAAAGACTTCCCAGGAAAGCCTGTGTTTGGGATCTGTGCCCAAACACTAGGTGTTCGGTACGGACCCAGAACTGTACAGTTCGGGTTCGCCCAACACTTGTGACTGGGCCTAGAATACCTGGGTTAAGACTTTTGAAAACAGGAATAGCAGTAATCCTATTTCAATTAGCAAAGGTGATCATACTGCATAGGCATTACAACCTGTATTCAGAAATTTTCTAATAGAAATGGTGCTTGAACATGTAGTCACCTGACTAGTTCTAGTATAGTAATAATGCAATAATGGCTATTACTTGCTGTGTGCGGTTTATTGCAAAATTTAAATATATCCTACCTGGGACCAAAAATTTATATTTGATGAAGGGTAATAATTTTAACTGCAGAGTGGGCCATTTATATGGATGCCTCTAAATAAAATTGAAATGGTTGGTGATATCAACTTCCTGTTTGTGGAACATTAGTATATGGGAGGGGGAAAACTGTTCCAGATGGGTGGTGATCATGGCGGTGGTGGCCATTTTGAAGTCAGCCATTTTGGATCCAATTTTATTTTTTTAATGGGAAGAGGGTCATGTGACACATCAGACTAATTGAGAATTTCATAAGAAAAACAATGGTGTGCTTGGTTTTAACGTAACTTTATCCTTTCATGAGTTATTTAAAAGTTTATGACAACTTATAAAAGGTGTTCAAAGTGCTGCCCACTGTGTTTGATTGTCAATGCAACCGTCTTCTACTATTCTTGACACACTAGCAACACCGCAGAAGAAATACCAGCACAGGCTTCCAGTATCCGTTATTTAAGATGCTGCACATCTCGTATATTCACAGTATAGGCAATTGCCTTAAGACGAGTGATAAGGCAAACTTCTTTGTGAATGGTGAAGTTAACAAACAAAACCACCGCTTTTAGTCTGACACTAACCCACAGTGCATAAATCCCTTCAAGAATGTTGGAACACAAAAATTTATGGTATGGTGTGGTATATGGGGTACAAAGATAATAGGGCCATTCATCAATGGAAGCCTCTATGCCACTGGATATCTGAATCATGTAGCAATTTCAGATATCCAGCGTCATTAAGGCTTTCATTGATGAAGAATGGCCCCACTATCTTTGTCAGACCAATAGCGGTGGTTTTGTTTGTTAACTTCACTATTCACAAAAACGTTTGCCTCATCACTCATCTGAAGGCAATTGTCTATGCTGTATAGATACGAGATGTTCAGCATCTGAAACCATGGATACTGGAAGCCTGTGCTAGCATTTCTTATGTGGTGTTGCCATCAGTGTGTCAAGAGTGGGAGAAAAGGGTTGCATTGACAATCCAACATAATGAGCAGCACTTTGAACACATTTTATAAGTGGTCATAAATTTGTAAATTTCTTGCAGGACAAAGTACCTCGTGGTCCGAGCTGCTGTGTTCGTATGATAGAAAAACCAGATACAGCGGTATGCCTGGGTATGGTAGTAGCTAGTTTATTGTCAACGTATTTCGGGGTCGTATCCCAAACTCCTTCCTCAGGGAACATCTGAGTTTGGGATATGACTCCGAAACGCGTTGGAACAATAAACTAGCTACTACCATACCCAGGCATACCGCTGTATCTGGTTTTTCTATCATGCAAACACAGCAGCTCGGACCACGAGGTACTCTGTCCTGCAAGAAGCTTATCGTGACCACAGTGACCTGTGGAGGTACGGTCCTGGCAGCAGCTGTACTGTTCTGAGCGATCACACTGGTTGTGTGCTACACAACCCTATCAGGTGAGCAGTTCCTAGATTTCACCACAATAATCCTATCTCCTAAGGATAAGACCCTATTTGCGCATTCTCACCCATTTTTTAGATAAATTTGTAAATAACTCATGAAAGAATAAAGTTACGTTACAACCAAGCACACAATTGTTTTTCTTATGAAATTCTCAATAGATTTGTGTCACATGACCCTCTTCCCATGAAAAAAAAATAAAAGTTGGATCCAAAATGGTTGACTTCAAAATGACCACCATTGTCAGCACCCATCTGGAAAAGTTTTCCCCCTCCCATATACTAATGAGCTACCAACAGAAAGTTGATATCACCAACCACTCTCATTTTATTTAGGTGCATCCATATAAATGGACCACCCTGTAGAAACAGTACAACTGAGGAGTATATAATTATTATAAATTTAAAATAATTACCCGTCATCTGATCTTAAACAAGCCCTTTGTTGCCTTTTAAGGTAACGTTACACAGCACGACATCGCTCAAAAACGACGTGTTGAACGATGTTGAAACAACATCGTTAGTGCGTCGTTGCGTGTAACTGAACGATTCAATTACGATAATTAGTTAAGTTGGAGTTGACAGATTTATGAACATGTTCAAAAACCTGCCGATGTCGTTCAAGCGATCTGCTAGCAACGTTCTGAATGACACCGCGATAACGATGTAATGGATGACTTCGCCCATTCACAGCAATGAGCAGGGATCGTTGGGGGGTTGACGAACGATACCTGCTCACAACATCGTTGGTGAGTTGTCCACGATATCTAGACGTGTGACATCTCACAAGCGATGTTGAAATGATGTCAAAAACGACCGCCCGTCCCTGAGATTGTTGTGGACATCATTCCAATGTCGTGCCATGTAACAGTACCTTTAGACTAGGGACACACATCCATTTTCTCCCGTCCGAGAAATATTTGGTCCGATTGCTCTGATCAGAGTGGCATCAGTTTTTCTTGGACGTAGAGAGGAAAAAGTAAAGTGCCTCCATTCTGTTAAACCTTAAAAATTGGATTGCAGTGAGATGTCATCTAAATGCAATTTTTTTTATTTCACAAACCAGACACGCATTGCCAATTGTGATCCAACACATGGTTCAAAATTGGACATCTCCTATTTGGTTTGAGGAAAAAAATTGAACATTTGCACAGCCCTGTTTCATGATATCATTGTTGTGAGCACTGTTTGTAAAAATCATGTGTAGCACTCGTACGAGCAGCATATATTAGAATCATAGATATGGAATGATTGTAGCTTTTGATGAGATGTTACTTCTTAGTCTCTTTCAGGCTGTGAGGATCAGTGTTTTGTGCTGAACAGCAGATTGGATAATGAAAATGGTGTGGTTGGTGCATTAGTGAAAAAAATACCCTTTATCCACCCAAATCATGTGCCATTAATTCTGGAAATTTTACGACACCAGGCAGCCTACAATACCCTGCTCAATAGCTGTATATCTAGTACAATAAACCCCACTGGTAAATATAGATATTATTTATTTTTTATTTTTTTACAGTTACCTTTTTTTGTAAATGGTGGATTGTCTAGCTACCAAATCTTTAACTGCTTTTATTGCTATAAATTTAATACAAAAAGTAATAATGTTACTGATTTCCTGATGTTCCCATTTAGATAACTTTTTGCTGGTCTCTGTTCTTCCAACTCCATGTGGCAGCGGTCACTTTTTAGCACCAAGAGGTCACCGCTTCTGCAGTTACATATCTATTTCAAGGGTAAGTAGGAGACAATCCAGCAGCACTCTAATCCTTAAATGACATCCAACTTTATTTAATGAAGGTGCATAATCAAAGCAGGAAGAGATGCAGGGTGTTTTGCGCCATCTGGTGCTTCAATCAGTCCCGCCTTCAGGCGCCTTAGAGCCGGGAACCGGTTGATTATGCACCTTTATTAAATAATGATGGATGTCTTTTAAGGATCGGAGTGCTGCTGTATTTTTTCCTGTTTACCATGGATATAATTACTTATACTGCAAGCCAGCACCCGCTGGTCCTGGATGTGGTCTATGGAGCTCTGCAACAAATCCGAGGTCTCCCTCTACAGATGTCAGTAAGTAGTGCAGGAATTTTTCTTTTTTTTTTTTTCACGGACATATCCATTTCAACACATAATCAATGGATTGAGAAGATCAGAGACCTGGGGAAACCCCCAAAATGTCATAATTTAAGTAGCACTTGATTCCTTCTTTATTATTTTAGAGTTTTCAGAATTTAATTAAAGTCCAGATGCCCTCAAACCTTTTTGATTCTTTATAAAGATTGTCAATTGGGTGCATAGGCATGTGGGCTGAAAATGTCTACATTACATATCTGCAAACAGATGAGCTGACCTATCTGACCACAAGGTGATAGTTGGTATGGGAATAAAAAGAATAGGAATCCAGCTAAGGCTGCTTTCACATCAGCGTTTATTTGAAATCGCGGCAGATGCGGTGAAAAAACCGCGTCTGCCGCGATTACCGCATACCGGCTGCACTTGCGGCACGGTTGCGGCACAGTTGCGGCAAGCCCCATACAATGTATAGGTGGGCTTTCGGCAGGTGCGGCAAGTGCGGTTTTGGCACTTGCGGCAGGTGCGGCCGCGAAAAAAAACGCTAAAAATAAACGCTAATGTGAAAATACCCTTAGAAAGATACTAGTACAGGGAGAAAAACTAATTGGCTGCATCTAGGGAAATAGTAGGGTGACCTGTAAAACAAATCTGTTTGCGTTTTAGGGCTGTAAAACAATACAAGATCCATTTCCTATCATATCCGAATTACGAATTGTTACGCTATCAAGAAATAGCATTTAAAGTGAAACTGTCAGTTATCAACCGACCCCTTACAAACTGACTACATCAATATGTTGGTTATAAGAACACAAATAAGGGACCTTTCACATCAGCAGTAAATGTAATTTTGTGGCAGATCCGGCAGATGTCACCGCACCTTTCGGATCTGCCACGTAAAAGCCAACTAGCGCCACCAAACCGGCAAGCCCCATTCATTCTATATGGGGCTTGCAGTCAGGTGCGGCAAGTGCGGTTTTGCTGGATCAGGCACTGCTAGCAGTGGGGTTTTTTTTTTGCCCGGTCGCAAGTGTCGGATCTGCTGGATCTAGCAAAACCACACTTGCCGCACCTGACAGCAAGCCCCATAAAAAATGAATGGGACTTGCTGGATCGGTGTTGCAAGTCAGCCATTATGCGGCAGATGCGGCGACATCTGCGTTGTAGTTTATTTTGTGGCAGATCCGTCAGATGTCGCTGAATCTGCCATTTAACGGTCAACTTAAAGCACCGATCCGGCAAGCCCCATGAGAATTTTACAAATTTACTAAGGGAATTATAGAGAAAAACCTACCGGACTGTAATCCGTGCCAGCCATGCCCTGTTTAAACTGCCCTTTGGTGCCCCCACACTATATAGATTCTTTTTGGGGGTGAGTTACAGCACATGAACTAGGGCAAGAGACGATTAATTTTTTTTTCCATTTCCTAAGAAAATTGATTTTGGCTTTCTTTTTATAGCTTTTTGTTGTTGATTTCTTACTTGAAATGACCTGCCCACATAATTATTGTATAAACTTCTCTGATCACTGGATATACAGAATTTTACTTATTGTGTGTTAAATGCATAAAATATGTGGTTCACCAATGTAATTTGTCCCCCGATTCTAAATCTGCTAGCAGAATTTTTCTGTTGTGCAGGGATTTTGAATAACGCACGTTTTAAATGTATTTGTTATTAAAAATAATAAAAAATTACATTTTTATTTTTTAATTGCTACAAAAATGTGTTCCACTTTCTTGAATATTTAGCTGTAGACGTGTCCCTTTTTAGTCTCCAACAGTATTCTACCGTACTAGCATTTTTCGGCTATTTTCGGCTATTTTCCTTTATAGTGGCCTTCAAATGGAGTGATATTCTAAAGAAATTGCTCTTCGTTACAATGGAAAAATCTAAATGGAAGTCCAGGAAATGTAGTTTGAGAGACACATTGCATTCCAATTCTTCACAGCGTTGTAACAATCCAGTCACAAGATCTTTATAGTTTGGTGCTCTATGGTTGCCAAGGAAGTTCACCACTACATTTTTAATGTCTTCACACGGGTGCCTCAGTCTCCCTTAGTTTTGTATCAAAATTGGTGTCTTTCATAATTTCCCTTATTTGTGTCCCCACTCTAATTTTTCATTTGCCCTCAATGATTTATGGAGTTTTTTTTCTGAGGTATGCAGAACCCGCGCCATAAAGATCCATTGCCTTGACAAAGTTCATCAGCCCAAGTCTTGGCTGTCCTATTCACAGAGAAAGCAACAAAACTTTGAATAATGAAGCTGCTACCCAAGCACCAAGGATATTGCCTTCAGATCACCACAAATAATCCATTTTGTAGTTTTGTAATGGCTTTTGGACAGCAGAAGGCGCATATATTCATATGTTTCTTTCAGGCTTGCTGAATCGGCAAGAAGAATAGATAAATTTTCAATGCCATTATGCAGACGTATAGCTTTTAAATTGGTTATTGAAGCGTCTATAAAAGCCTCTATTATTGAGGTCTGTACTCTTGTCCAATTGCATCTAGCAGACACTTTGCATCATTGCAGTAAACTAAGTTCCCGTCCACTGAAAAGAAGTCTTCTAGATCCTGCTGTGTATGGTCAAAAGAACATATTTTGGTCCCCTTCTCCAGCAAGTGTCAGCTTTTGAGCCTTGAAGCCTAAAGCTCCACCTGACTTCCTCCATAGCATTAAAACAGTAAATGCCATGTGCGCCGTGGTTTACCACTGAGCCAGTTTGTGAGAAGTGTAACACAAGATGAATAGCAAATATGGGGGGGACCCAAAGTTTGTCTTAATTTCCAGTTTTGCACTAAAAATACAGGAAATAACTGGCTTACACAACTGCTAGATATGTTCCACAAAATATCCTACGTTCGGCACAAGAAAAACAAAATTAAAAATGTAAATTTATTATAAGTTTAAAGTAAAAGAATACTTGGCAATAAAAATAATAGATATTCTCAAAGGACAGTGAGATAATGACGCTTTTTGGTATGTGACCCTTGAAACCCCAAAGTCATCATATTCTTAAGGTTATTCATCCTTGGAAAAAACCCAGAGCTCTATTTGTTTTCATACTTTGGTAACAAACAGACTTCGATAGAACAGTGCAAAATTATAACAATCCCAGCACCTTTAAAGCTAAAGTAATTTTATGAAGGGGCAATGTAGGCTAAATTTATGGGAAAAACTAAATTATGGAAAATTGGTGTCCGGTAGGAAAATTCTGATTGCAGATTTGGAATCTGCACACACATGCTTTAAGGACAACCAACTGTATTCATTTAACATTTAGCAAAAATCTTTGATCAGTGTTATGTGGTGAGGCAATAGCACTTCCACTTCAATTCCATCACACCTGAACTTTAGAGGGGATTCTAATTTTGTTCATTTGTTATATCCATGGATATTACATAATTGATAGTACATGTGGATCTTGCCACTGTGACCATCCTCTCCAGAATGACCCAGCTGCTTCTCTCTTGGCTGAGAGCGGAGATTTCATGGCCTTATTGGTGGGATCTATATCTACTATACATTTCTCTCAATCCTATGGATATGCCATAATGTACAAGTTGGGAATCATAGATGATGCGTGATGTAGCTGGTGGCCTTGCATTTACTCGGGGCCAAAATGCAAACGTTAAGGGGTGCAGTGAAATTAAAAAGAAAACTTGCCTGCATACTTAAGGGTCCAAGGATCATATCTGACATTGCCACTCAGTTCTCCTGACCTGAACAGGCTGAGCTGCAGCACCACACATACAACATGAGGATGGGGGGGGGGGAAGGTGTATTGGGGAAGGCACAGTTTTGGGAATGATACTGCCCTGTGTATCCCCAATAACCCCTTTGTTGATTATTCTGGGCTCACTTACAGTTGAACATCAATGGAAATATTTTTTTGTGGATTTGACAGACTGGACACCTGGTATAGAAACTTGGATATAAGAGAAAAGGCCTTCTTGGTTCACTACAGAATAGTACATTTTTTCTTGTATTTGGGTTTCTTATTAAACTTGTCACATTGATTATGGTTTCATCCTTTCAGATCATACAAATATGCTACACTTTGAGGTCTCCTTGGAAAAAGATTTAAGAATCTCTATTTCCTTCCAACATCCTAATGGAGACAGTCTTTCTTGTGGTATGTATTGTTTTTAGTATAAATTTTATTTTTCCCATAACTTACTAGTTGCTTAAAGGCAAAGGAGAGCATATTGGAGCAGCCTGTGTGTGGCGCCCCGCAACGAGTGCGTCACAAGAGGGTATTGCAGCCACAACTGCAGCAGCAATATTCTCTGACTCAGCAGTCACACGGTTAACTCAGAGATCCATACCCTACATGCATCACCTAGTATAGAGGGCCAATCAGGTCCTGGTGGGCGGAGTGTAAGGGTAGTGTGTAGTGGAAAGTTTAGTACAATTAGTCAGTCGAGTCTGAAGAAAAGATCTTTCCGAGCAACGTAAGAGAAGGAGCAAAAAGAGCAAGCTCTGCAACCTAGGAGAGGGGGTTGCACAGTTCCGTGCGGCCCCCTGGCCACCACCCCTGGCCGTCTCCCTACCATCACCCCGGTTGAGCACCATCACTCTCGGTGCCTAATCAACCGAACTACGGGCATCAACATGCGGGTCCAAAAATATCCCATGCCCATCTACAGCCGGTTTGCTGGTACCGAAGCTAGCAGCAGTTCAGCTCTGCTATGCGTACCAGAGAAGTGGAGGGACCGCTTTGCAGGAGCACCCCACCACTGCCATACTCAGTCGTCTAGCCAGCGGTGTACCCACCAAAGGACCCAAGGCTCCCCAAAGCATCCAGAACGTATACCCGGATAGGGCATTCAAGCAACCTCCTTGTACCCGATCTGGCATTCCTGGGTGACAACGGCAACTCAATTATTTAGAATGGAGGAACACCGCGGATCTCTGAGAACACACTGGTCATTGCTGAGTCTACCCGGTCCACTACCTACAAACTGTATACCATGTACTGCCTGCTGGTTACAGTAAAGAACCCGTTACAGAGACTTAGTGTCCGTGCCTTCTTATGAACTGTCTATCCGCATGCTAAGGTAACCGCAGCTGCCTCAGAACATCTTGCGCAGCTTCTGGCTCCGGGGATCACTGCTCAGCCTGTGGGGAGCGTTCCATCTTGCTGCATTCCATCCCCGGAGGCCCCGCAGCGCCGGTAAAGTTACCGGAACACTCATAGGTGGTGTCACGAAACAAATTAACCCCTAATCTGTTCACTCAACGACGTCTCTTTTGATCTGTATCACCGGGCCCCACTACCGGCAGGCGCGGTCCATCCGTGACAAGAAGGAGGAAGAAAACGCCTTTCAATCGGAGTCCCGGCCGCGGTGAGTCATGTGCATCTACACAGAAGCCTAACAGTAAGGAGGCCTATTTCTACCTCCAAAGAAGGTGGAATTGTGCATTTTGATGATTTATTGGACTGAAAAAGGTCCCTATGCTGCTTTTAGACAAAAAAGGGTTTCTGAGAATGTTCACCAGTGTATAAAGAGATAAACTTTTATAACATGGGTGAGAAAAGATAACATAAATGCATGCGGGTGAGACACTGAAATTATTTTCTTTTTTTTTTGGGTGGAGGGGACAGGGTATGATGCCAAACCTTTTTTTAAATATTGGTTTACAGATTGACTGTTAAGCAAAGTACAACAACAGGTATAGGCAAAGTACAACAACCATTTAAACTAACCTTTAGTGATATAAATCTGCCTGGTTTGTTGCACAGATTTGCTTTATTTCAATAATAAAGCATCAATATTTGCAAAGAGTTACAGTTCAGCACTCCTGATGGTATTAGGACAGGTAACTTATTGGGTGGCTGCAGGCGGATATCAGGTGGTATAGTGGAACCCTTGATGTGCCTTCCTTCTCTAACCCAGTCTGTTCCTTCCTGCTTCCCAGTTTGTTGTATGAAGCCTTGCGACTAGTAATCAACCTGACCTCCTCTCTTCTTTCACCTTCACAGCCGTTGGGTAACCTTCTGATGGCCGACCGCTCCTTTCCTTGGTGGTGCCTGGTACCCTCCTTTGGTCTGTTCTGGTGCCCCGGAGAATTAAAGTCTCCACGGGACTCCGGATTCTCTGTGGTCCTAAAGTATCCCACAGGTGCGGGCTCCGGTGCCCGGTAAACCGTCTGGGATAAACTCCCTCGAGTTTCTCACACCCTTTAGGCTGTCTGCTCCTGGGATCATTCACAAAACCCTTTCTTCTTCTTCCATCTCTCCTTCAGCTAACTCATGAACCACAGGCAAAAAGACAGAAGATCTAAAGACCTTCTTGTTCCCCACAGAGGTGGTTTTTATTCCCTCCCGGGTAACCTCCCACCATCTATTCTAGTGTGGAGTGCTGGTTATGGGTTGCACCCACCCTCCTAGGATCCACCTGCAGCTGGAGTATCTGCACCTCTTTTACGGGTGCAGTACCCCTCTGTGACACCTGGTTGGCGGTGCGCCACATACCCCCTTGATTGAATATACTCGTCCGCGAATATCTGTACCTGTTTACAGGAAAGTGAAAAAACATTTTCTGTTATCAACATCAACGGGTAACTATTTACAATTAAGCATACTTGTTTTTCTTCCCATTACTGGGAGGCACTTTAAACGTTACACATATATACACATAACGATGCAGTAGTTAGTTACTATTAGACCCCACGGTCCTCGAGTCACCTGTTGGTAAACTGTTATCTCCCGACTATAACTATCTGCATATAAAGACATTATTAACTCGGCCCAATGGGGACCTATACTAACTATGCGGGCTCAGCGGTAATGTATTGTCCAGCTCAGTCCAGTGTGTATTATCACCGCTGGGCCGCTGCTCACCTAGCACACATCATTAAGCGGGGAAGGAAAGTTCAACATAAGTCTGAGTCTTCAGCCGAAGACAAAAGTTCAAGGGAACACTCATTATTCAGGGTTTGCAAAAAGGGGAAAGATAAAAATAAAAGGAGTATGGTTGCTGGAAGGGGCTATTTACAGGGCAATGTCTCAACAATGGGAGTCTATTGCTTGTGTAAGGTCCCTACGCGGGAAATCCTGATGGCGAACCAGCCTAATGGGCCGGGGTGCCACTCATACGTGACCTGCTCACCACTATAAAGGTCTCTGTCCGGGTGTCCTGTCCGCAGGTAGGATTCCACATCAGGTCTGGCAAAGAATACATTGTCTGTAAGTCAGGGTTCTCGCAAGAATCCCCAGCCTTCTTCCTGTTACACTGAGACAATGGTTCCTAGGCGGCGTAGTTTTATCAGAAGCGGGGGCTGTGATCTGGCCTTGTCCCGGAGTCTCCTGGTTGCCTTTTCTCTCTGGAACCACTCCTCTCAGCGTCACTGTCTAGCCACTTGCTCCCTCTCGTCCAGAGCTGATTGAGACCGCTGGAGTGACTGGTACTGTAGGGGTGGTGAGTTCCGGTTGGGACTCTGGATACCACTTTGGTCTCCGCCAAGCTCACTATGGCGGGGACTCCTCGCTGTTGCCGCTGCCATGCGGTCCACCACGCAGCTTCTTTTACAGGTGCAGTACCCCTCTGTGACGCTTGCTTGGCGGGGCGCCACATTTGTAATGACATGCAATGACGTTCTGACAAATGTGGTCATGAGTGACCTAGAACAGGAGTTTGGGACATGCTTGGGTGCATTCACACATCAATGTACATGTCTGTGTACTGCTCATATGATTTATTTTTCTTGTCGGCACACCTGACTGAGTTTGTCCTATTGTAATCCTCAATATAAGTCATGCACTGTGTTTCAAAGGTCTCATTCTAAGATACGTTGCTTTCCTGAATGTGTGACTGGATCTGTGAGACTCTGGGTCGAAGTGCTGTCTAATAACATATCCAAGAACACTTGGTCATTTGAGCGAATATATTCCTAGAACAATGTTAATTTTTTTTTTATATCACTTTTATTAACATTTTTCTTAAGTAATAAAATTTATATTATTTACTGAAACAATCTGAAGCCAGTATGCAGACTGGGTTATGAAATATATTTAAATAATTATAACATTTGTATAATTGATAAAATAAGAAAAAAACACATTTGAAAATATCTATTAAAGACAAAACAAAGGAAGAAAAATGAATGTAAAAATAAAGCGTAAGCCATCGTCAAAGAAGCAACGTACAAGGGGAGGGTTTCCCTGCTGATTATCAGTTTTGTTCCCTTTAATATTTATCTATTAATCTGAGTTGACCTACATTATTTAGATCTTATTAGATATTAAAAGTGGTTGTGGTAAAAGGTTCTACAACTTTTTTCTTTACTACAAAGCTTTTACACTTTGGAGGAGAAATGTTTTTATTTCAAAAGAAATGAACCTACTTGTGAATATGATTCTTTAGCTGAACTATCAATTCCAATATAGAGGCGGTGGTAGGTTTTAACTAGTGTAGAGTGAGCACTAAAATTTTCGAGTGCACAACACTTCAATCAACCAAGTCGGATATCGAGTATAATGGACATCAATGGGAAACTTTAAGCATTTTTTTGGAAGGCCCAAACAGAAGGGCTGGGGAGGCTGGAAATCACTGAAATTAATGGAAATCGCACTGAAATCGAATGGGAACAGCATGAGGAAGACACCTGGATGCATCTTTGACCACCTTGTTCTCAGAAGCAACTTGGGAGTCAGAGTTTTAGGCTGTGTTGACACGTTGTAATTTTTTTTATGTTTTTTGAGTGCAGATTTGTCAAAAAACCTGAAGTCTGATGCCAGGAAAGCCAATGGGAATCATGAAATGTTCTTCACGCGTTGCTTATTTGTGACTTGCAGCGTTGGTGCCGAAAATAATTTGCAGCATGTAAAGTCTTTCAGTGGTTTTGCAGTATGTTTTTTACCCATTGGCTTCAATTAAGTCAGTAAAATATGCTAGGGAAAAATGCATGCAAAAACGTGGCAAAGCACGTGTTTTTGTGGAGTTTTTTTCCTGCCATGAGATGCAGAAATTTCTGCAGTTAAATGCTAAACGAGTACAAATACCTTTATTACAATTTTTCTATAACTATGCAGCTACTGAAAGCTAAAAACAAAAGTCCTTTTCAGGGCTACATATTTTCTTTTCCCTGTTAATGTCATAAAGTGTGCATATTTATATGGCATTTACCATATTTTTAGCACTATAGAATACACCAAGGTTTAACACTAGAAGTCCCATAGAGGGGTCATTTAATATTTCTACCTTTGGAACCCAGAGACGGGTCGAATGACCTGAAGGATTTTAGGCCACATTTACAAATGAAAGGATGCTAAATGGAGCCATCAGAGTTGTCAGTTTGGACTAAGGGTCATTTGACCCCCTTTCGGGACTTCAGAGGGGAGCTCGAAATTTCTGGGACTTCTAGTGTTAAAGGAGGGGCAATGCTCCCCCTCCCCCAATTCTGTTTAATGTCTCCATCCAAGGACCCTTCCAGATACACAGGTGCATCTCAATAAATGAAAAAATCTTCAAAAAGATCAGTTATTTCTGTAATTCAATACAAAAAGGGAAACGCATATATTATATAGTCATTACAAACGGTGATCTATTTCAAGTGTTTGTTTATTTCTGTAAATGTTGATGATCATGGCTTATAGCCAATGAAAACCCAAAATCAGCATCTCAGAAAATCAGAATAATTAACACAAAACACCTGCATAGGCTTGCAAGCATTTAAATGGGTCCCTTAGTCTGGTTCAGTAGCCTACACAATCATGGGAAGACTGCTGACTTGACAGATGTGCAGAAGGCAGTCATTGACACAATCCAGAAGGAGGGTTAACCACAAAAGGTCAATGCATAGGAAGCTGGCTGTTCATAGTGCTGTATCCAAGCATATTAATGAACAGTTGAATGAAAGGAAAAATTGTGGTAGAAAAAGGTGCAACCGGGATAGCTGCAGCATTAAGAGGATTATTAAGAAAAGGTCATTCAAAAAATTCAGGGAGATTCACAAATAGTGGACTACTGCTGGAGTCAGTGCTTCAAGAGCCACCACTGAGGTATCCAGGACATGGGCTAGAGCGAAGTTTGTACACTCCGTGATGGTTTGGGGAGCCATGTCATCTGCTGGTGTAGGTCCACTACACGGCTACAGGCCAATTTTTGAAATCGTGCATATTTCACATTTTTGGTTAGTACAATAAACCTCATTTCAATCCTGTAATATTACTGTGTCCATCAGTTATTACATATATCACACTGAATTAGCTGTTGCAAAAAAGCAATTTAAAAAAAAAAAAAGAGAGTAAGATTAAGAGGGGTGCCCAAACTTTTTCATATGACTATACATTGCACAGGGAAGCTTAGCACTTTCTGAAAGCTTCGGCTATCACGTTGGAGGGTTGGGCGATGCTTGTTTTTGCTGACTCTCCTTTATTCAAAATGAACATTCTAGCCCTCTGCCATCTCAACACTCCAGTCAGTAGCCTGCCCGTCTTATTTCCAAACTCATAAAACTGATGCCTGCATTTTGCCAACCAGTATTTAGCCCTTTTGTTTAGGAGGTTGAGGAGCTCCCCCATGACCCTGCAAAAGTCAGTACCAACTTCCCCCTGGAATCCTCATTTACGGGTTGTCTCAAGATCTCTCAGTTGAGAGAGCAGGGAGGACAGATCAGTCTCTTTCCTTTCAGTCTTGTCACATGCTTAATAAGTAAGCCCCAAATTACACATTTATGAGCCACCCAGATGGTACTTTGTGAAGCCTCGGGGTAGCATTGTCAGAGAAGTAGTCTCTCAATGCCTGCGTCCCTTTTGGGGAAGTGATCGTATCCTCGAAGAGTAAGGGATTCAGTTTCCAATGCCACTGCCAAGAAATCAGTGCCGGCATAGGATGTGGACTGAGAAAGTAATAGAGCCTATGCCCGCTGCCTGTATGAGAGGTAAGTCCTTGTGTTCTACAAAAAAAAGTAATGAATCCTAGAATAAGAGTCATGTAGAGAAGAATAATATGAGTAGTCTTTATCTGTTAGATTCCTTGAGGTTACTCCATCCATCAGTTGGTGCTCATGTAGGAGCCGTTTAAGTCTACTCAATGCAACTAATGAGCAGGCATACAAGCCGGATGAGGTATCTAGGTCAGGGTCAAGGACAACATTGAGGTCCCCCCCATAACAGCAAACCCTCAGCAAATTCCCCAATCTCCAGAAAATCCATCAAAACTGTCCCCTGATTTGCATTGGGGAGCTATAGAGAGACAAATGTGAATAACTGATAGAATCCGTCCCTTAACTAATGATATTCTTGCCTGTTGGTTACAGCAAGAGTCTATGAACTCCCAAGGGACAGAGTGGGAAATAAGGATAGTAGTACCCTGGGATCTTGGATCAGGTGAATGGCTGTGGTAGGTGTCAGGGAATCAGTAACTGGTCAATTTGAATGATTTGAGGGCACTGAGGTGTGTCTCCTGGAGGAAGGCTATCTGGATGTGTTCCTTTCTCAGGAAGTTAGCTAGTATGGATCTCTTACCTGGACTGTGTAAGCCCCTGACATTGATGGATCCACATCGAGTGGCTGAGGAGGTCAGAGGTTGATAGGACACCAGCCACCGACCTCACCTGGAGGGAAAAAAAGGTGGGGGCAAATTGAGAAACCAAATAGGAAGTGAGGGGAAAGGTAAGAGAGTGAGGAAGGGTGGGGTAGAGAGGTAATAGATGAGAAGGAATGAAAGAGAACTAAAGAGTAGAAAGATGAGGTTTAGTCAGAGCAATTGCAGTCTCAATTCCTAGTTGATCAATGGGTTGAGAAGTAACCAAACCAAATATTTAGCTCCGGACAAAACCAAAGAATGACGCCTCCCTTTAACATTGGGGAGAGGCACAGTACAGTAGTCCCGTAGGGAAAACATGAAAAGCTATGCAACGGCTTTCTCATGCACCCACAAAACTGTTATCCTAACATCATCAATGGGCAAGAACAGAGCAAGAACAACTCAATGTAGAGGAGGGCATAGAAGGGTAACATACATAAGCTGGGGCAAGTATGTGTGTCTACGGCCATCCCCTCATATTGAATAAAGCAATTAGAAATATTGATGCAGGGTTGAAACTGTCCACAGGGTGTCCCATGGGGCACACCCTTACTTCATACAAGGCTGCAGGCTAAGTGAGAGTGGTCAAAAATCAAGATCCAAAAGATCGCAAGGTAAGTCAGGTGGGACTGTGCCTGCGGTCCTCGCGTTTGGTGGGATTCTCTCCAGATCCTGGGCTCCTCCTATATGGGAGTCATGAAGCGTGTCTCCTCCTGTCACCCTGCAGTTGCTGACATGGAAGATCTATCGGTAGCCAGTTCGGGATGTGGATAGGAGTAGTGTCCAAGAAAAGGAGGAGTTCTGGTAACTCCTCAGGTCTTTTGAGGAAGAATTGAGTATACCCCTTCTTTACAAAGAGGTGAAAGGGATGTCCCCACCTATATGTAGCCCCCAGTTCTCTGATGCGGTGCAATAATGTGGAGAGCAGGCGTCTCATGGCCAAAGGGCAGGCAGAACCTTCAGGAAAGAGCTGGACCTCCACATCATCCAAAAATAATTTGCCATACGACCTACCGTGCTGAAGGATGGCCTCTTTCTGTATAATAATGTAATCTGCACAAGATGTCACAGGGGCCAGAGACCTGGGAAATTGGTTGGCAGGATACTCTGTGAACTCTGTCAATCGTTACTGGGGAGTCCAGGGTTTTTTGCTAGGATTCAAAAGGGATGGTGTGTAGTCGGTCCGCGCTACTACAGAAGACGCGAAGCCCGAATCTTCAATTGCTCAAGGTTTATTGGATCCATCCAACGCATTTCAAAGCCTGCTATGCTCCTTCATCAGGGAGAAACTCCCTGATGAAGGAGAATAGCAGGCTCTGAAACAGGTTAGTTGCTAATAACTACCAATCACAGACGGTGGCATGAGTGGTAGCACAACAGCCAATCACAGATGCTGAGAGTGGGCATCTGTTATGGGCTATTGAAGTCAGAGTCCAATAAAACTGGAGATTGAGCAGACCCTTAAGAGGTGTTAAAAGCATGTGGTCTTCGGTAAGTATATGCTGATGATGATTTAATCACTGTTTTTGATTCCTTTTGCAGCTGCTCAGCCCTTACTGCTACCATTTTATAACTGTAAAGTCTGGGTGTTTGTCAAGTCCTTTCCCAAACCAAGACTTTAAGAAAAAAAAAAAAATTCCGCCGAACTTGAACATGAACAATCTGTGGGTTTGCCCATCTCTAGAAATGAATATTACTTCTGGCCCCACACATCTTTTCCGCAGTCCACCCACCACATGATATTGCATATTTCCATGAATCCATTTATAAATTCATTCTGTTCAATATTATTAAAATTGGATTAAAATTTATTCAGAGGAGGGGTGCAGGAACTGGTGGCGGTGGAGAAAACCCAACTAAAGGGAAGGCCCTCTGAAATTTCAGGCTGTGGGCCGGCTGAAGGCTCTCCCAAATGTCTGAGGGCCTGGTGGCCCTCAAAAATTCTCGTGAAAGGGCGGCTGCTGTCCATATAAATTTTCTGGGAGCCAGAGTTGAGTGTTGACGCCATTGTTTAATTTTGTGGTCCCAATCTCTGTGTGTGTCATGAGGTTGTAGCAAGCCTAAGTGTCCACAAGCCTAAACAACAACATTTAAAGGCAAGCAGCCTGTAAATATGCCCATTTAGTATTTGGGACTGTGGGTGGGTAGTTTTTTAACTGGATGAATATTTTCATATGCATGTCAAGGCCTGTGGTAGGGACAGTTGAATACTGGGTGGGATGGGACAAAAAAAAAATCTGATAACATTGGAGATGGTACTTCTGAATGTGAAAAGACAGGTGCAGGACAGGAGGCATCTGCGCCTGTTTCCTTCACATGCGATTGCCAAGCACATGGCACTTTGGGTATTTTCTTCCTACATGTTCACCTGGTCAACATGCAAAGGCTTCCTCTTTAATTGTGAGCTGGGCTCGTTTTAAGTAGACAACTTGCCTTATGTACAAGTGATTATGCATGAAAAAATGTCCACTATGTCATAAAAAACTGTCTCTGAATCACTGTGATCCAGAGTTATCACCTCATAAAGTGACATGGGTCAGAATTGAAAAAATGGCCCGTTCATAAAGGTGAAAACCAGGCTCGGGGGGTGAAGGTGTAAAGGAAGGTGGATTCTGAGACAGGATAGCAGGAAGTGTGTGTGCGTGTGTGCGTGCGTGTGTATGCATGTATATAACATGTATGCAGACATATAATATATAATGTGTGTATATATGTATATGTATATATATATATGTATATGTGTGTGTATATGTATATATATATATATATATATATATATATATATATATATATATATATATATATATATATATATGTATATGTGTGTGTATATGTGTATATATATATATATATATATATATATATATATATATATATATATATACATATATATTAGTGTGTGTTTTTTTTTTTTTTTTTAATCTGTCATACCATTCCAAAGATATGTTTAGGGTTGCTCTAAATATGTACTGAGGAAGGCTTATTTCAGAATAAGAGGCCGAAACGTGTTGTACTTGGACTTTTAATTGTGATGACTGTATTAATAAATTCTTTAAAGTGGATTTGACCTAATCCTATTCAGAAGCGCCGCAAAGTACA
Source organism: Allobates femoralis (assembly GCA_033576535.1). Lineage (NCBI taxonomy): Eukaryota > Metazoa > Chordata > Amphibia > Anura > Aromobatidae > Allobates > Allobates femoralis. The sequence continues at coordinate 399,420,407 of JARQOC010000005.1, read as the reverse complement.
CTCTGGATCCTCATCCATTCCAATGATATGGCAATAATTTTAATAGCGTCCAGCAAGGGGGTATTGCCTACATGATTCTCTAGGGACATCTTTAAATTGCGTGTGCATTATCTTGTGAGCACTACCCCCTTGGTAAAGAGCACAAAAAAATTACCAGTGAATAAAGTCCACATCTCTAGAAGGAGAATGGCGAGATTAAAAGACAAGACGAATTGAATAATTGGGGGAGCACCGAGAAAATGGAGCAAAAACTCACTTTTGACCTAGGGACATGTCCTCTTTAAGTATAAATACAACATCCAATTATTTTAGGTTGAAAGTTGAGAACTGCAAAAAAAAAATGCTAAACACACCATTGTACTTGATCTGCTTCATCGAAAATCTCTCATCCATTTGGTCTCGTGTAAACTCGAATTTCTCATGTTTCTGTAGTTGTCGTGGATGTCTTGAGTTGCAGGAAAACGATGTGCCGTGTCCACACTAGCTCATCAGACCCTCCTTCACCCTGGAACACTGAATTCATCATGAACGTTCTGCAAAGGTAACTACAGACTATTCTATGGCTAACTGAGTATACAGTTTTCAAGAACCAGTATCATTGTAATAAATATCAGACATTTGAAATCTATAGCACTGAGGAAAAAGGTGACTTGACTGGGTCTTCACTATCGTTAATTTTCTGATCTGTCTTAGGCGGTCGTCACACGCTACGATATATGTAAAGAAATCGCTGAAATGTGCCTGATTTGGCATCGCTCCTACGACGTCGTTGCGTGTGACAGCATGATGTGACTACCGATGAGTGGTCAGATCGTTATATACAGATATGAGAACCTGACCCCATATCAGACAATGTTGATCATCCAATCTGCAGCATTGTTCTGTGTGATACCACCATAACCGATCTCCTGACCGATTTCTCCTATTCACATCATTGACAAGCATCAATCGCTGGTTGTGTGAACGATCCCTGCACGTAATATCGCTGCTGTGTCCTGAACGTTATCTATACATGTGACACCTCACTAACATGTTGAGCACGAGCGCACACTACTGACATCGTTATTGAGCTCCCACACAAAATCGTAGTGTGTGACGCCCGCCTTACTAATATGTGGACAATAAATGCTTTGATCTGTATCTGCTTTAGGGCCCTTTCACATCAGCGTTTTTTGAAATTCGCGGCAGATGCGGTGAAAAAACCGCATCTGCCGCGATTACCGCATACCGGCTGCGGCAGGTGTGGCAAGTGCGGTTTTGCACTTGCGGCAGGTGCGGCCGCGAAAAAAAAACGCGGATGACTGCGGTTTTTTTCGCGGCCGCACCTGCCGCAAGTGCAAAACCGCACTTGCCGCAAGTACGCCTATACTTTGCATGGCGTTTACCGCAACCGCGCCGCAAGTGCAGCCGGTATGCGGTAATCGCGGCAGATGTGGTTTTTTCACCGCATCTGCCGCGAATTTCAAAAAACGCTGATGTGAAAGGGCCCTTAGACAGATATTGTAGTGGTTAGGCATTGTTAGGAAATACCATAACATTATGATCGGTGTGTCCCCAACTTGACATTACTACCGTATATACTCGTGTATAAGCCGAGTTTTTCAGCCCAAAATTTGGGCTGAAAAGTCTCCCCCTCGGCTTATACACGAGTCAATACGGGGGAGGCTGTGTCCGGGGCTGTGGAGGCTGGAGGAGGCGGGGGGAGGCTGCTGTATGAGCGGCCCCGTCACGTGGGGCCGCTCATTAAATATGCACTGCTTCCCCCTGTCAATCAGCGGCAGGGGGAACCAGTGCATATAGCCCCCAAATGCTGGCACTCGCCCCCCCTTGTAAGGGCCCCCCCCGATGGTTATATTACCATTCTGGACTTCTGATCCGCGCCGCTCCTCGGTGCTTCATCCTCGCTGCTTCATCCTCGCTGCTCCGTCCGTCTTCTACATCCGGATCTCCGGCCGTCGCAGGCATATGACGTCATCGCGCGGCCGGGGATCCCGGATGTAGAAGACGGACGGAGCAGCGAGGATGAAGCAGCGAGGATGAAGCACCGAGGAGCGGCGCGGATCAGAAGTCCGGAATGGTAAGAGAAGCGGGGGGGCCCTTGCAAGGGGGGGCGAGTGCCAGCATTTGGGGGCTGTTGGGGACCCCCAGGGGGCTGCTGGGGACCCCCTGGGGGCCGCTGTGTACTCCCAGGGGGCCGCTGGGGACCCCCAGGGGGCTGCTGTGTACCCCCTGGGGGCTGCTGGGGACCCCAGGGGGCTGCTGTGTACCCCCTGGGGGCTGCTGGGGACCCCCAGGGGGCTGCTGTGTACCCCCTGGGGGCTGCTGGGGACCCCCTGGGGGCTGCTGGGGACCCCAGGGGGCTGCTGTGTACCCCTGGGGGCTGCTGTGTACCCCCAGGGGGCTGCTGGGTACCTCCTGGGGGCTGCTATATGTACCCCTGGGGGCCTGCTGTATACCACTGGGCTGCTGTGATACCACTGGGGCTGCTGTGTACTACCACTGGGGCTGCTGTATACTACCACTGGGGCTGCTGTATACTTCCACTGGGGCTGCTGTATACTACCACTGGGGCTGCTGTATACTACCACTGGGGCTGCTGTATACTAACCACTGGGGCTGCTGTATACTACCACTGGGGCTTGCTGTATACTACCACTGGGGCTGCTGTTTACTACCACTGGGGCCGCTGTTTACTACCACTGGGGCCGCTGTATACTACCACTGGGGCCGCTGTATACTACCACTGGGCTGCTGTATACTACCACTGGGTGCTGTATACTACCACTGGGGCTGCTGTATACTACCACTGGGCTGCTGTATACTACCACTGGGGCTGCTGTATACTACCACTGGGGCTGCTGTATACTACCACTGGGGCTGCTGTATACTACCACTGGGGCTGCTGTATATACTACCACTGGGGCTGCTGTTACTACCACTGGGGCTGCTGTATACTACCACTGGGGCTGCTGTATACTACCACTGGGGCTGCTGTATACTACCAACTGGGGCTGCTGTATACTACCACTGGGCTGCTGTATACTACCACTGGGGAGGCCTGTATACCACTGGGGGGGGCCTTGTATACCACACTGCTGGGGGCTGTGTACCTGTGCTGGGGTCCACCCTCGGCTTATACACGAGTCAATATGTTTTTCCAGATTTTTGGGGCAAAGTAGGGGGGTCGGCTTATACACGGGTCGGCTTATACACGAGTATATACGGTATATCAATGAATATGCAATATTAAAATTAAAGTCTATACAACAAAAAGAAAACTGATATTTTATGTCTTGCTTACACTTTCACATTTTTTTCCTCAGTTGCATGTCAATTCCCATAACAATGAGCACCATCTTTAAGATGGCACAAGAAATGAAAGATTCTGATCATATGGAGATAAAAAATATAAACGGGAACAATGTTCTGCCACCACCTTGTTCAGAATACCAAGAAGAAGCTGTAATTGAACAACACACAGCATACCACAAATTGCAGAGCCAACCATTACACATATCCCCAATAATGAGAACTATGAGCAGAATGAGGGAATGCATTCATAATAATGAAGATGGTAGTCGTGTACAATCACCTGATTCGCATGACTCTGGTTCCTCTGAAAACCCTAGAATTAAATTCCAGCTACACAGAAGACCTTTATCTTAAACATTCAGAAATCTGTTCTGCTGATGTAGATGAATATAACTCTAGTGTTAAAGAGGAATCATATTCTAGTCTTGTAGAAGACCAAGCTCCAGCATTATACATGAACTAAGCCCTATTATGGCGGAAGTGCCAAGTCCCAATGAAGCGGAGGATCCAAGTTCCAGTCTAACTGGAGAGCTGAGTTCAAGCATTACAGAAGAGCTCAACTCAACCGTTTCAGAAGAACCGCTACCCAAATCCATGTCTGAGCATGAAATGGATGAAAGCTGTTAATACCAAATAAACTATGAAAAGAAAATGATGCTGCATGATAAATGAGACCTGTGTTTTCCTTTCCCACCCTACAGAAAAGTAAAGGTTAAAAAATAAAAGTTTAAAAGGGAACTTCTCGTGTTGAAAATTATATATGATCTGTAGACAGGATGGCATAGAGCAGGAGGCGCTGATCAGATTATTATACATCGCCGTGGGAAAAGTTTCAGTATACTATCTAGCATTTTATAAACTGAAATCCCTGATGGGCTGTACCCCATCTGAACATAAAAGAAGTGATCAGACAGTGGAGCAGTAAGGCCCTCTAGTGGTTAAAGTAAAGTACTGGCAAAAAAAAGTTTTTAACCTCTTCACCACTAAAGCCTATTTTTGCAATTCTGACCAGTGTCCCTTTATGAGGTAATAACTCTGGAATTTCTTTAACGAATTCTAGCAATTCTGAGATTGTTTTTTCATGACATATTGGGCTTCATGTTCGTAGTAAATTTGTCGATAATTTTTGCGTTTATTTGTGAAAAAAAAACGAAAATTTGGCAAAAATTTAGAAAATTTTCCATTTTTGAATTTTTATTCTATTAAACCAGAGTGTTATGTAACACAAAATAGTCAAGAAAAGTAAGCTGGCACTCACTGTTGTAGCAGTTGATCATTTATTTCATCCTACCATCATCATCAGTGCAGGATGATCAAAGTGAGGAGAGGGAGTGAGGGCTCGGCGGTTCAACTGGATCCGTTGAAGCGGTATGACCGTGAAACGGCAAGCCATCGTCCACCGAGCCCTCACTCCCTCTCCCTGCTTCGGTCATCCTGCACTGATGATGGTAGGATGAAATAAAGGATCAATTGCCACAATGGTGAGTGCCACCTTGCATTTTTCTACTGATTTGTCAAGATTTGCACATGTTTTTTGGCGAGCAACACCGGCAGCTGGATGGTCCGGAGGTACGCTGAGTGATATGGCCAGGCTAGGGGTACTCGGACACCGTGACTGATGGCTTCTTGGATGGGGGAAATCACGGGTGGCCGGGATCCCGGTTCCGTGCCCTGGTTATGATTTATTAGATGGTGGGGAGGGAATATTTACAAGGGAACGTGACGCCACCTGTGGATCCGGTAATATGGGTACCGGTGCTGCAAGCTGGCCGCTGAGGTGATGGTGGATGCAACAGAGAGTGGTCCAGCTCCCCTCAGGAGGAGCTTTTACCTCAGGGCAGCGATGATGGGAGAATGATGAGGGAAAAGGGGAGTAGTTGTTAAAGATGTTCTTACCGCTCTGGTGAAATACTGGTGTTGATGCTGCAGCCCTCCGGGCACCAGCGAGAAGAACAACAGAGGCCAAGTCAAGTTTAACTCCAATTTACTGGGCACCGGCAGATGTTAAAAACAGAACACGGTACAGTTTGGTTTACCGGGTGTCTGTTGCCAGTTCAGGATCCCCCTTAGAGTCTCTAGATGTTTTCTCTCTTAGTCTTTCGGGGTCTACTTTATTCTTCTGTCTCTACCACCTTCACAGTGCTCTCCCGCCAGTCCTACAGTCTGTCACTAGCCGATCAGGTTGGTCCCTTACCTGTACGGACGGGAGCAGCAGGAGCGCACAATTTCTCCCGCCACCGGAATTCGGTCCGCAACCACCAGTGTTCTCAACCGTTTCAGTCCTGAGGGGCGAGATGTCCTTGTGGCGCTAACAGCAACCGTCTGTGGTCAGAGATAAACTGCTGACCACCTCGGCATCCCGTGTTGCCGGTGTTTCCCCCAACGTGACCAGCCGGCTCCAACCAGTCCTGATCCATTGCCTGCTGGCCTGGGCCCCACTAAAGATGGATCCCTCCTGTTAGCAGCACTGTCAGGCCTGTCCTTCCTGACTACCTTCCCAGCACTGTCTGAAGTAAAACTGTCACTCACTCTCACTACTACTAGCCTAGGCTGTACCCCCCTTTTGGGACCTACTAACGTACCAGTCCCCCCTCTTTCTACTCTAGGTGGTCTAGTCTTAGGTGTGTGCGCGTAAAAACAGACTCCATAGGTTAAACCCTGAACTGACATCTTAAAGAGATACCACATTTGTTGTTAAAGTGCAATACCTCCCTGTGGTGCCTAGCCAGAGGGGCGCCACACACCCTCCTTGGTGACACACACCCGTCCGCGGGTCTTAAACCAAACCCAGTGTAAGTTGGCATTTTTATTAACAGGTTAACCAGGTAACTTCAAATATGTATAAACAATAAGGTTGCTTTTGTTCTTCCCTTGTGGGAGGTTCACTTCTTATAACGTTGCAATAAACATTTTCTATAATCTAGTCTTTATTGGCCCAACAGGGACCAGGTAGTGAGTCTCTTGATCAATGTCTATCAAGAACTGTAAGAAAACAAGGTAGTGCAAAAACACATATTTAACAGGCACAGTTTGCATTTTTAACAATGCAATACCGGGTTACTCTTCATTCATCAACTTTACTGACCCGGATTGCGAACAACCCGTGGGGACCTGCGTGGCACTCGTAAGTGATCACATCCCCACGATACAGCTCCCGATCCATATGGCCCTGGGGAAGATGTTCCTCTACATTTCTGCAGGCCCACATGCACTTCTTGGTAGAGGCCTTCCTCTTTGGCAAACCCGTACCCGCTGCTCAGATTAAAGGTGGTGACCATTCCCCTCTTACATTGATCTGGGGGCAGCAGGGGCTGATTACGGGCCATGACGCGGGCCTGGCGAGTCTTAAGTTAATTCGCATACCAAGTCTCCGCCGTCGGTGTCGCTCAGCCTCATTATACGGGTCAGGTCAAGTACACCATGGACGACCTACCAGTTGCCTGGTATGCCTGTTGTCATCTGTGTGAAGTACCGCTGTCCTCTCTCCAACCACAGCGACCGATGCTGTTACCCGACCCTCCATAGCTCGCGGGACCCGGCCTCCTCCATATCATCGTAGGCTCCTTCCTCCTCCAGCACTCCTCCCTCAGACACTCCTCCTCCTCCATGACACCGACCTGGCTGACCATATACTCCACTGGCTCCTCTTCAGTCAACTCGGGCTCCTCCAAGAATTGAATGAGGTCTCCCACCTCGGTGACATCCTCTTTTCCGGGCTCCAGAAGTGGTGTGTTAACCGGTTCCAGGGGTTCAGCAACGGTTTCGGGGGTTACCAGGTGATCCGTCTGAGTTGTGACAGTCACGCACTCCTGGTCTCTCTGAGCTGCAGCCCTCTGCCGTTGATTCAGCTGAAGCACCATCTCTGCTCCCCAGCGCCGGACGGTCCATTTAGTGACCTCCTGGATTTGGACCCGCAAGTCAGTTAAGGGCCGTCCGCCAGAAAGTACTGTCCTCACCCTCTGTCTCCAGCGTCAACACACCCGGGCGCACGGTCGACTATAATTCCTGCTCGATCTCTCGGATCAGCTGCTTAAAGCTGGGTACAGCCCTTGCCTCACAACTGGATCTAGGTAACGGGTCTGGAGCCTGACCAGGTATCTTGTTTTTGCTTCCGGCCGCACCCTGCTCAATTCTTATAGTCCTGACCTGGTATGGGCTGGTGCTCGACCCGCCCCCTTGGTTGTTTGATAGCAAGGGGGGTGGGGAGACCTTTTGGCGTCTCTTGGATGGCCCATGTATGCTGAGGGGCCGAAGCACACCCCTGGGCCAGCACATAGTCTCTTTTATATTCGTAGGCCTGCCCACCACGAGAGTCCTATAGGCAAGTCCTTCAAGCCTTTCTGGAGCCCGACACTACTCTTCATCACTCCTCAGCAAAAGGAGGGGCGGGGCTTATCTTCCTGCTTTTTTCCCTCACTGTAGTGACGCAGGTGTAATTTGTGAGACGATATAATGGCGGCTCATTTGTAATCCACTGTGCATAGTCAATAAAGTCATTTAGGCGCACTTTACCTGGTTCAACCAGGCTGGTTCTATCCTGTTCGTGACGCCAGAAAATATGGCCAGGGCTAGGACGACTTGGACACCGTGACTGATGGCTTCTTGGATGGGGGAAATCACGGGTGGTTGGGATCTCGGTTCCGTGCCCTGGTTATCATTTAGTAGATGGTGGGGAGGGAATATTTACAAGGGAACGTGATGCCACCTGTGGATCTTTTACCTCAGGGCAACGATGATGGGAGAATGATGAGGGAGATGAGGGGAGTAGTTGTTACAGATGTTCTTACCGCTCTGGTGAAATACTTTATTCTTCTCTGTCTCTACCACCTTCACAGCGCTCTCCCGCCAGTCCTACGGTCTGTCACTAGCCGATCAGGTTGGTCCCTTACTGGTACGAACGGGAGCAGCAGGAGCGCACAATTTCTCCCGCCATCGGAATTCGGTCCGCAACCACTAGTGTCCTGAACCGGTTTCTGTCCTGAGGGGCGAGATGTCCTTGTAGCGCTAGCGGCAACCCAATTACTATGGGCCCGCAGCTCGTCAGTCTGCGGTCAGAGGTGAACTGCTGACTGCCTCGGCTTCCCGTGTTGCTGGTGTTTCCCCCAACATGACCAGCCGGCTCCATCCAGTCCTGGTCCGTTGCCTGCTGTACTGGGCCCCCACTTAAAGATGGGGATCCCTGCTATCAGCGGCACTGTCAGGCCTGTCCTTCCTGACTGCCTTCCCAGCACTGTCTGAAGTAAACTGTTACTCACTCTCACTACCCCCCTTTTGGGACCTACTAACTTACCAGTCCCCCCTCTTTCTACTCTAGGTGGCCTAGTCTTAGGTGTGTGCATGTAAAAACAGACTCCATAGGTTAGACCCTGAACTGACAACTTACAGAGATACCACATTTGTTGTTAAAGTGCAATACCTCCCTGTGGCGCCTAGCCAGAGGGGCGCCACACAAGCAGGTTGTAACACAGAAACAGCCCCTTCTGTGTCCCGTAAGTGCCTGGTTTAACTCTACTTTGATACAGACTAATAAATTACATTTCCCACATGTCTACTTTACAACAGCAAAAGTTTAAGAAAAAGGTTTTTTGTTCGGTAGTTATAAGGGTTCAAAGTTCATCAGCAATTTCTAATTTTTAAAGCAAAATTTACAAAACCATTATTTTAGTGACCACATCACATTTGAAGTCCCTTTGAGGGGTGTACATGACAGAAAACACCCAAAAGTGACCCCATTCCAAAAGCTGCACCACTCAAGCTACTCAAAACTACATTCAAGAAGATTACCCTCCAGGTGCTTCACAGGAACTAAAGCAATGTGGAAGGAAAAAATGGACATCTTAATTTGTTCTTTTAGCCTGAATTTTTAAATTTTCACATGGGCAACAAGATAAAATGGATCCTAAAATTTGTTGGGCAATTTCTTCTGAGTACACTGATGCCTTATATGTGGTCATAAACCACTACGCACACAGCAGGGCTCGGAAGGGAAGGAGCGCCATTTGACTTTTAGAGCTAATTTTCCATTCAAAAAATCTAATGGCGCTCCTTCCCTTTCGAGCCCTGCCGTGCGCTCAAACAGTGGTTTATGACCACATATGAGGTATCAGTATACTCAGGAGAAATTTCCCGACAAATTGTAGGATCCATTTTATCCTGTTGCCCATGTAAAAATAAAAAAATTGAGGCTAAAAACATTTTTGAGAAAAAAAAAAGTACTTTTTCATTTTCACGGATCAATTTGTGAAGCACCTGGGGGTTCAAAGTGCTCACTATGCATCTAAATAAGTTCCTTAGGGGGTCTAGTTTCCACAATGGGGTCACTTATGGGGGAGCTCCAATGTTTAGGCACACAGGGGCTTTCCATATGCGACATGGTGTCCACTAACAATTTGAATGGAAAATTAGCTCCAATTGTTAGCAGACACCATGTCGCGTATTGAGAGCCACTGTGTGCCTAAACATTGGAGCACTTTGAACCCCTAGGTGCTTCACAAATTGATCCGTTAAAATGAAAAATTATTTTTTTTTCACAAAAATGTTCTTTTTGTCTCAATTGTTTATTTTTCACATGGGCAATAGGATTAAATGGATCCTAAAACTTGTTGGGCAATTTCTCCTGAGTACACTGATACCTCATATGTGGTCATAAACCACTGTTTGAGCGCACGGCAGGGCTTGGAAGAAGCGCCATTAGCTCCAATTGTTAGCAGACACCATGTCGTGTATGGAGAGCCCGAGTGCCTAAACATTTGCATCTCTAATGAATACGCCATTTTTGGGGTTGCTGTAGGCTGCAATTCACAGTGCTGAGGATTCCAACCCGCAGCTGCCAAGTTGTACCCTGCTGGCAACCAAAAATATGGCAAAGCTCCAAGTCATTTTTTTTGTTATAGAAATAAAGCATGACGATGTGGGTTTCGCCATATTTTTGGTTGCCAGCCAGGTACAACTTGGCAGCTACTGACTGCCACCCACCCCAGCTGCCTAGTTGTACCCGGCTGTCAACCAAAAATACAGTGAAACCCCCTAGTTCTTATATAGAAATTATTGGGAAAAAAACGACGTGGAGCTTTACCGCATTTTTGGTCCAGCCAGGTATAACTAGGCAGCTGGGGGCAGGAATCCTCAGCATGGAGAGGCCCAAGCATTCTGGGCCCCCCATGCTGCGAATTGCAGCCCACAGCCGCCCCAGAAAATGGCGAATCCACTGAAGTGCCATTTTCTGGCGCTGTACCCATACTCTTCCAGTTGTCCTGGTGCCGGTGGCAAACTGGGTAATAGAGGTGTTAATGCCAGCTTTTTTATTTGCAGCTGGCACTAAGCCCGAGATTCATAATGTCGAGCCAATGTTAGGCCCAGCCATTAGGAATCTCTAGTAAATGGTGAATAAAATACACCACACAGAGAAAAATATTTTTATTAGAAAAACAAACACAAATTGAGACTCTATCTTTATTACTCCATACTGTCTGACATAGTCCACAACAGGGGCAGACCTACCGTGGTGCCGCTGGTGCAGCGGCACCAGGGCCCCGACAGGCTAGGGGGCCCCCCCCTCAAGGCACGGAGAATAAGCCGACATGCTGCCGGCCACGCCTCTTCTAGCTGCCGGCCACGCCCCCTCACAGCAGCTCAGGAGCGAGGACAGAGCCCCAATCACAGTGCAGAGAGTGAGTCATGTGACCTCTCCTGCACTGTGGGGAGGACCTCACTCAACCAATCCTGGCAATGCGCGTGGGCCTCTGAAATTCTGTCCACATGGCTGATGGCTGTTCAGCATCAGCAGCAGCAGCAGCAGATGAGGGGACACAGCTCTGCACAAGGACCCAGGTACAAGGAAAGGGACCAAAGACAGGGCACAGGCTGAGAACAGACCCGGGGGGGTTGCTGCTCTGTACACTGCTTTTATGCTTTTACAGGACCTGTGATGATGTCACATTGAGGGGAGGAGTCGTGGTCACATGATCAGCTCCTCAGTGTATGCAGGACTCTGCTGTGCTGGTTGTCATGGTGCTGGATGAGATGAAGTTTATGTCAGCAGGGATTTATGGTGGGTTTACACGCCGCGATATCGGCATCCAACTCCGACAAAAAGTCACGTGGGTCGCGAGTTGGAGCCGATATCGGGTGCGCGTTGTACTGTTTGACAGTACAACGCGATGCTGGAACGATGCCAAAACGATATCGGAGTTGAATAGCAAAGCTATTCAACTCCCCGATATCGCAAGGCCGTTGTACCAGCATCGTTGCGTGTGACAGCCCAACTCCGATGCCTACTCGCACCTCACCCATTAACTCCCATGTTAAATGGTCGTTACTGGGTTGGTGGGCGTAGACATCGGAGGGACGTTGTTTCCCGATATCGCAGCGTGTAAACCGGCGATGCGATATCGGGAAAAGGGCTGAAAAAATGCGCGCTCCCGCGGCGTTGTATGCGATATCGTCCCGATATCGGGACGTGTAACCCCACCATTACAGTGTGGATGTAGCAGAGCCGAGTGTATACGTGGTGTACGGAGCGGAGCCGAGTGTGTACAAGATGTACGGAGCAGAGCCGAGTGTGTACGTAGCGGAGCCGAGTGTGTACGAGGTGTACGTAGCGGAGCCGAGTGTGTACGGAGCGGAGCCGAGTGTGTACGAGGTGTACGGAGTAAAGCCGAGTGTGTACGAGGTGTACGGAGCGGAGCCGAGTGTGTACGAGGTGTACGGAGCAGAGCCGAGTGTGTACGAGGTGTACGGAGCAGAGCCGAGTGTGTACGAGGTGTACGGAGCAGAGCCGAGTGTGTACGAGGTGTACAGAGCAGAGCCGAGTGTGTACGGAGCAGAGCCGAGTGTGTACGAGGTGTACGGAGCTGAGCCGCGTGTGTACGAGGTGTATGGAGCAGAGCCGAGTATGTACGAGGTGTATGGAGCAGAGCCGAGTATGTACGAGGTGTATGGAGCAGAGCCGAGTATGTACAAGGTGTACGGAGCGGAGCCACGTGTGTGCAGAGCCGCGTGAGTATGAGGCAGGGCCACATGTGCGGGACATATGGAGTAAAGCCGCGTGTGCATAAGGTGGATGGAGTGGAGCCGCATATGCTGGGGCGTCCTGTAGAGGAGCCGCATGTGTACGGAGCAGAGGCGTGTGCGCAGGGCATGTGGAGCGGAGCCGCGTGTCTACAAGGCATTTGGAGCGGAGCCACGTGCGTACAAGGTGTGTGTGCGCCAGTGGTGGTTCCACGCGGATGCCGCTCCCGTTCCTATAGTCCCGGCTGCCTCTGCCGGCAGCATTCTTCACTCGAGTCCCGGCTGAGCTGTCTGCTTTTTGCAGCTCAGCATGGTGGGGCACGATGATGTCATCACTGAGTGCCACTGTGCTGATACGTGCAGAGCGGAGCAGCAAGAAGAGAGGTGAGTATTTACTTTTTTTTTTTAACCCGTGAATACAGTGATGGGAGACTATGTAATGTGCAATATAACATAGGAGGAGTATGGGGTGCAATATACTATATGGAGGAATATGAGGGCCCATTATACTGTATGGAGGACTATGGGACTGCCTTATACTATATGGAGGGCTATGCGGGTGTATTATAATATATGGAGGGTCGTGGAATGCATTATAATATATGGAGGACTATGGATGATGTATTAAAATATATATAGCCAATTATATAATATGGAAGCCATTTTAATATATCTGGAGGGCTCTGTGGGGGCATGATAATATTTGGAGGGGTGTGAGGAAGCCTTTATACTTTATGCAGGGCTCTTTGAGGGTTGCGTTGTAAATAAATATTACAATCTATATGTTTACATTACTTTGTTGCCACTATGAGGGGCGGGGGGGCCCCCAAAAAATTTCTTGCACAGGGGCCCACTACAGTCTGGGTCCGCCCCTGGTCCACAATGATGGTCCCACGACGCTCTATCGCTTCTACTACATGTAGAGACTGCAGCAAGGGATCAAGTGTCCTCTTCCTACAGTCTCTGGGTTTACACTGATTGTGCACTGTATGGCAATGATCTGACAAACAGTGCACCATGACTATGACACCAGAGACTACACAAGAGGACACTTGATCCCTTGTTGTAGTCTTTGGGGTCACAGTCATGATACAATGATCTGCTGTACAGTGCACCATGATATACTAATATTACCTGAATTTCTGATGTTATAATGCTTCTTCCTTATTTCTATGCTGATTACTGGATCATTGTGTGATACTATAAAATTGTCCCCAATTGTTTGGTGGCAACCTCTATATGTCTTTTAAGTGATTTTAATATTGTTTGTCTACATTTTTGTAAAATAAAGCTTTTTGATTGATTTACTATCTTTTATGCCAAGTCTTTTCCTTGTGGTACATTTCCGTGGTTTTGGCATGGGGAGCACCCACCCTATTATATAGAGTATACATTTAGTGGTGCTTCTCTTTCTCTTTTCTTGATATCCACTTGTTGTAGCCTCTGGGATCAGAGTCATGGTGCACGGTACGGCAGATCATTGCATTATGACTGTGACCACAGAGACTACAACAAGGGTTCAACTGTATGACAGATCATTGCCATACAGTGCACCATCAGTGTAACCCCAGAGACTGTAGGAAGAGGAAACTTGATCCCCTGTTGTAGTCTCTCGGGTCAGAGTCATCGTGCACAGTACAGCAGATCATTGCCTTACAGTGCACCATGACTCTGACCCCAGTGACTACAAGTGGAAACGAATCCCTTGTACCAGATCGATACAAGCATCCATCCAGCTATCCACCCATGCACCCATCCACCCATCCATCCACCCACCCATGCACCCATTCATCCATCCATTGAATTGGTCGACAGGGTAGGGGGTACTCTGATACCGGGACTGGTCACTTCGATGAAGGATCATGGCTGGTTGGTTCCCGGTTCTGTGCCCTGGACCCTCAATGGCAGGGATGATGGAGGATGATGATGATGGATGGGGGAATGGTAATGTGACGCCACCTGTTGTACCTGGTAACGTGGACACCAGCGCTGCAGCCAGCCGCTGAGGTGATGGAGGTGCAGCTCAGAGTAGTACAGCTCCCCACAGGTGGAGCTTTAACTCTGGGCAGTGGGGGTGGATGACGGGAGTAGTAGTAGAGGTTCTGCTGTGAACGCTGCAGGCAGCGGCAGGGAATCAGGCACACACACAATTGTCTCTGTTTCAGTAACTTTTTACTGATGTCCGGTAACAGGTACAGTCCAGAAGAGTAAAAAGGTTCTCGGTGCAATTTGCGACATTCACCTTGGAAAGTTCTGAGGCCTCCTCTGTTATTGTGTGCAGTGATTGGGGTAAGTCCTGTCTGAAACTGAACTTGCCGCTCCTTAGGTCAGGTTTGAGTGTCTTCTAGTCTCTACCTCAGGGGGTTAGATCCTCCTGGTCTGTCCGGACTTTCTCTGCTGCACTTTAGATTGTTAGCAGAATCGGACTCTGGTGTCCAGATGGCTAAAGGGAAACCTGGTATGTTCCCTTCTTCCTTTCTCCTACTTTCTCCACTGGCGTCCGACCCTCTCCCTAGGGTCCAGCACAGCTGGGTCAGTGTTCCCTGGTCCTGTGCCTGGCTTGATCCCAGCGACCAGCTCCTTCACTGCTGCTCTCTCCTCTGCTCACTGCAGACTAACTGACTCCTCCCCTCAGGCCTGGATCCTTATAGGGGAACTTGCTTAAGGCAGCAAGTAGAGCTCCCCCTCCAGGTCTGGGGTGGAAGGTGTTGTGTGCTGTGTGTACCAATGTGTATGTCTCTCCTTGCACCAGTGGGTCCTGTGGCAATCCCCAGCAGGGGTGCCACACATACTCCTCTCACTCCAGAGATCGTCGGGAGAGGAGTAGCCTGGGAGAGGAAGAGGGTGCCACAGCGAGGAGAGGAGGTTGATGGCCATGGGTGCACTGGCGGGTGCAGCACGGTGAAGGTAAGGGGGGAACACGGGTATTGGAGGTAGTGGGGGTGGAGGGAAGGAAAGTAGGGGAGATCAGGACCGGAGTGGGAGGGGGCTGAGGAGGTGGAGGGTCTTCTCCCTATCAGCATCGCTGGTCGCAGGTGCCACAACCGCCCCCATGCTTGGGTTGCAGGGGATTGAGGTATTTAGACACCTGTGTTGCCTCCCAGTGAAGCTGGAGCTGGCAGCCTCCTGCTAGGTGCAATGGATATTTGACATGGCTAAATTTTGGTTCTTTTGGAGGGCACCCGCCAGTCACACCACCCCTACACACCTGATTGGAGAGCTAGGGTCACATGAACGCTAACTCCAATCAAATCTGGTGCAGCACCGGCCATGACTAGATTGCAATATTTCACCAAATTTCATTGGTGAAATTTTACAATCACTCTGATTAGCAGTTTCACTTTCAACTGCCAATCAGAGCGATTCAAGCCACGGGGGGGCAAATTTTTCCCCCTGGAGAAAACTACAGGCCCCTACATTCCTGCAGCACTGCTGACATTTCACTGACCCCTGTCACCGGTGCTGCAGGAACGCGATCCCGCCATGACGTTGCACAACGTCATGGGTCGGGAAGGCACCGAAATCCATGATCTTTTTTGTGTAACGTCATGGGTCAGGAAGGGGTTAAAGGCATGAAAAAAACAAATTGCCTCCTTTTGCCCCATTAAAAATAATGCTATTAAAAAAATTAAAGACCTACTGTACACACATTTGGTATTGCCGCATTCCGGAATGCACGATGCATCAAATTATAAAATCAATTAATATTATTTATATTAATCAGATCTGTAAATGGCGTAAAGGGAAATAAAAAAGTCTAGATGCCAAAATTGTTTTTTTTTTTTTTTTTGCCACAACATTGCAATAAAATGTAAAGGGCGATCAAAACAGAACATCTACCTAAAATGGGGATCATTACAAAGGTCAGCCCCTGATCCCAAAGAATGAGAATGATACTTGGTCGCTGAAAATGGCGCCAAAAGCTCAATTCTTTTTCTTTACAAACTTCAGATTTTTTTTCACCAGTTAGATAACAGTTAAGGTACCATCTCACACGCGGCAATTTTGCTAGCAATTTGCTGGTTGCAGTGAAATCATGGACACATTGTTCTATTTTGTTGCCATGTACAAATGACAACAAAAGTGTAAAACTAGTACCAACCCGAGGCATCATACTGACATGTCAATTTTACAATATGGTGAATAAAAAAACTCAAAACACAAACGTGTAATTGCACTTTTTTTGCAATTTCACTGCACTTGGAATTTTTTCCTATTTTGCTGTACACTATATGGTAAAATAAATGATTTTGTCACGCAAATAACAAGCCCTCATATGTCTATATTGATGTAAAAATATTAAATAGTTATGGCTCTTTGAAGACGAAGAGGGAAAAATCAAAATCGGAAAATCGCTGAGGGGTGAATGGGGTTAATCAGTCACAGCTGCAGATTTTTTTACTGTTAGAGTAGTGAAACTATGGAACTTTCTGCCACATTATATTGTAATGGTTGATACACTACTAAAGTTTGAGAGGCATGGATGCATTTTTTGAAAAATATAATATAACCGGTTAGGTATACTAATTTCTGTGATAAGGCGTTGATTCAGGGAACTAGTCTGATTTCCGTATGTGGAGTCAGGAAGGAATTTTCCCTCAATGTGGAACCTAGTGTTTACCACATAGGGTTTTTTGCCTTCCTCTGGATGAACATGTTAGGAAATAGGTTGTACTAGATGAACTTGGTCTACCTTCAACCTTAAAGGGATCCTGTCACCCCCAAAACACCTCTAAACCTATTAAAAGCTGTCCCTAGAGCATATTAACACTTTCCCTACACTCCTTTTACCTCCTAAATGCAGCAAGTGACATTAAAGAAAAACGTTTTTATAGTACCTCATTAGTGATGATAATGAGTGACTATGCTATTCATAGTCACTCATCCAGGCTGCCCCTCTTCTTCATATCATGCCTGAATAGGCGTGATCTACATGCCAGATTCAAATTGCCGCCTCCCTGCTCGCCTCCCCTCTCTCCCATAGCGTCCGGGCTGCAGTGTGGCTGGGTGACGCGATCCGCGTCATTCCCGGCGGCGGGTGACGTATTTACACCGGCGCCGCGCTGTCAGCTTCAAAATGCGCATTGCGCATGCCCATGCGCATGCGCAGTGCGCATTTTGAAGCTGACAGCGCGGCGCCGGTGTAAATACGTCACCCGCCGCCGGGAATGACGCGGATCGCGTCACCCAGCCACACTGCAGCCCGGACGCTATGGGAGAGAGGGGAGGCGAGCAGGGAGGCGGCAATTTGAATCTGGCATGTAGATCACGCCTATTCAGGCGTGATATGAAGAAGAGGGGCAGCCTGGATGAGTGACTATGAATAGCATAGTCACTCATTATCATCACTAATGAGGTACTATTAAAACGTTTTTCTTCAATGTCACTTGCTGCATTTAGGAGGTAAAAGGAGTGTAGGGAAAGTGTTAATATGCTCTAGGGACAGCTTTTAATAGGTTTAGAGGTGTTTTGGGGGTGACAGGATTCCTTTAAAAACTATATATCTGAGTTCAGTGTGTGGTCCTACTCTGTAACAGGGTTGCCAACTTGATTTTTTTAATTGTTTTTGACAGCTTATCAAATAATCATGGATAGACTATTTTTTTTAGAGACACATTGAAAAACTATAATAAATCATTATTAGCGATGAGTGGACCTATGGATGTTCGAATTAGTGGGGTCTGGCCAGACTAAAAACAAGTGGGTTCAGGAACCTACCGAACGCAATTTGACTCCAGACAATTCTTGGTTTTGGCCCAGGCCCAACCGGAACCCAAGATATCTTTTCCAGACAGGTTTTCTGGTGGGAGAGATAAATTTATGGTTTTTAAGAGGCCTGTTTAACTATATTTTGGGCTCTGCCAGGGAGTGAGGAACAGCAAGTGGGAATTGTGGTCTCCCGTAAGGGGGATCCCCAGTCCTAGACCTTCTCTCTGCTGACCGTGTCTTCATCTTTGCGGTCGGTGGACAGATTTTTTTCAGCTTTGGCCTTGGTAATCCTGATGGCATCTCTCTTGTTGAGTCTTAATTCCGTAGGCTGCAGAAGGAGGCGCGTCTGGCTACTTAAGAGTTCTGGAGATAGGCTACTGACACCCAGTGGAATTACCCTGTCTTTAGGAGTAATTTATGTCTGGGTTTGTCAGCTAGGCTTCAGGACTGTATGGCCCAATATGCTACTTTGGAGTGGATAGACTATTGGCAAATATCCACACAGACCCTGGCCCTCATTGTTCTTCCCATGGAGGAGGTCCTACAGGTGCAGGTTGATGAACCCATGCAGTTAGGAGGTGCTTTCCTTCATACAAGGCACCTGCGGTAAACCAAGGGACAGGGTCATGTTTCTACTGTGGTCTCAAGGGTCATTTTATTGTGGTTTGTCAATCTCTCCCCAAAAATGTGACACTATCTCATAAGCTGCATTCAATGGTTGTGTGGAGAGAGGCGACCAGGGTGTGTACATTTCCTCCATTTATATGTATTGGTTCACCATTTCTGCAGAAATTATTATTAGTGAAAAAACTGAGACTATCCAGGTTTTGTGGAGCCAGAGTCAATTTGATGGATTCTCGCTTTGCTCAGACCCATGGTCTTGCCTGTATCGCTTTAGCAAGATCCATTCCAATTCTGAACATTGATTCTGCTCCTCTCAGCCAGAGGAGTTTGACCCAAGTCATGCACAATGTGAACTTGAGCATAGGTACTTTTCACAAATAATTCCTGTAGTGCTATGTCTTGGAGGATCTGCTTAGTCCCATCATCTTAAGCCTTCCTTGGTTGAGAAAGCACAATCTGGTGATTGGCAGTCCAAGAAGTAGTCAGATGGGGCAATTTTTGAAAACCAATTGCCAGCATGTTTCTTTCTCTGCCATCCTTGTTAAGTCTACCCTTTTCTCTCTGGCTGAAGTAGGTAAGGTGCTTCCAGAGAATGGGACTGAGATTTCTTCCTCCCCTCATGCTATTATTAAGTCTTGGTGCCCACCCAGGAGAGTTGTTTAGGGGAAGGTAGTGTTGTCCACGAAGTACCCTGAGTATATGCATTTTATGACACAAAAGGATGCCCCTGTTTGTCCTTTTAAAGAGAGTGCCATCATTTTCTAAACTCATGCATGATAATAAACGTTCAGGTCCGGACCTGTGTGGGAATGAGTATGTATGGGTGTCTACTAAAAACATGAGGCAGAGGTGTTCATCTAGGGCTCTGTGCTCCCTCCTATCTGTGTTTTAGCTAACTTTGAGGGTCAGATGTCAATGGAAATGTATGTTAGTATTTTGTGGCATTCTTTCCATAAGTATTGTGTAGACAAGTCTGGTCTTGAGGGTCCGGAGGCCCCTCGTAGAAAGGGAGGTACTGTCACAAGTTAGTGATCGCTTTGGAGTTGTAAATTTTAAATGTGTTAATTTCTTTAGTACCAGCGAGGGTTAATGTCAGTTTCCTTGCTGGTAGCGCTAGGTCAGTATGCAATAGTGTGTGACCACTCCCATCTCCCTTTTAAGTAGTAACATGGTCCAACATTTGTTGTCAGAGCCACTTTTCCCTGTTGACCTTCAATGCCAAGGTTGCCTGAGATTCAGCAGACAGCATCAATTTTTTTCCCTTCACCCATGACTGCACACCTGAGAGAGGCATCTGCCCACCAAGGACAGGAAACCTACTAAAATATAAAGGTGGAACCTCTCTCCCACTCCAGTTGGTTTCCTGTACTTGATGAAGACCTTGTGCTGAAATCCGAAGAATAGAATCTGGATAAAAATCTTACGCAGCTCAGGCTTGGTGTCTGGAAGAGCAGGCTACAGTTGTGCTCAAACGTTTACATATCCCAGCAGATTTTTTGCTTCCTTTTTTCAGAGAATATGAATGATGAAACAATTTTTCCACTCGAAGTTAGTGGTTGGGTAAAGCCATTTATTGTCAACTACTGTTTTCTTTTTGTTTCATTTGCTTATGTATATATGTATGTGTGTTCAGAATTTGTGTCATTATCTGCCTGACGAAGGGGCCACAGTGTCCCGAAAGCTTGCTATGTTTACCATTCTTTCAGTTAGAAATTAAAAGGCATCAGCCACTGAGGACTCTCAGATTCTAATATATTTCTATACTTTTTAACTACCGTATATACTCGTGTATAAGCCGACCCGTGTATAAGCCGACCCCCCTACTTTTGCCCCCAAAACCTGGGAAAACCTATTAACTCGTGTATAAGCCGAGGGTGGACCCCAGCACAGGTATACAGCCCCCAGCGTGTTGTGGTATTCAGGCCTCCCCAGTGGTAGTATACAGCAGCCTCCCCAGTGGTAGTATACAGCAGCCTCCCCAGTGGTAGTATACAGCAGCCTCCCCAGTGGTATATACAGACCCAGTATATACAGCAGCCCAGAGGTATATACAGCAGCCCCAGTGGTATACAGCAGCCTCCCCAGTGGTAGTATACAGCAGCCTCCCCAGTGGTAGTATACAGCAGTCTCCCAGTGGTAGTATACAGCAGCCTCCCCAGTGGTATATACAGGCCCCAGCAGTATGTACAGCAGCCCCAGTGGTATACAGCAGCCTCCCCAGTGGTATATTACAGGCCCCAGCAGTATTACAGCAGCCTCCCCAGTGGTATATACAGGCCCCAGCAGTATATACAGCAGCCCCAGTGGTATACAGCAGCCTCCCCAGTGGTATATACAGGCTCAGCAGTATATACAGCAGCCCCAGTGGTATACAGCAGCCTCCCTAGTGGTATATACAGGCCCCAGCAGTGTGTCATATATGGCCCCCAAATGCTGGCACTCGCCCCCCTCCGTTGTAAAGCACCTCCCCCGGCTGCTTAACTTGGCCCCCAAATGCTGGCACTCGCCCCCCTCCGTTGTAAGGCTTCCCCCTTCCC
Source organism: Allobates femoralis (assembly GCA_033576535.1). Lineage (NCBI taxonomy): Eukaryota > Metazoa > Chordata > Amphibia > Anura > Aromobatidae > Allobates > Allobates femoralis. The sequence continues at coordinate 399,399,216 of JARQOC010000005.1, read as the reverse complement.
GGCTGCTTAACTTACCATCCCTAGTCTTCTGCACCGCGCCGGTCCTCCTTGCTCCCGTCCTCTGCAGCATCCGGGGTCCCCGGCCGTCACGTAGTGATGACGTCATGCGACCGGCTGGTCACATGACCCCGGATGCTGCAGAGGATGGGAGCACGGAGGACCGGCGCGGTGCAGAACACCAGGGATATTAAGTTAAACAGCCGGGGGGGGGGGGCCTTACAACGGAGGGGGGGAGTGCCAGCATTTGGGGGCCAAGTTAAGCAGCCGGGGGGGCCTTACAACGGAGGGGAACGAGTGCCAGCATTTGGGGGCCAAGTGAAGCAGCCGGGGGGGGGCGGGCCTTACAACGGAGGGGGGCGGAGTGCCAGCATTTGGGGGCCAAGTTAAGCAGCCGGGGGGGCCTTACAACGGAGGGGAACGAGTGCCAGCATTTGGGGGCCAAGTGAAGCAGCCGGGGGGGGGGCGGGCCTTACAACGGAGGGGGCGAGTGCCAGCATTTGGGGGCCATATATGCAGATATGCACTGCTTCCCCCTGCCGCTGATTGACAGGGGGAAGCAGTGCATATATAATGAGCGGCCCCACGTGACGGGGCGCTCATACAGCAGCCTCCCCCTGCCTCCTCCAGCCTCCCCAGCCCGGATACAGCCCCCACCACAGCCCCTACCGTATTGACCCCTGTATAAGCCGAGGGGGGACTTTTCAGCCCAATTTTTGGGCTGAAAAACTCGGCTTATACACGAGTATATACCGTACTTTACAAGAAAATACCAAAAAATGAACATTAGACTGTTAAAAAAAAAAAAAAAAGTGCCTTGCATTTGTATTTACAAACTCAAACTGTTACTTTTTTAGGATGTAGCATTTCTATGAGTTACTAACTAAATAATTTTAGTTGTATAAACGCGTTTTTTTTAGAACTGCTTCTCATCTATGTTGCATAGAGTCAATCAACTTCTGGCACCTATCAACTGTTATTCCAGCCCCGGATGCTTTGACTACGTCACACAATTTAATTGCATTTGTTGGCTTTGCCTCAGATTGCATTTTTTTATGTTACTCCACAAGTGTTCAATTGGATTAAGGGATTGGGCTGGCCACTCCATAACCTCAATTTTGTTGGACTGGAACCAAGATTTTGCTTATATACTGTTGTGTTAAGGGTCGTTGTCTTGTTGAAACACGCATTTCAAGGGCATTTACTCTTCAGTGTAAGCCAACATGACCTCTTCAATTATTTTGATATATGCAAACTGGTCCATAATCCCTGGTATGTAATAAATAGGTCTGGTACCGTAGTAAGAGTAACATGCCCATATCCTGATGATTGCTTCACTGTCTTCAGAGTGTACTGTGTCTTGAATTCAGCATTTGGGGGTTATCTGATGTTATTTTTTGGGTCCAAGCGCCACAATCAGTTCAATTTTACTTTTATCAGTTCACAAAATGTTTCTACATTGCTATTTAGGTCAGGTGTTCTTTGGCAAATTGTATCCGCTTCAGTACATGTCCTTTTTTAACAGTGGGACTTTGCAGGGACTTCTAGCTAATTGCTTGACACAGGCGTCTTCTGGTAACTTGAGACTGTCTTTGATCATACTGGAGCTGATAAGTGGCTGAGCCCTTGCCATTCTGGCTATTTTTTTATTAATTCAAATATTAGTTTTCCATTTTCTGCCATTTGCTTTCCATTTTACAGCATTGGAGATGATAGGCTGTTCAGCTAAAATTGTCTGTACTTGTATAAGTTTTACCCTCTCATCAACTTTTTTTTTTTTTTCAAGAAATCAATTTTATTAGACTTATGACAATAACAGGAATAGATTTTAACAGATATCATCTGCAAGACCATTTCAAACAACTTCAAGTAAAGTAAAATAAACAATGGTAAACTATCCACCCTTTCCTCACCCTCCCTATTCCCTATCCTAAATGCCAACTGCTTTTTTTTCGTTCTAACAGTAGTGTGGATTCGGAATAAGTACTTCCCTGTCTCTCTTCCCTTGGAGTATCCAGTCTGTTGTTTCTAACAGCATCTTGTCAGACTATGATGTCACTTTCAGCCTGCCCAATGAGCCCTGTATGTCTTCCAGGAGATACCAGCTTGAAGCCCGAAAAGATACCACTATGTTCTGTATCTCTGCTGAAGTCAGTTGAGAAACAATACGGTTTCTCCATTTTGCAAAGAATTTAACCGCATCCCTCTCCATCTGCTTCCCAGCTTCGATCTTATCATTTGTTAAGGCCTTCTTCATTTCCTCTATTACCTCTGGGATTGTTGGAGGTGACGCCGCTAACCATCATCTTAAAATTGTTAATTTTGCTGCATATGACAGTGCATGAAAAAACTTAGTCAGCCTTTCACATCTTTAAGGGTCCCGTATACTGTATTATGCAGACTACGGGGTCCATTGGAACCTCTGTACTCAAAATATCTTTTAGGAGGAGACCTAAGCTTCCCCAGAAATGTCTAATCGCCACACAGTTCCAGAGTCCATGAAACATGTCTGTCCCTGCAATCCACATTTGGGACATTTAGTGATACGACCTGGCTGAGGAATATTGACATGAAGATTAAAACCCAGGACAACTTAGTGGATAATTCTAAACTAGGAATCTCTCCACCGTTCATTAACAACATTTTCCCGTACCTCCATCCACCCTGCCCGGACTTTATCCCCAGCATCTATATCTTGTAAATGTTTCTCCCATTGCTTGAATAATTTCCCCGGTCCCCTTGGGTGTATAAATTCCCTTAATCCTGAGTAGACAGAAGAAATATTTGAGGCTCACATCTAGGGAGACCAAGTCATCCCATACATTAGTTACATACTCAGCTTCCATATTGTGGTGGACAGACATAATATGGTGTTTTATTTGTTGGTATTGGAGGACGTGATACTCTGGTAAACACCGTTTGTCCAATAGCTCCTTCCCATCTTGCCATCGTGTCTCTGTTGCATGAAAAAAATCTGCAGAGGCATCGGCTAGGAAGGCAGCTGCCCCCTGGATATGGAAGAGAGCGGATAGTAGCTCCTTCCTAGGAACGATACCCTTTATTTAGGATTTCAGTTGCTGGAGCCCATATAATGAATAATAATAAATAAAATCTTTATATAGCGCCAACATATTCCGCAGCGCTTTACAATACATCATCATGGATCACATGACACAGGTACTTGGCGCTGAAGGCCTAAATATGCTTGCTGAATTTTCCAGGGACAATGTGTCGTTGGTCCGCGCTGCCACAAATCTTTGTGGCTGCGCGGACCGACGACACATTGTCCTGGAAATTCTGGAATTCGACCACATAGCACGTGGAGGTGTGGGTCCAGCAGCAGCCGCCATTACATGTTTTTCATACTGGTTGTGTGTTACACAATTAGATAAGATGAGCAGTGTTCATTACGGCTCTTAAGCCGCTGATTGTTAAAAAGATAAGACCCTATCTGCGCTTGCTTCCTTCTTTTAGTTTAAATATGCTTGCTGTAACTTTCCAGGCACCTTTCAGATAGCCATCGGTCTTCAGGTCTAATTGGTCCTTTAGGGTGCCTAAATCCTCGAAGGGCAGGGTTGACCGCTTGCTAGATTTTGCACAGCCTCATCTATTTTAGGACAAGTGTCCCAGGAAGTAGAGGCCTCGGGATCAAAGGGTTATTTTTTCTTGATGGAAAAGGTGAGGGATCCCTTTTTTCCGGTTTCTTCCATTGTTCCCTGATTATTGACTGCAGGTTGTCATTAAGCGGGAAGATTCGCTTCTTCAAGAGGCCGCCAAACATGGGGTTCTTAGACTCAACCAACCCCATTGGTGGACCTAACCAACTTAACAAGGTGGTTGATCTCATCTTTGGGAAAACAGGGTCTGCCTTCTGAAGAGGAAGAGTTATGGCCGCTTTACACGTCCCAATATCGTTACGTTATTGTATACAACTTCACGGGAGCGCGCACGTTTTTGGCGTTTGTCCAAGATCGCATAGGAGATGTTACACAGTGCGATATTGCAGGCAACGCAAATACATGTCGTACGCCCCTCTTGCAAACTGCGTCTCATCAACTCAGGGAATGAGCAATTAACATTGGAGTAAATAGGGGAAGTTGCGCTCCAAATCGTAGTAGTGCTGTCACACACACCTTCATGCCAGATCGTCCATCCAATATTGGCCAGTTGGAGAGCCTGCACAATTCCCAAACGATAGTTTTTGCATCGTTCTTGCGTCGCATTGCTAATTTACATGACACAACACACGAACGATATCGGCGGCAAGGCCCGAACCATGTGACTTTTTATTGATGTTGGCCAACGATATCGTGCCGTGTAAAGCGGCCATTAGAGGTAGATGAAGTCTAATTAGTGTCATGTGAGGTTCTGAGGGTTTTAGCCAGGGATTCCTCCTGATCTAAGGAGGAGTAATGTCTCGTGCACTTTTTCTCTGCGTTCTTGAGGGACCTGAATTCTTCCCTAAGTCCTTGAGAGTAGCGGCTAAACTTGGAACAGCGTCCCTCACAGTCATCTCAGGAAGAGGTACTTTACAGACACCAGACATCACATTCCTTATGCTTCGTTCTAAAAAGCTATTTTTTGCATCCTGAAAAGATAGCATGATAAGAACCCATCAAAAGCAGCTTTATCACACAGTGCTCACCCTGTGCAAAGCTGCACTACCGATTTTAGGAGGCTGTCTGGGGTCACCATCTGGAGTCCCAGAACCCTGGCTGGGCTGGAGAACACCCCCCCCTTCACCTCAGAGTGGGGACCCAAGGCTGCGTCAGAGTTTTTCTCCTGCATAATCTTCAGTGAGTCCAGATTGTTTGCCATGCCTTGGGAGTACAAGAGACGGACCAGTCACTCCATCGCCTTCTATGTGGCCTCCTGGAACTTGTGTTTCATGGGCACCACCATGTTAGACGCTGCATGGGTGACGTCCCTTCCGGTTTCCCGCCCTGAAACTGGAAGTAGCCTGGAAGGTGCGAGATTTGACTGCAGGAGTCGGCTTATGATTTTCACCTGGGCGCACAGTGTAGGAGCCGTGCATGCGCGCTGCCACAGGTGACACAGGAGCCGAGGTATGACCTCTTCTGGTCCCCTGTTAAACCCCGCGCCCGCCACCACAAGGGGGTACCCTGGGGAGGCGCATCTGGACCAAAGATCGAGGCCACAGCCAGGTAATCTGCTCTTCTGGCCCATGGGTCAGGACCAGGGAACCATGATCTGTTATCAGTTCAGAGGTTTCCTTCTCCAGGACAGTAAACCAAACTGAGGCAGAGAGTAGGTGTCTGCCCTTTTTATTCCAGGGGTGTCCTGTCCTGGGTGGGGGAACCACTCTCTCAAGTGGTGCTGTTATGGTGATGATAGAAAAAACAGTTTGCTAGCATTTCAAGTTCAGAAATACAGCAACAGGATTGATGAGGACTTGTATATAGGTATAGAAGACAAAACTTTGTTTTTTTTTTAACATTGATTTTTTTTTATTTAAATTACGACATAAAACATACATCACAACTCATGCCTTGCCACAGGCAGGTAATCGTGAAACATCACATAAACCAGTGAACAAAGAAAAAAAAAGAAAGGGTAGAGAAAAAGAATGGGACGGGTAGGGGGGGGGGGATGACAGTACTATCCAAAGGTCAATGGAGGAAACTAGTATACAAATAGGAATAAACATACAATTCAGTCATGGAGGCATTTAGTTCGGTCACGACATCCAGAGGAGGCTATAATGAGAAGATAATAACAATGGAGCAGTTTATAGGGGGATTACCACTGAGTTATGAGGAGACGTGACCTCACTCATGCGAAAAGTGTTGATTAAGGCGGTGCACCATCTCAGGCAATGTGGGTCTTTCAGTCGACTTCAAATGTGCTGCCACCATTAAACGAGCTGCAATAAGAACATTGGTCACTATTGGTTGCAGGATGGGAGGGAAGGAACCCAAATTTAAACCAAAAAGAGCCAGAGGGGGTTCTAATGCAGTTGGAAGGCCTATGAGAGAAGAGAGGAGGTTCTCTACTTCCTTCCAGAAGGGCACAACAAGTGGACAGGTCCACCACATGTGGACAGCGGTTCCTTGGTTCAGACATCCCCTCCAACAAAGTGGGACGCTGGAGGACCCTTACTGCGGAACCCTGTAGACGTGTTGGGTAAGATACCAGTCCAAAGCTAATTTTTTAGACTGCTCTAGATGATTAATGCAGGAAGTAAATCGGGCTGCGTGGCCGGAGGCTCTATGCCACTCATCCAGGGAGGCCGAGAACTTGAACCTAGACTCCCATTTTGTCATATATGGAAGTTTTGTCTGGGATCTACAGGATAACAGTGCTTTGTATATGACAGTGACTCCTTGTCTCGTGGGAGATGTTTGTTTGAAGAGCGTCTGAAGAGAGGGATTGTAGGTGTCAATGTCAAAGTCGGGGAGAGTCACTGAGCAGAAAAAGTGGCGAAGTTGGAGGAAAGTGAAGATAGAGTGTTGCGGTAAGGAGTACTTAGAGAGCAGGGAGGGGAAAGACCTGAGCTCGTTTCCCTCTAGCATATCCCCAAGAAGGGTTATACCACAGTCACACCAGACCTTGAGAGACAAGTCAGTCAGGAGGGATTCAAGAGCAGAGAGAGGGACATATCAATAGAGGAAAGGAAAGTGGGATCTGCTAAACTTAACCCAGACCCTCAGTACCGCTTTAGTAGAAAGAAGAGTACCTATGGGGAAGGAGGGTTGCAGGAGATTAATTTAAAGTAGCAGTCTTACTGAACCTCGAGGTGCCAAGCAGGACTCTATCTGGAGCCACATAGATGATTGATTCTGCGCCCAGTAAATCTTGGCTATATCTAATGTGACCGCCACATAATATGAGGTAATGTCCGGTACGCCAACTCCATCAGCACCATAGGGAAGAGAGAGTACAGGTATAGCTACTCTGTGATTTATTACTCCAGATAAATCTGGCCAGGACCGACTGGAATTGAGTCAAATATTTACAGGAGACCATCACAGGGATACAGCGCATAAGATATAAAATGTTAGGGAGCATCATCATTTTTATAGTTTGAATTTTCACAATCCAAGATAGTTGGTATGATGAGTACTGTGTTAGGGTTGATTTAAGGGAGGAGAGTAGGTCCTCACAGTTGGTTTGTACTATACGTTTGGGTGAGGTTATTAAGATGCCCAGGTATTTGAAGCCGTTGGGGACCCATTTGAATGGATAGGATAAAGAGAGAGAGGCTTGATCAGTTAGAGGGATATTAATAGGAAAATAGACGATTTAGAGAGGTTGAGCTTATAATAGGAGATGTTAGAAAAGTCTGTGAGTACTGTAAGAATCGCAGGGATAGAAGTAGCAGGATTTGAGCAGGAGAGTAAGATATCATCGGCATACAACGTGATCCTATGATCTACCGGTCCCACCACTATGCCAGAGATGTGTGGGTGAGTCCTAATGGTTTCTGCAAGCAGTTGCATCGCAAGAGCGAATATAAGAGGGGAGAGGGGGCAACCCTGGTGAGTACCATTGGAAATCTGAAATGTAGAGGAGGAGAAACCTCCAGCTCTAACCGAAGCAGATGGAGAAGAGTACAGCGCTAAAATAGCAGATTTTATGTTGCCTTGAAAAGCGAATTTATCCAGTACCGCCGCCAGGTACCCCCAATGCACTCGATCAAAAGCTTTCTCAGCGTCAAGGGAGCTGAGCGCACGGGGGTCCCCTTCCCATCCATTACCTCTAGTAGGTCAATTACTCTCCTTGTAGCATCTCTCGCCTGACTGTTTGGAATGAACCCAACCTGATCCAGAGCGATCAAGGAGGGAAGAACGGTCTTGAGACGGTCCGCCAGGAGTTTGGAGTAGATCTTAAGGTCGCAGTTGAGGAGTGCTATAGGACGGTAACTACCAGGTAGTGTAGGTGGCTTATCCGGCTTGAGAATGGTAGAGATGGAAGTCATCAATCCCTCCGATCGTATAGCACCCTCAGTTTGCCAATGTTGAAAGCATTTTAGAAGAAAGGGTGACAGCAAGGGGGCAAAGGAGGAATAGTAGGAATAAGGAAAGCCATCTGGGCCGGGGGCAGAGCGCTTCTTAGAGGAGCAGATGATCCCCAGTATGTCTTCTTGTGTAAAGGGTTTGTTTAAATCTTCTAATTGGTTTTGGGAAAGCCACGGTAGCTTGATCCCATGAAGGAAGTTATGGATAGCTTCAGAAGAGGGTTGAGGGGTATCCGTAGCTTGATTAAGATTGTAAAGTTTACTATAATATAACTGGAATTGCTCTGCTATCAGAATTGGATTACGGATTGTCTCACCTCTCGGGGAGATAATATGAGAGATCTTGGTTTGAAGGGCTTCTTTTTCTCTCTACGGGCCAAAAGGGTGCCCGCCCTGTTCCCCATGCAATAGTAAGTGGATTTAGTTTTTCTAAGCTGCTGCTCTACTCTAGATAGTAGGAGCGTCCGAAGCTGTGCACGAAGGTCTATGATGATAGAAAGAGCAGTGGGGTTGGGAGATCTCGTGTATGCAGATTCCAGCGACTTAATGTTAGTGAGGAGGGAGGTAAGAGAAGAGTCAAAGTCCCTCTTAGCACGTGCCGACAACTTAATCAAGTGGCCTCTCATGACAGCCTTGTGTGCGAACCACAAAGAGTCGGGAGTGATGTTATCTACGTTATTAAGTCGGAAGAATTCTGCTAGTTGTTCTGAGAGAAAGTCGCAGTTAGAGGAGGACGTCAACAGTCGTTGGTTAAGGGTCCATTGGGCTGGAGGAGACGGGGGAGCAAGATCAGAAAGGGTGAGAGAAATAGGTGCGTGGTCCGACCAAGAGATGGTGTCAATAGACGCAGAGGAGCAGTGGGGTAGTAAAGACTCACCAAGAAGGAAGAAGTCAATCTGACTAAAAGTTTTGTATGTAGGAGAAAAGTAAGTGTAATCTCGTTCAGTAGAATGTAGATACCGCCAGATATCATGAAGGCCGTGCGAGGAAACTATAGGGACAAGGTCCGTTCGGTAGTCTGAAGAGGAGGAGCAATCAAGGGATTTGTCTAGGGGAGAGTTGAAGTCACCCGCTATCAGTTTGTGTCCTGAGAAAGAGGGTTCTCAGATCTTCTAAAAGGGCTCGGGTGAAGGCAATTTGTCTAGCATTAGGAGCATATACAGAAAGGAAGTAATAGAGAACATCATTCAAGTGACATACTACTAAGACAAATCTACCTTCAGGACCGGTCACCAAGCGGACCAAGGAAAACGACAGACTTTGTCGTATAAATACTGCTACCCCTGCTCGCTTAGACTGCGCGTTAGCGAAGAATTGGTGCGGGTAGTAGGAAGAGGCCACCCTGTGATTGTCCCTCTCCAGAAGGTGCGTCTCCTGGAGCAGGACTATGTCCGCTCTGGTTTTACGTAGATGACCTCTGAGGAGCGCACGCTTCTGAGGAGAGTTCAATCCATTCACATTTAAAGCTGATACCAGAATCTGCATGACAATATATGTACATTAACACAATCAGTTGACCTAAGCCATGTGAGGCTGCATAACAGTACGCTGTCATAGGGGAGAAGGATGGAGGGGGAAAAGGAAGAGTGAGGGGTAAAAAAAATAACTGAAGGAAAGAACAAAGTAAATATCCACCATCAAAGTTAGCATTGTCAGAGGTTCCGACAAAGTTCAGAAAAAAGAAAAAACAACAAAAAAAAATAGAATGTCTTAAAAAACAACCAAAGGAAAATACAGGGTTCACAGACCTCAGTGAGGAGAACCAGAACAACAGGAGCACTAAGAGAAAAAAAAAACGTGCTCAAGGGGGCAACAGAGATCCCAGAGGACCTGGGATAAAGAAAAAAAAAATACCGTCCAGGAAAACAGATTCAGGACCATCCGTAAAAAGTAATGTCAAAGTTCCAACAGTCAAAATCTTCAAATCGTAGACCATTCTGCGTCGATTTTTCTCCTCTGGGTTTTCGGAACGCCTGGGCGTCTGGAAGGAGAATGCTGAGGAGAGGTCGTAGCATCGGTGGAGAGAAAACCCCACGACGTAAGCAGACGCTCCGCTTGTGCCGGCACTAAGCAGACGTGGGATGTCTCATCCTTTTTGATAATAAGTTTGGGAGGGTGACCCCAAATGTAAGCGATCTCCTTATCATGTAGGAGCATGGTGAAGGGTTTAAATGCTCTCCGTAGTGCGAGAGTGTCCGGGGATAGATCTGGGTACACAGCAATCCCAGAAAGTTGTTCCGGCAGAGATGGAGATTTTCTCAACGCACGGAGGAATTCTTCTTTGGTCTCAAAGAAGTGAATGCGCGCCAGGACGTCGCGGAGATCAGGACGCACTCCCGGAGGCTTAGGGACGCGATGTATCCGATCTACTTTTAGGTCTCTTCTATCAAGATCCGGCAACACCTCAGCGATGAAATCTTGTAGTAGAGCGCACAGATCGGCGGGAGGGATCGTTTCCACGACGTCCCGAAGACACACGTTGTTTCGTCTGCTACGATCTTCCATATCGTAGAATTTAGCCTGCATCTTCTCTACTCTCTCCTGGAGCTGGTCGTGGTCGTCTAGGAGGGCATTATGGGAGTTAACTAACTCTGCCATCTTGCTCTCTAGATGGTCTGTACGGGTTCCCAAGTCCTCAACTTCCCCCCTCAGTTCTGCCACCACACCTCTCACGTCCTCCTGAATGGAAACCCTGAGCTCCGCAAAAAGCCCCTTCATGTGGGCATGTGTCACCGGGCCCTCAGATGATAGTAAAGGGGCAGAAGTCTCATGTGTGTGCGCTTCTTGGCGGGAAGCGTGGGCTGCTCGGGGGTAGGGGGGCCCCATGTTGGAGGGAAGCTCAGAGCCAGGCCTGGCCGAGGAAAAGAAGTCCGAAACTCTCTTAGGCTGGGTTCACATTTGCGGCCCCTCCGCAGCGTTCTGCGGAGGGGATCCGCCATGTGTCCGCAGCCACCGCAAGCTCCTATCTTTATAATGGGAGCACACGGTGCTGCGCTTGACTGCGCATGACCGTGTGCACCCATTCACTCTTATATGTGATCTGTGCGCAGGCCGATGCCTTAGCACAAATCACACAATCTCGTCCGCACCAGGAATGCAACATGTCGCGTCCCTGGTGCGGACGAGACTGTGTGATTTGTGCGCAGGCATCCACCTGCACACAGATCACATATGGGAGTGAATGGGTGCGCACGGTCTTGCGCTGTCAAGCGCAGCACCGTGCACTCCCATTATAAAGATAGGAGCTTGCGGTGGCTGCGGACACATTGCGGATCCCCTCTGCAGAACGCTGTGGAGGGGTCCGCAAATGTGAACCCAGCCTTAGGCTGTGGAGTCTGCTGACTTTTAACTTTACCCATCTGTGGAGGAGCCCTTCAGGGATGTAGGAGGGAGGTCAGAAGGATCAGATGACCGGTCAGAGAAGATTAGAAGCCGCTTCAAGGTCCTGGATTCCGGGAGCTCCTGTGCTAAGCGACCTCCGCCATTAGCAGCCAAGCCACACACCCCAAAACTTCGTTATTAGCTCTATCATCAGTTTCTTTGATCCTGGAATATGAGTCACAACAAACATGCTCCCTCCCTCCTCTTCATAGACCTTTAAGCAATCTCATCTGAAACAAAGCCTGAGATTTTAAATTCAAAGTATAGCTATCTAATAACATGGTTTATAAACTTTATATTTTCATTTGTGCTATTGATTCATGCAAAGTTTATTTTATGTCTATCTAAAATCATACAGTGGGGAAAACATGGATTTTTGTGTACTCACAGTAAAATCGTTTTCTCCTAGCTCATCATTGGGGGACACAGGACCGTGGGTGTATGCTTTTCTGCCACTAGGAGGCGACACTAAGCAAAGCTTAAAATAGAGCCCTCCTTCCTGCAGTATACACCCGAGCGTGGGCGTAGTTATTCAGTTTAGTACTAAAGCAGTAGGAGAGCTGGTAATAAGGTACGAATGGTGTAAGGTACAATGCTGTGCTTGTTAGGTATGCTTTGCATATAGCGGTGTGCTTTTAAAGCGTTAAGGGTGGGTGCTGTGTCCCCCAATGATGAGCTAGGAGAAAAGGATTTTACGGTGAGTACACAAAAATCCATGTTTCTCCTTCGCATCATTGGGGGACACAGGACCGTGGGACGTCCCAAAGCAGTCCCTGGGTGGGGATCTAGCAGTGGTGGTTGGGCATCGTGCGCTAGCTGTTTACAGATGCGCGACCGCTGCCAGTAAGATTTTCCTGCCTAGGCTTGCATCTGCAGAGGCCTGGGTGTGGATGTTGTAGTGCTTGGTGAATGTATGTAGGCTGGCCCAGGTTGCAGCTTTGCAGACCTGAGCTGCCGAAGCTTGGTGGCGAATGGTCCATGAGGCGCCCACTGACCGGGTCGAGTGTGCCTTAATACCTTCCGGGATTGGCATTCCCTTGATGCGGTAGGCTTCCTGGATCGTGGAACAGATCCATCGTGCCAATGGTGGATTTGGACGCAGCCATTCCCTTTCTAGGACCCTTGGGAATGACTAACAGCGTTTCTGTTTTGCGGAAAGGGGCTGTTCGGGAGATGTAATGTCTGAGAGCCCTCACCAGGTCCAGGGTATGGAGCTGCTTTTCGATCCGGTGTATCTGAGTTGGGCAGAGGGACGGGAGTACGATGTCCTCATTGAGATGAAATTGAGATACCACTTTGGGTAAGAAAGAGGGAGATGGTCGTAGGACGACTTTATCCTTATGGAAGGACAAGTAGGGGGGCCGACAAGATAGGGCGGCCAGTTCGGACACGCGCTAATTGATGTAATAGAGACGAGGAAGGCGACCTTGTGCGAGAGAGGGGTTAGAGGAACCTCTTTGAGGGGTTCGAACGGCGTGCCTTGAAGCATGTCGAGGACTAGGTTTAGGTCCCAGACCACCACGGGCGTCCTGTAGGGGGGTCGTGTGTGGGAGACCCCTTGAATGAATGTTTTGTCTTGTGCTTTTGACGCAATCCTGCGTTGGAAAAGAATACTTAAGGCCGAAATTTGGCCCTTGATGGAGTTTGGTGCTAAGCCCGCATCGAGGCCATTCTGGAGGAACTCCAGGATCATGGGGATGGAGAAGAGGAGTGGGTTACGGTTGAGATCTTCGCACCACTTGAAATAGGCTTTGCAGATGCGGTAGTAGATGCGAGAGGATGATGTTTTTCGGGCGTTGATCATGGTGGTTATGACCTTAGGTGTGAACCCTGCCTGGGTCAGGACCCAGGACTTAATCGCCATGCCGTTAAAGACAGGTCTCCCGAGTTCTGGTGGTAGAAGGGGCCCTGGGACCGGAAGTCCGGCCTGTTTGGGAGTGGCCAGAGCGCGTCTGTGAGTAGCTGTACTAGTTCTGCGTACCATGGCCGCCGTGGCCAGTCTGGGGTAATGAGGATTACTTGCGCTCTTTCTGCCTTGACCTTCCTGATTACTCGAGGGATTAGGGGGAGTGGCGGGAAGATGTATGGGAGGTGGAACTGGCGCCAGGGGAGAACAAGAGCGTCCACTCCTAGGGCCAGTGGGTCCCGGGATCTCGCCGAGACTTTCGCATTCATTCTTGATGCCATGAGGTCCACCTCGGGCGTTCCCCAGCGTTGGCAGATTTGTTGGAAAACTTCCGTGTGAAGGGACCATTCTCCTGAGGCCAGCCCTTGGCGGCTTAGGAAGTCCGCTGCCCAGTTGTCCACTCCCGGGATGTGGACTGCTGATATGATTGGCTGGGTTTTTTCGGTCCATTGTAGGATGTGTTCTACTTCGTGCATCGCTGCCTTGCTGCGCGTGCCGTCTTGGTGATTTATATACGCCACGGCCGTGGCGTTGTCCGATTGAATTCGGATGGGGCGACCAGCTAGAAGGTGGTGAAAGTGTTGGAGTGCTAGGCGAATTGCCCGCAGCTCTAAGATGTTGATTGGGAGGCATGACTCTTGGGGTGCCCAGCGTCCTTGAGCCGTGTGGTGAAGGTAGACGGTCCCCCAGCCGAGTAGGCTGGCATCGGTGGTTACGATCAGCCACTGGAGTGGGAGGAAGGATCTTCCTCGCGAGAGGGATGACGGCTGTGTCCACCAGTTGAGCGATGTTCTGACCTTGGCAGATAGTCGGTGTTTTCGGTTGAGGCCGAAGGGGCTTTTGTCCCAGGTCGAGAGGAGGGAGAGCTGTAGGGCTCGGAGATGTAGTCGGGCGAAGGGAACTGCCTCCATTGCGGCCACCATTTTTCCCAGGACACTCATGCCGAAGCGTATGGACTGGGGCGAGCGGCCGAGAAGAACCTGCACGCCTTTTTGGATTGCTGTGGCCTTGTCCTGAGGGAGTATGACCAGCCCTCTTGCGGTGTCCAGGGTCATATCGAGGAAGTTGAATGTTTGGGCAGGCTTTGAGGATGATTTTTCCAGGTTTGAGCCATCCTAGGCGGGAGAGAGTGTCCGTTGTGATTCTGACGCTGTCGAGGCATGATTGGAAGGATGGTCCCTTGATCAGCAGATTGTCTAGGTACGGTAAGACGACGACTGCTCGTGCGTGGAGGATGGTCATGACGGCCGCCATGATATTTGTGAAGACTCTGGGAGCGGTTGCCAAGCCGAAGGGCAGGGCAACGAACTGGTAGTGGCGTTTTTGTACCGCGAACCGCAGGTATTTCTGGTGGGGTGCAAAGACGGGTATGAGGAGATACGCGTCTTGTATGTCGATGGTTGCTAGGAATTCTCCTTCTCTAAGGACGCAATTACTGAGCGTAGGGATTCCATTCTGAAATGTCAAACTTTTACAAACTTGTTGAGAAGTTTGAGGTCCAGGATGGGGCGCATTGTCCCGTCCTTTTTTGGGACGACAAACAGGTTTGAGTAGCAGCCTTTGAATTGTTCGTCTACTGGTACCGGTTTTATGACGCCGCACTTGAGCAGTGAGTTGATGGCGTCGAGGAACGGTAGGGTGTTTCCCTTTGGGAGGCGGGATAAAAGGAAGCGATTTGGGGGCCGGGATGTGAATTCTATCTTGTAGCCGGACGACACCAGTTCTCTGACCCAATTGCCGTGTACGACATTGAGCCATGAGTGGTGGAAAAGTTGAATGCGTCCGCCTGTTATGTCGGTGTCGAGCGGCTGTGGGGGGGAGTCATGTGCTAAGTTTCTGTGGCCTCCCGCCTTTAAAATGAGTTTGTTTAGGGCGGGTCTTCCATGTTCGGTTGGTTTTAAAGGAATGTGGGTAGCTGTTGGCCCCACGGGTCGGCCGACCTGCGTTAGTGCTGGTGTTAGAGCTGGCCCACCTTGGTGATCCTTGGGAGGCTTGGGAGCGTGTGTTAGACTGTGGGCGGTGAAAGCGCCGCTTGAACTTCTGCTGGGGGGGAAACTTGCTCTTGCCCCCGGTAGTCTCAGATATGAGTTGGTCCAGTTTTTCACCGAATAGGCAATCTCCTTGGTATGGTAAGTTTATGAGCGACCTTTTTGATGCTGGATCAGCGTGCCAGCCTCTAAGCCAGAGGGTTCGGCGCGAGGAGATTGCGTTTGCTGCCGCCAGTGCGGCGCAGTTGGCTGCGTCTGTGGATGCTAGCAGGAAATAGCGCAGTGCTTTTGCCAGCAAATCGAGTTGGTCTGCCTGGTCTTGGTCGGGCTCTTTCAGTGATTACTGAACGTTGTGGATCCAGGATTCCGCAGCTTTGGCCACCCATGCTATGGCGTATAGGGGCGACAGAGCTGCCCCTGAGGCCTCAAAGATTGAGCGCGCTAAGCTGTCGAGCTGGCGGTCAGTGGGGTCTTTGATAGACGAGTTATCTGAGATGGTAAGTAGGGTTTTGTTAGCTAAACGCGACACCGGGGGGTCTACAGCCGGAGATTCTGCCCATTTTTTGTGTTGGTCTGGGGTAAACGGATATTTCGTTTCAATGGCCTTGCGGCCTGCGAAGCTTTTGTCGGGCCGGTCCCAGTGTCGTTGTACAAAGCCGACGATCCCCTTAGAGTTAGAGAAGACCCGGCGAGAGCGTTTAGTGTTAGAGAACAGGAGACTGTGCTCTGGCGTGGTGACGGGCTCGTCTTTGATCTCCAGTGTCATGTTAACAGCTTCGATGAGGCTGTCAACCAGGGTTTGGATGTCCGTGGTCTCGCTCTCGTATGGTGTGTCGGGGTCCGATAGTTCGCCCTCGGAGCGTGACTCGGACTGGTAGCGGGGTGAGGGAGAGCGAGACCTGTCACTTGATGAAGCGTTTGGAGATTGTTCCCGGGACGGCCTGGTATCCATCTGTTTTTTACTGGTTAGCGCGTCCGCGGGCTGCTCCTTGCTGGAGTGGGAGCGGTGACGTTTATGGGTACTGGTTGCGTGAGACTCAGCCTGGGCTTGCAGCATTTGGATTATGGAGTCTATCCGCTGCGACAATATTATACCCCATGGAGGAATGTCGGGCGCACTGAGACCTGCGTCAGAGGCAGCCTCTATGGGACTTTCAGGTTCACAGTCCTTACAAAATTGTGACGTATGCTTGCTGGAAGCGTGGCCTGGCAGCTAGTGCATGATGCCTTGTTCCCTGCGCTGCTTTTGTCCTTGGACGGTTTTGTATCTGCCATTGCGTACCAATTACTATCAGCAATGGCACTGCGGTGATCGAATTGGGTTGTAGTGAGGGCAGGGGTGGATAACTGCAGGAAAGAGGGTCTCCTATGGAGCTTACCCGGATCCTGTGTCCCTTGCTATGCCGTCCTGAGGTGCAGAGGTCCATCCTTTGAAGAGGCACTGGAACAAAGGACTGTGACCTGAAAGTGTCCCTGGGTAGTATGTGGGCTTTGTGTGGCCCCCCCCCCCCGTGAGGGGGCTAAGCCCACCCTACTACAGCCTGTCTCCATGGGGGATAGTTAGGTATCAGCCCCAGGTTTATTACCTGAGGGCTGTACCTATATGTAGCTGCAGTGTGCAGCAGCATTGTTTAATTTTCGCGCCGGTTTTGGGGCGTGTTTTTGTGGGCTGTGGCCTTGAATAGGCTTTTGCTACTGTATTGTGCCCCTGGGCTTTGAGTCTATAAAATGAGAATGCGGATAGGGTCTTATCCTCAATAGGAATCAAATCCCATACAGTATGAAAACTGCTCACCTGATTTAGTTGTGAAGCCCACAACTAGCTTGATCGCTCAAACACAGCAGCCGCAGCCGGGACCACACTTCCACAACGTGGGGTGAAACTCTATCAGGGACCAAGTGTCTTTCGGTCCGTGCCGCTGCTCCAATGAGTATCAAAAAACACTGGAGTGCTTTGAAACAAGATATCTTCAGTTTTATTTTCCAACGCGTTTCGGAGCTATCTTGTTTCAAAGCACTCCAGTGTTTTTTGATACTCATTGGAGCAGCGGCGCGGACCGAAAGACACTTGGTCCCTGATAGAGTTTCACCCCATGGCTTTGAGTGACATGCACTCTGGGCAGTCACGCTGCAGTGGGCGTGGGGTTGTTCCTCCCCCTTTGCTGTTATTGGCTGGAGCGGTGACCTGCGGCGCTCAGCCAATAGCTGTGGCCTGGCCCTGAGTGGTGGGCTCAGAGGCCAATGAGAGCGCCGCTGGTCGCGTCATCGCGCCCGCCCCTATGACGTGGCGGTGACGCGCTCGCGCCTGCGGCCAATCGGCTGGGGCTGTGGGCGGCGCCGGGATATAGGCCCAGACCAGGGCCTCGATTAATTGCGGCCCCGGGCGGCGGATGGGGGGCGCGATTCGGCGGCCCCCCCCGTGGATGGTGCGGCTCCTGGGCTGTGCGCGCACCCCTACTTACCGTCAGTGCGCGTCCCAGCCTATGGCCGCTGCGTTGGGGCTTCTGGGGATCCGTGGCCTGCCTGCTAGGACGGTGAGGGTCCTGCTGCCCCTGCTGCACCAGAGCCCTTAGGGATGGCTTGGTGAGCGGGGTGTGATAACTGCTGCAATTCCTCACCTGCCTCCTTTGCTGGAGGAGGCGAGAGCTTTGTGCTGTGCTGCAGGGGGGTACATCGTGCCCTGTGAGTGCTGCCGGTCTGTTCATCCCTCTGTCATGCAGGGGGACGCAGTTTTGACCTGTGACTGTTGCTGCCTCTGGGCTGGGAGAGCGGGGTCCTTTCTGAGGCTCCGTCGTCCCTGTGTGATGCGCTGCCCTCAGTCCATTGTGCTGTCATGGAGAGTAGTAGTAAAAATAGAGAATGAAGTAATGTTAATAAAAAATGGTAGATGTGGTCTGAACTACAGACTACATGTGCCTCCAGCGACACTAAGCTAAAACTGAATAACTACGCCCACGCTCGGGTATATACTGCAGGAAGGAGGGCTCTATTTTAAGCTTTGGTTAGTGTCGCCTCCTAGTGGCAGAAAAGCATACACCCACTGTCCTGTGTCCCCCAATGATGCAAAGGAGAAATAAGTATTTGATACACTGTTGATTCTGCAAGTTTTCCCACCTACAAAGAATGGAGAAGTCTAATTTTTATCATAGATACAAATTAATTCATCTGTGAGACAATCTGCAGGAAATGTCTGACCTCTGTAATTGCAAATAAAGGTTTCTGTACCAAACAAAGTTCTGTTTTTCTATTGAATCAAATACTTTTTTCATGCAATAAGATGAAAATTATTTAAAAAATCATGCAATGTGATTTTCTGGAATCTAGTTTAGATTTTGTCTGTCACAGTTGAATTGCACCTATGATAAAAATTACAGATCTCTCCATTCTGTGTAGGTGAGAAAACTTACAAAATTGTCAGTGTATCAAATACTTCCCCAGTGTAAATGGCTAACCAATTCTAGCAGGAATTACAATATACCTTTTCTTTTTTTTTTTTTTATAAGACAAAATTATTTTGACAGACATTTTGTAATCATAAATCACTAAGAAGCTTCCTATAAAATCAGCTGTATTTGAGCATTTCACAGTGACTCGAGATGAAAAATATTTTGTGTCAGTGTATGACAAGTGACCCAGATGAAAACAAATGCTAGGATGCCAAAATCAGTGCATACGCAGCGTGATAAAAATGCACCTAAAAGAGCTGCCAACCTAAGGCAATTTTGAGCGCTTCCACCCAGAAATTTTCAAAACTGTGAATGAAAAAAATAACAGTGGCACCAAGAATCAGTGCCAGACAAAGGAGGAGGAAAGAGCATCTCAAACATCCTTAACACATTACTTGCAAAATTAGCAATTTTCCTTTTCAAAAATTGGTGTATGAAAAGCTCTTTGGGTGGAAGAATATTCAATTAAAAATGACAATGACATGATTTCCTGTTTTGAAGACATTCATTTTACAAACACAACACACAAAATTGGACCTAATTATAAAATCTTAGTTGCTACGGTAGAAGCAAAAAATTAGGAGTCCCAAAAAAAGGATATTGGTAGATAATGGGTTAACAAGATATTTTGTAAGTGACAGTTACTGTAACAATGACAGCAGATATGTTTAAAAGACAGCTCATACAGCTTGTTGTGAAGGACGGTGTACCATTATTATTTGCACAACCAACTTTTACAGCTCTTAACCCCTTCATGACCCTGCAATTTGTTATTTTAGTTTTTTGTTCCCCTGCTTCCAAGAGCCATAACTTTATTTTTCCATCAATACAGACATATGATGGCTTGTTTTTGCGGGACGAGTTGTACTTTCAGATGTAATCATTTATTTTACCATATAGTATACTGGGAAATTGCAAAAAAAAAATCCAAGTGCAGTGAAATTGAAAAAAAAAAAAGTGCAAATACATGTTTGTTTTTTAGTAGCCATGTTCACTATATGATAAAATTGACTTGACTGTGTGATGCCTCAGGCCGGTACGAGTTTGCAGATACCAAACATGTATAGCTTTACTTCTATCTAAGTGGTGAAAAAAAAATTCAAAAGTTTGAAGGGAAAAAAAACAAAACACTTTTTGCGCCATGGTCTGTGACCCGTAGTGTTCTCATTCTTCAGGATCTAGGGCTGTGTGACAGCTTATTTTTAGAGATGAGTGAGCACTAAAATGCTCGGGTGCTCGATGCTTGGGTCGAGCATCTCGAGATGCTCAAGTGCACCGAGCCCAATGTAAGTCAATTAGTGACAGGCTCCGCCCACAGACTTCCGGCTATAAAATGAGTGTTTCTGGGAAAGGGCGGGAGGGTAGGCTTTTTCAAATCATCACAGCATATAACACCTTGCTGTGGCCCCCAGAGGGACCCTAATAGTAAATCTGCTCTCTGTGAGGTGCCAGCTCA
Organism: Allobates femoralis; assembly: GCA_033576535.1. Classification (NCBI taxonomy): domain Eukaryota; kingdom Metazoa; phylum Chordata; class Amphibia; order Anura; family Aromobatidae; genus Allobates; species Allobates femoralis. Next base: position 399,379,064 of record JARQOC010000005.1, on the reverse strand, counting down.
CTGTGTGCACTGAAGGGAGCGGTGTATTTGTGTCAGATCGATATTTATTAGTGACGAGTCAGAACATCTCGGCGGTACTCGGTGCTCACCGAGCATGCAGAGTACTGGGATACTCGTGCGAATAACGAGTAGCGCCGAGCATGCTCACTCATCACTACTTATTTTTTGTTTCTTGAGCTGATGTTTTTAATGATAGCATATTTGTTGGATGGGCTGTTTTGAGCGCCTGTTATTGCATTTTATAGCAATAGAAGGAAAGAGACCACGGATGTTTTAGTGACCCAGATTATATCACCTGAATGTCCACACTAAGCAGATGCAGTACAAATAGTTTATTTAGTAACTGGTGGTACAAACAGGCAACAGTCATAAAAGGTGAACATAGGACAGTGTGGAGAGAGGGAGGTGGGAGACCAGAGACAGGAGATGCAGAGGACGAGGTACCCTCACCCTGGTTGCAGAGGATAGTGTGGTGCCTGTGCTCAATTAGGGACAACACAGCGTAGACGCTGCAAATAGCTGTCACCTTGCCCAGTTGGTCAAGCAGCTACAGGCATATCAACTGGCACTTACCCATGGGTGTGTATGGGGGGGTCCAGTGCACTCCTGCCTCCGTCTCAGGGGCCCCGACACGTGTTTCGCGTCCGGCTTTATCAAGGGGCCCCTCGATAAAGCCGGACGCGAAACACGTGTCGGGGCCCCTGAGACGGAGTCACGAGTGCACCGGACCCCCCCATACACACCCATGGGTAAGTGCCAGTTGATATGCCTGTAGCTGCTTGACCAACTGGGCAAGGTGACAGCTATTTGCAGCGTCTACGCTGTGTTGTCCCTAATTGAGCACAGGCACCACTATCCTCTGCAACCAGGGTGAGGGTACCTCGTCCTCTGCATCTCCTGTCTCTTGTCTCCCACCTCCCTCTCTCCACACTGTCCTATGTTCACCTTTTATGACTGTTGCCTGTTTGTACCACCAGTTACTAAATAAACTATTTGTACTGCATCTGCTTAGTGTGGACATTCAGGTGATATAATCTGGGTCACTAAAACATCCGTGGTCTCTTTCCTTCTATAGCTTCAAATTGAAGTACTATGATTGTTCCTGGTCTTTTATATAGTTATATGCATTTTATAGCAATGTTGCGGCGACCAAGAAAACTTAATTTTGGCGTTCGGACCTTTTTTTCCGTTACGCAGTTTACAGATCTGATTAATTGATTTTAATAGATCTTAATAGATCGGGCGTTTCTGAATTTGGCGATTTTTAATACTTTTTGAAAAGGGGTGATTTGAACTTTTTTTATTTTTTACATATTTGTAAAAACTTTAATTTATTCATTAATTCTTAATTTTACACTGCCCCATAGAGAGGCAACCTGCTCCACAGTGCGATCGCTTCTGACAGATACCGATGAGCTGCAGCACATCGGTATCTGTCAAAATTCATACGGTGAGTGGTTGGCAGCATTTGCCATCCACTTATCGGAAGTGCTCCGTGACAGCTTCTGGGGTCAAGCCAGGACCCCGGGCTGTCACGTAAGCGCCAGAGATCCCGCAATATTATCGCTGAGTCTCCAGTGCAAGCGTGTTCCCTGCTGCGGCACCTTTGGATCCCGCTGTCAGCGATTGACAGCGGGATTCAAAAGGTTAACAGCACCGATCCGATCAGTGCTGTTAGCTTGACATCTCAGCTGATGAGGTCAGCTGAGATGTTGGGTGTTTGATGTGAGCTCCACACCGAAGCTCACATCAAACCCAGGTAACCAGCCCATGTCATTGTTCCATGGGTAGTGAAAGTGGTTAATTGTAGGGTAATGTAGAAATGGCCTGCAAACTTGGTGTTTCTCTGAAAAGAGAAAGTGTTAGAAAATTAGTGATTGAGGAAGCCCTTAAACAAAAAGATCTTAAATAGGCTTTTAAGATGCTTCACGTTTCTTAAAATGGATGCCTGCACACGTCACAGACTGAACAATTTTGCCATCAATGTTTGATTTGTTTATGACAACAAAAATTGTTACCAAATCACTGTCAGTAAAGGATACTAAAGCTCATCACACCAGCTAGTTTCTCAAGGACATGGAGGAAAAAGTTCTGCAGGAATTTGAAGAAAAAAAACAAAAACCAGGTTCTTGCTAGTGATGGGCGATCGAGTTCGGCCCGAGCTATTTGTAAAGTTCAAGCTTGGGGCCGGAGATGACACGAACTTACTCCGAACCCAGAGCTTGAACTTTACAGATATGGGATGTGGCGGGAGGGGGCTGTAAAACAGCATAAAATTATTAATAAATATAATTATACTTACAGGTCCGCGACGTGTCCTCCCATCTCGCTTGATCTACTTCCAGGGACGCTCATTAACTTCCGGGTTTATTCACTACACTGCTCGGCAATTTTTGGTCGGCGTCGGCAGTGTTCGTCCGGTGATGTCGGGGTTCATCTGAGCAGATTAATAAATGGAGTCTCTAACTGTTTTTTTATTTCTAATAAAAAAAATTTTTTCTTCACTACAAATTCATGGTGGTCATGTCTAATATTGGAGTGACCCCATGAATTTTGAACTTAGGTCCAGCTGATAATACAAAGCTGGCCCTAACCCCATTATTACCCAGCGAGGCACCAGGGCTGCTGACAGAGTTGGCTACAGCGCCAGATGATGTTGCTTCTAAGAATGCACCATTTTTTGGGGCTTCCCTATATTTTTGTTTCCAGCCAGGTACAAATAGGTAGCTGGGGGTGGGGCAGCCTGCACCTGGCTAGCATATAAAAACATGGCAAAGCCCACATTGAATTTTTTAATGGTGCATTAAAAAAACCAAAAAAAAAAAAAAAACACCACATACATTTAGGGACTGTATCTTTATTAGCCCCTCATCTCTGTGCTGAATACTCTCTGCTCTGCTTCATCAGAGACCAAGAGAGGGGGGGAGGTATCTCAGTTCCCCCGAGGACATCTTAATTAAGCTATAGGTGGAAAATGACAGCACCCAGTTACGAGATATGCCTTAACGTGACTACTGGGTTGATTATTGATATGGCCATTTCCATAATGCTAAATGTCTCAATTTTTTCTAAATTACAATATCTATATAAATCATTGCAGAGTGCCGCTTACAGCATTTTAAATGTAATTAGAGCTTAAGAAGGCACCTACATTGACAGGATTGAGTGCCACGTATTCATTTTGTATATTATGATATGGGTTCACACCCTTGTACAGGCACCTTCCCCGGTTAATTAGGCTGCGTTCACACATTGCGTATTTTGAAAAGCACGCGCAAAAATACGCAATGTGCTTTTTGTTTGCTGGCAAAGTGAATGGGAAATTCACTTTGCCGTGCAGAAACTACGTAAAAATACGCCCGCGCTTTTATAGGAAAAAGTGCCTGCGTAAAAAGAACGTCCCTGTCAATTCTTTACGTAGCAGTACCGATGCTTTTTTATATAAGGGCGGGCGCTGCTGCATCTGACGTCACAGAGGGGAGGAACAATCCTGCTTCCTCCTCCCCACTGTGACACCTGTGACCGCCCATTTGATTTTGCAGTGTATTAATATACACTGCAAAATCAAAGTTAAATAAAGACAAATGTAGTAAAAATAATAAAGAATGAATACTTGCCTCTTCGACGGGTGTTCTGGTGTCCAGGAGCCACGCTGGAACTGCCCTGCTAGGACCTGTGGTGATGTCAGAGAGCCTTCCGGTCATGTGATATGTATCACATGACCGCGAGCGGCCAATCAGCGCCTGTGACGTCCTCTGACATCACTGCAGGCCCTGGCAGCACCATACATTGCCTGCCTCTGCACCGGAGACAAGAGAAAAGGCATCGGAGATGTAAGAATTTGATTCTTTATTATTTTTCATACATTTGACTTTATTTTATTTAGATTTCGCAGTGTATATTAATACACTGCAAAATCTAATGGGGCTGTCACACAGGGGAGGAGGAAGCAGGATTCTTCCTCCCCTCTGTGACATCACCTGCACTTTGTGGGGTGAAGAAAGCGCATTGTGTGAAAGCACCGGCGTATTTTGTTGCACTATTTTGCGCAGCCGAAAATCACCGCAAAAATCGCAACAAAATAAGCAAATGTGTGAACACAGCCTTAATGTTTCATAAGCTAACTCCATGAGCACCAGTGGAATCGAGCACTCTGGAGTAATTGCACCAGGTGGTGCTTGTGGATGGCAACACAATTATGGTAATCTCAAGTATGGTAAGAGATACTATATATTTAGAAGAAAGAAAAAATGTATGTATAGGTTCCAGAGGACTGGTACACTTACCTGCTTTAGAAATAGAGGTTTATCTTTTTTTGGGTAAGACTACCCCTTAGATTTTAAGGTTGTCTTATGACTGGCTCACTGACATAATAAAAAATTAAGATTGACAAAGAGAGCTGGAGATAGTATACAAGCACTAGAACCAACAGATATTGTCACAGGCTGACTTTAATCGCCTTAAAACTCCATATTTGTTAACCTTTATAAAAGCGTTGTGAATGCATTTACAGCTCAGTATAATATGATGCGAGTTGCCATGATCAGCCAAGCACTGGGAAGAGTCATTTTGGAATAATCATAACTGAGCTGAAACTCAGTGTTTTTGTTCAGTAACTGCAGTTACGGTATTTCCTTTTCTGTCACTTTTTTTTCCTTTTCAATTTGAAGCTGCATATGACAATCAAGGTTTTCAAATGGTAACCCTCCATCAGATCTGCAAGATTATCCTAATGTTGTACTGTAGATAAGATGCATAACCCACTGCAGCTAAGGACTGTAAGTCACCACTCCAAGAGCAATACCAGGTATAAACCTGGCTGTCATCTTCCATGGTGCAACATTTGGATAATCTTTAGATTGTACTCATTGAGTCTCAGAAGAAGATCCTCCTCACCTGACTGCTTTTGCATCTTCTCCTACTGACTAAATCCAGTTCTATACTCTAAATTTTCATGGGTCACTGAGCTTAATGTAAAAGTATTGTTCTCAAAACCATTGGAAAAAAAAAAAAAAAAAAAAATCAGGACCCCACAACTAAATGCCCAGTATTGGCACATTACAATAAGGCCACGTTGAGTATTTGGTTATTATGTACATCAGAATTTAAGTTAAAACAAGGAGCGGAACAATCAGACTAAAAGAATAATATAAATGTGCTCCACTTCTGCATTTTTCACCCACTCTTATTTAGTGAAATAATAGCGGCACTACCGGTCTTCAGAGGAAACTATTGTTTCCCATCCTCCCCCTGCACCCCGCAATTATGCATCTGCTGTGCCTGCTGTAAACACGCTGTTGTATTAATAAAGGATTCCTCTGAAGACCGGTGAGTGCTGCCGCTGTTATTTCACTAAGCAATGAGTCTGAGTCTGGGTCACATGATCGGAGGTGCACCACATGTGAGCGGAGGAGGCCGGCGGTGCAGTGAGAGTCTCCAGCACGGAGCGAAGATCTCCTGACAGGGTACAGGTTTGCAGCGGTGCCCGGCTCCTGAATTAAGTAAGTGGTCACCCACTCTTATTTGTGGCTTACAAATACTGAACGTGTGAACATGGCCTATATGATAATGTAAACTGATCTACTTGTCAGCAAAAGAGAAATAAGGATTTTTAATAGGTGTTGAGCTAAGACGATTCCAGTCCAGGCACTTCATATAGGCAGTCTATCCTTCACACATGTCAGTGGCACTAAAGCAATAAATACTTTGTGTCCAGTGCACGCAAATAAGAAAAAAGATCTGCAGGCAAATTACTTCCTTGCGCTACAGCAATAGTCTCTTGCAGAATTTGACCAAGTTCATATTTCATTACAGTGCTTAATTGTTGTATAGTCCTACAGCTAGAGAATGATGTAGGATGGGATTGCTGGTTGGGACAACAATCCTGCCCTCCATTACATGACTTCTCATGCGACTGCTTTGAACAACTTGTGAATTCCATATCCTCCAATGCGCTTGATATTCCAGATGGATGAGGAATCTGATGAATGGAGGACAAGCTCTTCGCTATGTTGTCTTCACACTGGGCCACAGAGGTTCGGAGCTCAGCGAGCCGTGAAGACGTTGAAGGGTCAGAGTTATTGACTTGACACCAAGTGACGAGGGCACTGCGGAAGATTCAAATCACCATTAGTTAAAACCTTGGCTGTAAATGATTTTAGCAGTCTATTAAAAAAATATAATAACCATTTAACTGCCAAGAACATAATCTGTGATCAATTTAAATGATTATTAAAAAAGTTATAAGTAAACACAATCAATACACAGAGTCAAATTGCTGATTGATGCAGAATATAAAGCTTATATTCATGGCAGATCCTGGGGCCTTTCTTAGGCCCCACAGCTGCCATAGCATGTGTACAGAATCCAGAACACTGTTCATTTTCATCATGGGTTGTGACTGTTTAAGCCTCTTAAAGGGAACCTAACCCCTCCAAATGACCCCCAAATCTAAGAATACATGTCCCTGCACCCTTACAGATGATTACCAGCTGTCCTTTTCTGTAAAAAATGCGTTTAGTAACAGTGATAAAAACCAGATATATAGTATATTTATGTGTATATATGTGCGCATTGTAGAGACTAGCCAGCGTCCCTCCCCATAGATCTTTGTGTGTATAGCATCACTATAGTATATGGCGGTATATTATAGTACATGTATAGCAGCACTGCACTACATGGTGGTACATGTATGTATAGCACATATTATATATGGCTTTGTAAGCAGCAATGTACATATGGCGTATATTAGTACATGTATAGCAGCACTATTATAATGGCTTATATGTATAGCAGCAATGTACTATATGGCGGTATATTATAGTACATGTATAGCAGCACTGCACTACATGGTGGTACATGCTGTAGTGCTGCTATACATGTACCACCATGTAGTGCAGTGCTGCTATACATGTACTATAATATACCGCCATATAGTACATTGCTGCTATACATATAAAGCCATATATAATAGTGCTGCTATACATATACCACCATATAGTGCAGTGCTGCTATACATGTACTATAATATACCGCCATATAATACATTGCTGCTATACATATAAAGCCATATATAAGGGCCCTTTCACATCAGCGTTTTTTTGAAATCGCAGCAGATGCGGTGAAAAAACCGCATCTGCCGCGATTACCGCATACCGGCTGCACTTGCGGCGCGGTTGCGGTTTTTGCCATGCAAAGTATAGGCGGACTTGGATGCGGCAAGTGCGGCATTGCGCAGGTGCGCGCGAAAAAAACCGCGGTCAGCCGCGTTTTTTTCACGGCCGCACTTGCCGCACCTGCCGCAAGTCCGCCTATACTTTGCATGGCAAAAACCGCAACCGCGCCGCAAGTGCAGCCGGTATGCGGTAATCGCGGCAGATGCGTTTTTTTCACCGCATCTGCCGCGATTTAAAAAAAAAAAACGCTGATGTGAAAGGGCCCTAATAGTGCCTGCTATAATACACTGTAGCACACCAATGTAGTGCAGTGCTGCTATACATGTACTATAATATAACGCCATATACTATAGTGATGCTATACACAAAGATCTATGGGGAGGGACGCTGACTAGGCTCTACAATGCGCATATTATATTATATATATTAATATATAAAGTAATGTGTTATGTATATATATGTATATATAATATATAGTAATTGTATGTATGTATGTATGTATGTATGTATGTATATCCAGGATTGGCATCTACACCGATCGCAACTACACCTACAAAAATTTGCACAGTCACACGTCTGGACCCCGGGAGCGTCATAGGCTATGTTGTGAGGCAAAATTTTAACCCTGCGCGTTCCAGTTCACCAAACAATTTTGCCCCTATCTACATAATGGGGAAAACGTGAATGGAAAAGTGTTGGAGGAAAATCGACAGCTGTCAGCCATAGAGACAAAATTTTGCACAGTCACACGTTTGGACCCCAGGAGCGTCATAGGCTATATTGTGAGGTGAAATTTTAACCCCGCGCATTCCAATTGACCAAACAATTTTGCCCCTATCTATATAATGGGGAAAAAGTGACAGTTACCAGTTGACAGTTGTGAATGAGAGGGGCCTAATGATAGCACCAAAGACTAACACCACATACCAGCATATGGTCACTAAGATGGGGCCCCAACATGAGATATTCACCACACACGGGAACATGTATACACACCACATGCACACAAAGAGTAACAGCAAGTGTATAGTCGCTAAAGTGCAGCACCAACATTGGATACTCACCATGCACCCGAACAAACACACACACACCACAAAGAACACACACACAACACACCCCCCCAGGACAACACCTCACCACATCACTCACCCCAAGGGGACACACACACCATAGCGACACACACCTACACTCCCATGGGGACACACACTCACCCACGACACAACACACACACCCCCCACAGGGACACACACACAATACACTCCCTATAGGGACACATGCACTCACCCCACAGGGACACACACATACCACAAAGAGAACACACACACAGAGACCCCCCCACACACAGGGACACACATATCTACACCCCAGGGACACACACACCACACAGACAAACACAGATGTGCACAAATCACCTCACACAACTCGCCTCATACGTGTGCTATCTTTATTTTCCAAACATAAACATCTGATTAAAAACAGCCAATGTGCAACACATGTGCCATATAGGGAATTAAGGCAGATGTCAGTCACATGAGCCGTCTATTATGTGTATGTGTGAGGTAACATATACTGCCCGGCCAGGGGGAGGGATTACTGTTGGCTGGAGATTTATTAGGCTGCCTATAGCAATCAATCACAGCTCAGCTTCTATTTTCCTACAGGTCATTAATATGACATATTCAAAATCAATGTTGTTATAGCTAACACCAGCTATTTATTAACCCGCCGTAGCCGGGTATACAGCTATCTAATATATAAAGCTGAATGTGTGTATGTGTGTGTGTATATCCGGGATTGGCATCTACACCGTCGCAGCTACAGCCGCAAAATTTTGCAGAGTCACACGTCTGGACCCCGAGAGCGTCATAGGCTATGTTGTGAGGCGAAATTTTAACCCTGCGCGTTCCAGTTCACCAAACAATTTTGCCCCTATCTACATAATGGGAAAAAAGTGACAGTTACCAGTTGACAGTTGTGAATGAGAGGGGCTTAATGATCGCACCAAAGACTAACAGCACATACCAGCATATAGTCACTAAGGTGGGGCCCCAACATGAGATATTCACCACACACAGGGACATGTATATACACCACACGCACACAAAGAGTAACAGCAAGTGTATAGTCGCTAAAGTGCAGCACCAACATTGGATACTCACCACGCACCCGAACAAACACACACACCACAAAGAGACACACACAACACAGAGACACACACACCCCCCCAAGGGGACACACACACACACACTCTATAGCGACACATGCACTCACCCCACAGGGACACACACACATAGCCACCCTATAGGGACACATGCACTCACCCCACAGGGACACACACACCATGAAGAGACACACCCCACACAGACACCCCCCCACAGGGACACACACACACCCTATAGGGACACATGCACTCACCCCACAGGGACATACACACACACACACACACACACACACACACAAAGAGACACACACAACAGAGACACATACCACACAGATCCCATCCCACAGGGACACACACACCCAGGGACACACACAACACACAGACAGACACATGTGCACAAATCACCTCACAGAACTCGCCTCATACGTGTGCCATCTTTATTTTCCAAACATAAACATCTGATTAAAAACAGCCAATGTGCAACACATGTGCCATATAGGGAATTAAGGCAGATGTCAGTCACATGAGCGTCTATTATGTGTATGTGTGAGGTAACATATACTGCCCGGCCAGGGGGAGGGTTTACTGTTGGCTGGAGATTTATTAGGCTGCCTATAGCAATCAATCACAGCTCAGCTTCTATTTTCCTACAGGTCATTAATATGACATATTCAAATTCTATTTTGTTATAGCTAACAGCAGTTATTTATTAACCCGGGCGTAGCTGGGTACTACAGCTAGTATGTATGTATGTATGTATGTATTATTATGTATATTATATGTATATATATATAATTACATATATACAAACACTATCAAGCTACTCATTCATGACTACACTACACACACACACACACACACCACAACAAATACAAAATATCACACAATCAAACACACATTACAAATATATATAAATATATATTATATATATATAAGAGAGCGCTGGCCTGCAGCAGCATGTGAGGACGTGGATCCCTGAGCTCCTGTGCCCACGGGACAAGCTACTGGGAATTTTTGCCTTTTATAAGGCAAATTGTCTCATCAAAGCGACAAGACCTGTAAGATCTAATCTTTGGGCTTCATTTGAACCCTTTTGAGATCAATTCTGAGAGGAATTCACCTCAGGACACCTTGAAATCTGGCCCCTCAGAGGAGTGATGGAGGCTCCATTTTAAGACTACTAATATCCTCCTGTTGTCTGTTAAAAGTCAGGAATTGACATTTCAGGTCGTAATTCTGAAATTATACTGGCTTTTACCTTTATTTGAGCTGAATTTGTAATGATTTTTACCTCAAGACACTGCCTGAAGTCTATTTGTTTGTTTTTTTTTTTTCCTTACATGAGAGTGAAGGTGGCGCCATTTTGTGATCACTGAATGCTTCATAATAATACTCCTGTCACCCATAAATCATCTGAAATTGACAACACAGGTCACAGTTTACTGAAGTAATATTAGACTTCGTCTTTCTGGACCAGAAGATCTTGTCTTGGTGATATATTTATCAATATCTTATTCTGCTTTATTTTCAATATACAGCCTATGCTATCTCTGACATGGGCTTTTTTATTCACTTCTCTCATTAGTTTTTGGAGATTTTATTGTTTTGGTCTATTAAGTTTGTTCTTAGACCATTTTCTGCTATTCTGTGAGGAAAACTGCCATTTCTCTCAGGGGAGTAGTGGAGACGCCATCTTTGATTTGCTGATTGCGGCTTTCCCGGAGGATGCCAATTTACTACACAAACAGATTTTCCTCACTGTAAGATCCGGACCTCTGAGGTAAATTTCCCTCATATGCATTTGGAAAGCAACAGTGACAGGTACAGGAGGAATGGGGGATCTACTAAAAGATGAGCTGCTGTCCTGATTGAGGAGATTTAATATAAGTGACTAGACTGAGACATCCCTGCAGCCTTCTTCATAGACTATCTGGTCATACTATTTTGGATGCTCCTTGCTTAGTTACATACTTGCATAGGGTGGGGATAATACCATTCTACATATTGGACAATTCATGAGTCTGAAGGGGAGATATATAACCTTTCTAGTCCTAGTGTTACACTGAGACTTCAGGAGACTCTTTTTTGCTACTCATTTGTTTTTTTGCAAGCTGTTGCCTTATAACTTCTTCCATCTTTGCGTGCCACTACATCTCCAAGAAGGACTTCATCAATCAAGCGGGGTCGGCGAGCCACCAATGTATCCGAGCTACGTAGATGGATCCTGTTGTCTGAGGTTTCTACACGATCCGACCACTCCTGGGAGGGATCTCTTCAATCAAGCGGGGTCGGCGAGCCTCCAACGTATCCGAGCTTCGTAGACGGTTTCCGGTGTCGAGGAGTCAACTAAACAGCTATTCTTTTATGGGGATGTGCTGTTGGGGTACACCTTTATATTAATCTGCATATTGATGTTTGACTCTGTTTCTTGTGGATAAAGGTAGTTTGGGTGGTAGTTGTTGGGTCTTGGGTGGGTGATCTTTTCATCTTCTAATTGGGGGAGAGAGCTATTTACTTTATACTCAGAGTCCGTATTTACAGATAATTGTACTTCATTTCTGTTCCTTGGCTCTAGTATGTGGAAGTCTATTACCTAATTGTAATTGTTTTTGGCTCAATATAGTTTACTGGAGCTGGCTATAGAGACTTACTATACATACTTTGATATTCTTAATTTCTTAATTTATATACCTCAATTTATACGGTATACTAGTCCTAATGTCTCCCAAGCCTAAACCAAACGTTACTTCCAAAAATTCCACTGGTGAACTGGTGGAGGCTAGTCCACAGAGTGCGAACACTATGCCTTCCTCGGCCTACCATAGTAACCAGTCACAAAGTGGCAGTAAAGATTCCTTACCAGTGGAGAATAGTTCAGAAGAATGGAAATCCACACCTATGATTTATGAATCTACCCAGGCAATTCAAAAAGAAAAGAAATGGAAACTATATCCAGATCACATGATGGCTCTAAATTTCGGGAAGATTATGACTCAGCTCGAGACCCTCAAACCAAGAGCCCGGTGAGACAAAGAATGAAGACCTCAAGGAAAGACACAGATCCTCTCTCCAACCTTGACGATGGACAACTATCAGATAGAGATTTCTTGGTTAAAGTATTTGCTGATTTTAAAAAATCTTTGAGACGACATTGAAGAGATTAAACATTCGGTGGCCTCGATAGTTTCCAGAACAGAAAAAACAGAGAAAGCCATTGAGGAATTAAAAACGGAGTGCATTGACTCTAGAAAATCTCAAGACAGGGTGACTAATGAAATTAAAGTTCTGAAGGATAGGTTAGCAGATAGAGAGGACCGGGACCACAGGAATAACCTGAAATTTAGAGGAATTCCCGAAAAGATAAAGCAGGATAACTTGATTAATTACGTGAAATCTCTCACTAGAAAAATTGCTCCCTCACTGGAAAATATGGAGGAGTATTTTATAGAAAGAGCCCATAGATTGCCAAGGCCCTCGCATCTTTCGGACGATGTCCCGAGGGATGTGATAGCTAAATTTAGCTTCTATCAAACCAGAGATAAAGTGACAACTTTCTTAAGAGATAATAAATCCCTACCTCCACCTTACAACGGGATTAAAATCTTCACAGATATTTCTAAAGACACGATGCTGAAGAGGAAATCTTTGAAGCCTGTAACGGACATTCTACGTGCTAAGGAGATCTTGTACAGATGGGGTCGTCCGACCACTAGTGTTATTCTCACATACAAACAGAAATCTTTTGTTTTTTGAAGATAAGTCTGAGGGACTGAAAGTTTTGAGAAACTTACATCTAACTTATACTTGACGGGTCTTAAGTAGCTCTGTTTGACACTTTAAAGATTTAAAGTCCAATTAGGCACAATGGCCAAAACATTAGCCTTGCAGGAAGTTGAATAACGGTTCCCTTGAACCCTTCCTTATAGTATTGATACTTACATAGTTCTTATTACTAGTTACATTCTGTGTTATAGTTTGCTTCATTTAATAGTTTGTTTCTTTACCTACCTGTAGTAGTTTAGTTTCCCTCCTAATTCTCTCCCTTCCCTCTCCCTCACACTTCCTCAGCTTCATACTTTCATTGCAGCTAGCTTACATACATTTTTAATTCTTCATTGAGACAATGACCACCAGATACCCTTCACTAAATGTCATGGGTTAAATACCCCTCAAAAAAGGTTCCATGTATGGAAAGAACTTGCGAGACATAAAATTGATTTGGCAGGACTTCAGGAAACTAAATTTTGCCTAGAAAATCCACCAAAGTTTATGAATAAACTATTTCCTCATATTTATTTCTCCTCTAACAAGAAAAAAAAAAATCTGGAGTTGCCATTTTGATTAGGGATACTCTTAAATTTGAAGAACTTGAGGTCCATAGAGATGAAGAGGGCCGATATCTTATCCTGATATGTAAAATAAATGATACTCCTCACACACTTGTGAATTTATACGCTCCTAACAAAGGTCAAATTTCATTTATAAAAAAACTGTTCAGGACTATCCATGATCATAAGAAAGGCAACCTCTTCATTTTTGGGGACTTTAACGCGGTTCCTAATGCTATGTTTGACTCATCCAATAAAGCCAGGAATACCAATGTCCAGCTTGATCCATTTAACCAGGAGGAATTCTATGATGCATTCCGATGCATAAACTCGTCATCTATAGAATTTACTCATTTTTCTGACTCGCATAAATCCTTTGCTAGGATAGATCTAGTTTTGACAGATATCAATTCCTTGCAGAAGATTAAATCAATAGAAATACTTCCTAGATCTTGGTCGGATCACTCTCCGATAATCTTCGTTACTACAGATGGGGCTTCTTATAGTGGGCGGAAACTCTGAGACTTCCACCAATCCAGATTATAAATCCAAAATTCAAAGTATATTACAATATTACTTTAAAGAAAATGATTTGGGAGATATGCCTATTCCAACTTTATGGACTGCCCATAAGGCACGATTAGAGGTCATCTAATTCAATTAAATGCTCTCCTAAAAAGAAAATTAACTAAAGATACGGCTTCCATCATAAGCAAGATTAAAGACTTGGAATCGGAGGTGATTCGGACCAAGAAAAATTCCATCTTTGGTGACATTCTTAAATTGAGGGTTGAACTAAAATCCCTTTTAACTGCGGAATTTGATAAGGTTTCCCACATTACTAAATCTAATTTTTATAATTGTACCAACAAACCCTCCAAACTATTTGCCAAATTGATAAAAATACGAAGGGCCAAAACGAGAATTCTACAGATCAGGAATAAACCTAATTCTATAGTCAAATCCCCTGCGGAAATTTCAGATGCCTTTGAAGTTTATTACAAGAAGTTATATAACTTAGGAAAGGAGCCCGGGGAAGTTGATCCCTGTGCTGTGGAAATGGCTTCGTTTTTAGACTCTATTCAACTTACATCTTTGACATCTGACCAGTTAAAATTCCTAAACTTACCCTACACTGAAGCTGAAATCTCTGATAAATTGTCTAGACGCAAATATTAAGTCTCCCGGGCCTGACGGGTTACAGAACGAATACTATATTGCCTTTAAAGATATCCTTGTCCCATATTTAACTAGGTTAATCAATTTCCTCACTACTGACCAGAACAGTCTTCCCAAGGAAATGCAAGAAGCAGTGATTACGGTTATCTCAAAAGATAAGGGTGACACTGAGAATGTAGCAACTATAGACCCATATCGCTCCTGAATTCAGATCTAAAAATTATTAGTAAAACTTTAAATAACAGACTAAAACAAGTTCTCGACACTCCTTCACGGGGATTAAGTGGGTTTCGTTCAGAGAAGGGGAACATCGGATGCTGAGAGACGGGCGTTAAATTTAATAGATTTTATAGAGAGAACTGGGACTCCAACCCTAGTGGTCGCTGTCGACGCGGAGAAAGCATTCGACAGGGTCCACTGGGGGTTCCTCTTTGAGGTTTTGAGGAGGTTTGGCTTTGGGGGTAATATAACTAACTTAATTCATTCGCTTTATTCTAATCCGAGTGCGAAAATCATAACAAATAACTTTTTGTCAAAAGACATCTTGCTAACGAATGGTACACGTCAAGGTTGTCCCCTTTCCCCTTCTCTCTTTAACCTCTTTATTGAGCCGTTAGCGGAAAAAATACGCACTCATCCTTTGACAAAAGGCATTCCCATTTCTATGAGACAATTTAAGGTTAGTTTATTTGGTGACGATATCCTGGTAACTTTGACTGATCCCATAAATTCTTTACGATATCTCCTTGACACAATTGATAAATTTTCTCGAATTTCCCATTATAAGATCAATTTGAAAAAGACTCAGGTGTTACACTTAAATATAGATCAGGACCTCCTTGACTTGTTAAAACGCGAACACTCTCTCTCGTGGGAAAAAAAATCTATAAAATATTTAGGTATTTATTTGACCAAATCCCTATCTAAGATTGTAGTTGTTAATCTTAATTATATCTACAAAGTCATTCAGGACGATGTTCTTCATATTTCCAAAATTGATATTACATGGTTGGGAAGAATAAACTCATTTAAAATGTTTATCTTACCGAAACTTCTCTATATTTTTCGTTCTGTACCCCTACCTGTGTCCAGACAATGGATGACAAAATTACAAACTCAACTGACGAGATTCATTTGGGATAAGAAAAAACAAGAGTGGCTAAGACTACCCTGGAGAAAGGGAGGTCTAGAGGAGGTCTGGCTGTTCCCAACCTCATGCATATCATCACTCCACTATCATAAAACTGAGTCAATCATGGTGGGAGACAGGCGATAGACCAAGTTGGCTTACTCTTGAAGATAAAAATATGCTAAAGGGAGGCCTTGGTCCACAGCTTCTTTCCTTCCTTTGTGATAAAAACAAACCTCTTCCGAAAGAAACGTTAGTGAAAGCCTCTAGTCAATCCTGGAGATTGTTTGTTTCCAAATCATTGAAAAGCTTTCCGCAGAGTACCTTTTTTTGGAAGTTGAAAAACATATCAGGACATTAACCTAGATTCGGTCTATGTGAAATCTTCAAATGTAGTAGCATGGGAGAAAGACCTGAACATCTCTATAAATACTGAACAACTTGGCAAGTCCTTTGATCTTATGTATACACAGGTACCGTGCATCTCCCTTATTGAGACCCAATTTAAATTGTATTCAAGATGGTATCTTACTCCGTTGAAGCTAAATAAGTTTAATTCACTCAACTCCCCGATGTGCTGGAGGAACTGTAACCAAACTGCTGATCTGACTCATGTGTTCTGGGGATGTCAATTCCTTAAAAAATTTTGGAGAGACATAAGGTATCTAATTAAAGATATTTCTGGAATTGAGGTTCTTCTATCTCCTGAGTTAGTGTTGCTTTTGGTTGGGTTGGATTCTCTTCCAAAACGTATAAGGCCACTTACGAAACTGATGCACTCCACACAGGACCTGCAAGTCCCGCCTACCGGGGTCACATCGGGGTCACGGGGGACAGCGCACGTGCAAGGAGTCGGCCGGCAGTCTCATGAAGGTCAATGACCAGGGAGCCCACAGCCCACATTGCCAAAGGCGCCAGAAGGCCGAGGAAGCGTTCCCACCGCCCACAGGAGCAGCAGGAGAAGGAGTGCAGAGCCCAATCAACGCTGCCTGGCTGGGATCAGAACAAAGGTATACTACGGTTGCCGGCCACGCAGCATAGACAAAAGAAAAAAAGCTCTTCATGCCCCATGTTGACAGGAAAGACACTGGTTAATGGGAGGTCGGAGGGTCCTTTTAACCTCTCTTGTGTTTGCTGTCCCTATTAGGGCGTGGAGAGGCAACCTCCTATGCTGTCGTGGAAGGTGACTAGAGAAATTTGAAAAATATTTTAGACTCAAATATTTTCATGTCTCCAAGGATAGCCAGAGAAATTGGACCCCAAAATTTGTCATGTAATTTCTCCTGACAACGATGATACTCCATATGAGGTGGAAAACTACTATTTGGGTGCACACTCTGGAGGGAAGGAGTGCCATTTGATTTTTTGAGCACAGAGTTTTCTATACTAGTTTATGGACTGCATTGGCAGAGTCCCTAAGTACCAGAGCAGCAGAAACCCCCTCAAGTGACCACATTTTGGAAATTACACCCCTCTGGGAGTTCATCTATGGGTGTACTATCAGTTCCCGGTCCTCCAATTACCCCTTCGGGTGGCTGAGGCCCAACTCAAGGGCTCACAAGTCCTTGTCTACTTGGACAATGTCACCACTCTGGCTCACCTCGGGCACCAGGGCGGCACGAAGTCCAGGTCCCTGTCATCAGTGTCCATCCAGATCTTCGTGTAGGCAGAACAGTTCCTGTTGTCGCTCTCTGCTCTTCAGGCAGATTTTCTCAGCCCTTCAAATCACAATCTTATTGCTCAAATGCATTCCCTGTCTAAACACATTATCAAAAAAGACGCCGAAGGGACTATGGGATGCCTTTAAAATCTCAATTCTTTATTAAAGAGCTTTAAAAAAGCATAACAATGCAAACTTAATTACTACTATCATGAAAGACAATATAGTTATTCGCTGAGGAAACAGAATAAACATAAGTCTAGAAAGATCAAAAAAGAGCTCAGAATATTGTATTAGGTACCTCCAGGCTCACAAGGGAGATAACCATACTCAGTCTTACTGGAATGATTAGTGACATCCTTTTTCACAATGGAACCATTTGGTTATTACTTGTGCTTGGTTAGCATATAGGTAGTGACGGTGGTCAAATGTAGGTGGCCACTAGGCTTGTATTTGCATATTGATGCCAAAAATAGAGAAGGCTCAGGCAAGGCTATTATTTAAAGGTGATGGTAAGGTCTATAAAAGGGTTGAACACCAGATGTTAATTGTGAAAAAGGATGTCACTAATCATTCCAGTAAGACTGAGTATGGTTATCTCCCTTCTGAGCCTGGAGGTACCTAATACAATATTCTGACCTCTTTTTTGATCTTTCTAGATTTATGTTTATTCTGTTTCCTCAGCGAATGACTATATTGTCTTTCATGATAGTTGTAATTAAATTTGCATTGTTATGCTTTTTTAAAGCTCTTTAATAAAGAATTGAGATGATTTTAAAGACATCCCATAGTCCCTTCAGGGTCTTTTTTGATAATGAAATTTTCTCAGCTGCTGGGATGTCCACACGGGAGAGTGGAGTCTGGACCAAGCTTTTGCTCCCTGGTTGCAAGATGGGGAACTCTGGCGATCGAGCTATTAGCCTCCAGCACAATTCAGAAAGTTGCAACATATTTCTCCTGAACCCACGGGTTGGGGCCGCGAGGTGGATGCCTTCTCCCAGCCTTGGGATTTTACTCTAGCTTACACTTTTCCTCCTATTCCCCTCCTCGCAAGGACTCTACGGAAGATCAGGGTGGACGGCGTCCCCATTATCCTGGTGGCCCCGCTTTGACCGCGGAGAAGTTGGTACAGTCTGATTGTGGCGCTCAAAATCGACAGTCCTGTCCTCCTGAGTCCAGATCCCAGCCTGCTGTCTCAAGGTCCCCTGTTCCATCCGGATCCACAGAAGCTCTGCTTAGCTGCCTGGCTTCTGAGGCCCGAGTGCTAAAGGCTTAGGACCTGTCTGAAAAGGTAGTGGCTACCTTAAAAAAAAAAAAAAAAAAAATTATATCGCAAACCCGTTACTAATGCAATTTATAATAAGGTTTGGAAGAAGTTTTCATCCTGGTGTGGCTGATGTCCTCCTGATCAGCTTCAGCCCAATGTCTCCCAGATTCTGGATTTTCTTCAGAATGGGTTGGACCTCGGTCTTAAACCCAGCACACTGAAAGACCAGATTACTTACCGGTAATCTTGTTTTATGGAGCTGCGACAGCACCCACAGAGAGAGAGGGGATCCGCCCCCAGGGACAGGAAACCTACAGATAAAAAGGGGCGGTCCCCCTCGCCTCCTCAGTTGTGTTAGGGTACCTTTACACGCCGCAACTTTTGGCGGCGATCGGAGGCAATCTAACGTGCGCATGTACACTTTTCATGGTTGCCTCCGAACGCCAAAGGCGCTTTTACACGCCGCAATTTCGCCCTCAACCTAAGGCGATGTGTTGCCCTGGACGTTGCCACACCAACAGCGGAACCAATCCGGTGGAGTTCCCTCGCTCCACGCCGCAATCCCCAAAGGAATGTGGGTGTACATGGTTAGCGCCGCAAGAACATAGGCGTGACAGACTGGTGTATTCCCGCCACAAACACGCTGATTAGACAATGCAATAGCGTTATGATTGGCCAGCCTGTGCAGGAAGACTGGCTAATACATGACACCATTGCAATTATGTAGTGTGAATGGACAGCTGTTCAAATATAGCGCCCTGTGAAAGGACAGCCAATGGAAACACAGTAGCCACCACCAATCATCGCTGATGGGGCGCGGTCTCCAGCATGCTGTGGCACGCCTCCTGGAAAGATTCCATCCCCATCACCCCTTCACATGTCAAAAGCAGGGAATTTCGCCTTCACGATTGCCTATGATTTTGGAGCAGTGCTGTGAAATCGGAACCAGGCACAACCTTTTTGATCGCCGCCAAATTCCCCAATTACACGCTGAAATTTCGAGGCAATTTCACGGCGATGGTACGGGTCTACTGATTGCTGGTCAGATTTCTCGCAGCGGTTGCGGCGTATAAAAGGTACCCTTACAGAGACCGAGAGGAACCGCCAATTAGTGCAAGTACATATCAGACAAAATCAGGAAAAAACCACACCACCACACACGTGACAAAACATAAGGCAAACCGTGTACAAAACAAGGGGGGGGGGGCAAAGTGAGTGGTGCTGTCATGGCTCCATAAAACAAGATTACCGGTAAGTAATCGGTCTTTTCTCATCACCACGACAGCACCCACAGAGAGACTTAGAGATCTAAGCTCAGGGTGGGACCACGGTGTGGAGGACAGACCTCCCAGACACCATATCAGAATCAGAAGTTTAAAGTCAAGCTTATAGTGGATGTAGAAAGTGGACGGTGAGGACCAGGTCGCCGCCTTACTTATCAACTCAATAGACGGGTTAGCCTGTTTCGCCCTGGAGGAAGCCATCGCCCCAGAGAAATGGGCCCGAACCTCGTCCGGAGGAGGCACTCCCATATCCCGAGAAGCCATGCAAATAGCGTCTCCGATCCATCTTGACAAGGTACTCTTTGCGATTCCTGATCCCTTCTTGTGACCCTGAAACGAGATACACTACCTATCAAGGTAGGGGAGGACAGCCCATCTGACATTGAGAGTATGAAAATCCGGTCGTCAGGGGTAACCGGGGCAGAAGAAAGAGGGCAGAACGAATGCCTGACTCAGGTGAAATTTAGAAATGACTTATGGCAGGTAAGAGGGATCAGGCTTCAGCACCAACCTATCAGGAAGACCGAGAAGAACGGAGGGTCTATGGAGAGTGCCTGAAGGTCACTAACTCGTCGTGCAGAGGTAAGGCCAACGAACAAACTGTCATAAGGGAAAGAACCCTCAGAGAGGAGGAGTCTAATAGCTCAAACGGGGAACTAGTAAGTGCCTTCAGAACCAGGTTCAGGTCCCAAGGAGGCACTACAGGCAATGTGAACCGGAGTGCTGCATTCACACACAGAAATAAACTCAGCAATGCACCTATCCCCGGCGACATTAGTTCTATAAAAGGCAGACACCTGAACCGAAAGAGGACTAACTGGCAATCCCAATTCCCTCCCCCGTTGGAGAAACTTTAGAATGGCCGGGGTAGGGACCACTCTAGAAAAAAGGGCAGTATGAAGAGACAAAAAATTTCCGCCAGACACCACAATAGATATTAGTAGTAGAGGGGCTTCCAACTCAGGAGAAGGGTAGAAACCATACCATCCTAGAACCTCACTGGATGACCAAACAGCCTCTCAAACCCCACGCCGTCAAGTGCCGACCGCGCACCTGAGGGCGACGGAGTAGACCCGAGTCAGCAGAGTCGGGGTTGATGGCAGGATCCACGGATCTGACAGGGACAAGGCTCTGAGCAAGGAGAACCATGGACTCCTCGGCCAGAACAGAGCAATGAGAATGACCCATGCCCCAACCTCCCTGACCTTCCTGATCACTAAGGGAAGAATGGATAGCGGAGGAATGCATAGGCTAAATGGGACCCACCCTTCCCTATGAGTAGTCCACACACAAGCTGTTTCACAGGTAAAAAGCCCACAGAGTGGAGTCCTGGCTGGAGCCTGGATGGAGTTATGTTCACACACTCAGGTTTTAAATGCACACATCAGCTAGGGACTGCCTCGTTGGGGCAACCTGACGAGGTGAGGCAGCTTGCGTATATTTTTTGCAAAAAACGTACAGACCATAGCCCTGTTTTTGATACTTTTTTGATAGCACTCGCTACAAACTAGAAAAAATATTTATTATAAACAGAGAGCTTTTTGTGTGATTCCTGTGCGGATTTTTTGCACTGATTTTTTGCAGATTTTCTGGTGGTGGATGAATGCGGTTACTAATCGCATTCATCAGTGTTGGACTACTCATTATTGTTTGGTAGATGGGAAGTCCACAAGACCTGGAGAGAGTCCACCACCTCTGGGAGATCCCACAGGCGCACAACCTGCCGGAACACTCGTCTACTCAATGTCCATTCGCCGTGACACAGAGTATGCTGACTTCAGAAAAACCGCCGAGTAATTGCCCGTACCCGTGATGTGCAGGGCTGTGAGGGACAGGGGGATGATGCTCGGCCAGATGGAGAATCGTTGATGTAGTAGACATTAGAGGCTGTGATCGCATACCGCCTTGATGATTGATATATGCGACATTGACCCTCATGACCCCGGTGCTGGTGTGTCAACTGTGGGAGAAAGGAAGCAACCCGGAAGGATTACGTGCAGTTCCCGGACATAAGAAGAATCAACCTCTTCCTGGTCTGACCACTGACCTTGAGCCCATAGCGACCCCTGATGGGCACTCCACCCTTCGGGACTAGCATCCGAACTACTACCCGGGACGGGGAACCACCCATGGAATAACCCTAGAGAGGTAACAGGAATTCAACCACCAAGAAAGGGAAGCAATGACCCCTGAAGAAAGGGAAAAGAAACCATCAAGGGACCCCCGAAAAGAATCCGCAGCGCAGAGAATCTCCGCCTGGGGTGGAACGGAGCCCACAACACTTCCGGAATACAGGAGGTCAAGACCTCAATAAGGACATAGCTGATCACAAGGACAGGCGAGGATGGCAAACCGTAACTCCCACCTTAGCGAGTAGCACCTGCTTCTCTGCATCCAGCAAAAAGCACAGCTGACTGATAGGTTTTCACCTTGATTCTAAGGCTGGGGTCACACACACAGATATCTGGCAGATATTGTTCACAGATCTCTGGTTGCAGTGAAATCATGGACAGATTGCTCCATTTGTACACAGCCACAAAATGGAACCATGTGTCCATGATTTCACTGCAACCAGAGATCTGTGAATAATATCTGCCCAGATATCTGTGTGTGTGACCCCAGCCTAAGAAGGATTGACAAGTCCAGGGAACCAGCCTGGATTTTTTCCCAATGACACAACCAGCCCAAGCCCTGCAAAGAGGAACGGTCTGTAACAGGCGATCTTCAGCACGGAGAAACAGAATGTCCTATAATCAAAAAATCATCAAGGTACAGCACAATAAGAGTATCTTGATGCCGGAAAAAAAGCCATCTCTGACATTAAATTGGTGAAAACATGTGGGCCCTGCAAGGCCAAATGGCAGTGCTGCAACTGAAAATGCCGGAGCCGACCATCGAACATGACCGCCACTCGGAGAACCCGCTGATGGTCGGGATGAATTGCCAGATTGCAACAAGCATCCTCCAAATTCAGAACCGCCATAAAACACCAAGGAACAAGACCCTAATGGCAGAATTAATAGACTCCACCCAGAAAAATGCAAGAAAGTGTTCAAACGCCTCAAGTGAATAAAAATGCGAAAGGAACCATCAGGTTTAGGGACCTGGAACAAAGGGGAATAAACCCCCCCCTCCCTCCTAGTCCCGAGGGACCTCGAGTAAGACCCTTTTCTCTAACAAACTCCTATATACAGGATCAAAATGCTCGTAGGAATAGTTTGCCAAGTTGCGGAAAAAGCACGTAACTTATCATCCCCCTTTGAAGAGGAACCAAAAAGGGCACCCTTGGACTTTGATGCCTTGTTGTCCCATCTGCTACGTGCCGTATAGGGCTTCTTCTGACTGAACGACCTGCGCTCGATTGCTCTCCCTGACATGGCAATACACAGAACGGGATTTTGCCTGTGTATCCCCCTTCCAGCCTTTAAGCCACAGGGCAAGACGAGCCAAATTAGAAAGGCCCGGAGATCAGGCCGCCAACCATAAGGAATCCGCGGAAGCATCTGCCAAATAAGCAGAGCCACCCCTGATCAGTGGAAGAGAAGAGAGCAACTTGCCCCGGATACACATCCCTTAATTTGATCCTCGAACCGATCAATCCACACCAGCATGGACCTTGCCGTACATGAGGCGGAACGGCCGACAAAAGACCCAATGCAGGTGTCCCATGAACACTTGAGGAACATATCTGCCTTACGATCCAAAGGACCTGAGATTAGGCCAGAATCATCTACAGGAAACGAAGAACGCTTAGAAGCAGAGGCGAATGCCGCGTCCACCTTAGAGATCTTAGACCATCCCAAGAATTCCTCCTCCTCAAAGGGATAACGCCTTTTTGAAGATGAAGGAATGACCCCTCTGCACTTATGTGTGTCCCTGTCACGCTTAATGACTCCTGTGATCGCAGAACTGACAGGAAGGATCGTCGTTTCCTCTGGGAAAGACCAGCGAACATAATGTCCTGGGATGACGTAACATCCTTGGAGTCAGAAATCCCCATAGTAAAACGGACAGACTTGACCAATTTGTCCATACTATCCATGGAAAACAAGACCTGCCCTCCTCCTCAGACGATGATGATGATGATGAATAGGAAGAATCAGAGCTAACCTAACCACTTTCAGACTCGGATACAATCAGGGACACATCTGATTTAGACTTCTTATGGCTCCATTGAGTTAAATACTGTAATTCCTCCCAAAGCATGTGACGGATGTCAGTGTCCCTCACAGAGGATTCCTCCTGTAAGGGCCTGACAATACAAGACCGACACAGGCACTTTGCACAGTTATCCGGAAGAAGCTGGGGACACAGAGCACGCTGCTGGTGCTTCACTTTTTTTTTTTTTTTTTTAACCTTTTTACCCAAGAGGGATATAGATGAGGAAAAAAAAAGATGAATCAGCTTAATAGGCCGAGCCCAACACTCACCCAGTGAAGCTTAAACCCCCACGTACCGGTCCTGGAGGCGGAGGCCCAGCCTGAGTGGGAGATGGATCCGTCCTAGCCTCTAACTCCTGTCCGTGGAGCTCTCATCCCTGGTGCGACCACTGGTGCCCTTGGTCTTGCTGGTGCACACCCCATCACCCAGAGGGTGCACTGCCAAAGACCATAAGAGAAGACATGATCCGCCGCCAGCCAGTGACTGCCACGCCGGCCTGTTCAGCTCCTCCCCGGCAATCCCGGAAGTGGTTACAACGTCACTTCCGGGCAGAGCAGACAGAGCTACCGCGTATGCGCACCGGCCGAACCCGGAAGCGCAGCCGCGCGCCCTGCTCCCGCCACCAGAAACGCTGCAGGAGCCCCCGGGACAGCAGGCGCAGACACTGCATGCCAGCACCCACCTCACCACTGCTCCCCCGTGCCCACGCAGCAGGAGCCCGGCGAGCAACACAGCGCTCCCTCGCTCTCCATGAGTCAGGGTGGCCCCACCCCAGTGCTGACAACATGGGACTCCTCAGACGAAGGGAGAGCCTGGAACAGGACTTCCCAAGTTGCATCTGAAGCCCCAGGCCCTGCAGTTCACACTGGAGACTGCACAGAGGCTGATTGGACCCAGGTAAGCACATCTTCATGCTTGCTGTTGGTTCCCATCAGGGACAGGAAACTGAGGAGGCGAGGGGACCGCCCCTTTTTATCTGCAGGTTTCCTGTCCCTGGGGGTGGATCCCCTCTCTCTGTGGGTGCTGTCGTGGCGATGAGAAAAGTCCAAGTTTCGGCTGTCAGTTCCGTGTTTGATGCTGATTTGGCAAATCACCGGTGGATTTGTCACTTTATGGTGTCAGCTAATCATATTTGTTCTCGTACTAGGGTCCGTGCACCCTCCTGGGACCTCAATCTTGTCCTGACTGGTCTTTCTCGGCCTCCCTATGAACCGCTCTCGTCCTGCGACCTCCAGCGGTTGTCACACAAGACGGCATTCTTGGTGGCGACTATTTCTGCCCGGCGTGTGGGGGAGCTTCAGGCTTTGTCCATCCGGGAACCGTACCTCACCGTCCGGGATGACTGCATTGTTCTTCAACTCGATCTTTCGTTCCTCCGCAAGGTGGTCTCGGACTTCCATCGCTCTCTCTCGGACTTCCATCGCTCTCAATCGATTGTTCTCCCTTCCTTCTGTCAGCATCCCCGAAGCCCTAAGGAGGATAAGTTCCATGCTTTGGATGTCCGGCGAACAGTGCTCCATTATCTTGACGTGACGGCGCCCTGGCGCGTCGATCACAATCTCTTTGTCCAGCCCTTTCGTCAACATAAGGGCAGGAAGGTGTCTAAGAGTACTATAGCCAACTGGATTAAGAAGGCAATTACGGAATCCTACCTTTCCCAGCAGTTGCAAGCACCTTCGGGGTTTACTGCACATTCCACCAGGTCTACTGTTGTCTCCTGGGCTGAACGAGCAGGGGCTTCTCCTGAGCAGATCTGCACGGCTGCTACCTGGTCGTCCTTGCATACCTTCACGAAACACTACCGTCTGGACCTGGATTCCGTTAGGGATTTGGCTTTTGGCAGGAAGGTTATGCAGGCTGTAGTCCCACCCTAGGTATTTATTTGTTGGTATTCCTCCTATGCTGTCGTGAAAGGTTCCTAGAGAAAATAGAATTATTCTTACTGTTAATTTGGTTTCTAGGATACCTTACACGACAGCACTTCCCCTCCCTGTTATTCCTCATTTATTCCTGGAATGTGTAACTGTTACTGTTGATCCTCTCATGCTATGGCTCTGTGTAAGACACTGGCTAGTGGGAGGTGGGAGGGTCCTTTCAACCTCTCGTGCTTCCTGTCCCTATTAGGGCGTGGAGAGGCAACCTCCTATGCTGTCGTTGAAGGTATCCTAGACACCGAATTAACAGTAAGAATAATTCTATTTTGTAAGCCATTAACCTTGCGGTATAAGTTATTATGAGGCTTTATTTGTCGGGTCAGTACAATCACAGTGATACCAGATTTATATTTTTTTTTAGGTTTGGCTACTATCACTCTAAAATATGCTTTTACAAAATAAAGATAAATAAACCTGCCATTATAGTAGTGTAAACATAAATAAAATATTACGTAGGGCTTCACTGTATTTTTTACTAGCACAGAAAAAGTGGACATTTACAGGCTGCCACCTCCAGCTGCCTATACCGTATCGAAGGAGGGTAATGAAGGGGGCGTGGATACATGTGCACTTCCATCCTGAAGGTCACAGAAGAGCAGAAGATCCAAGGAAATTTGAATCCAGCAGTTCATGTTTCGTGAGCTTTCTGCTCACTTCAAGAGATATACAGTCAGTATATCTCTTCACTAAACACATTGAGAATAAAGTACTGCTTGATTCAAACTTCCTTGGATCTTCTGTGACCTTCGGACGGCAGCGCACGTGTCCCCTACCCTCCGACACAGTATATCCTGCAACCAAGTAGAGTGATGCAGCCATTAAAATGCACATGGTGTTGTGACTGGCACAACCCTACAAAGTTAGTGTTCCCACTACCTTTGATCTACAATTGCATTGGGAAGACCTTGTGTGCGCTTTTCTCCCTTTCTAGTTCACCTCCAGCTGCCCAGCAATTCAAAATACAGGGGAGCCCATTTTTTTTATTTACCTAAATAATTAAATAAAAAAAAGTGTGGGCTTTGCCCTATTTTTGACTGAAAGGGAAAAAAAAACAAACAGGCAGCTGGGGGTTGGTATTCTCAGCATGGTGAGGCCCATAGTTATTGGGCCACCCCCCAGGCTAAAGAATAGCAGCCCACATCCGCCAAAAAATTGCCACATTCATTAGATACACAAATTCCTGGCACCTAGACAGCTCTTCCCGATGCCCTGGTGCGGTGGCATTGGGGTGATAGGAGTTAATGACAGCTGAGTATTGACAGCTTGTCATTAAGCCCAGATTGATAACACTGGTCAACAGCATTTTTGGTGCCAAAGATATTTCATTGAATTTAGGGTAACTTTGGGGTGCTGATTCTGAATATGTCATCAGTTTTGCCAGATTGGCTCAAGTTTTTGAGATTTTTCGTAAAATGTGTAACAAAAAAGACGTTTTTTGCTACTTTTTTAACGAAGTCTGTTATGTTTCTTCCATGTTTTGTCAGTGTATATTCACCACAAATGTAACAGAATGAGTCTGGATCGTTAAGACAACTTCTTTTTGATGAGTTCATGCTTTTCACTGGACAACAGACAACAACATAAAGTTAGTGCCAAAAACCAAGCTATGAACAAACTTTTAGAACACTAATTAACACAAAACTATATTGAGAACTGCTCAGTTCAAGTACTAATCCAAAGAAATTAATGAGATGATGCGTCGCATTTACGAACAAGTGCTATAAATAAGATACCAAAAATCTCAAAAACTTGAGCCAATCTGGCAAAACTTATAGCATATTCAGAATCAGCACCCCAAAAATACCCCAAATTCATTAAAATATTTTGGGCACCAGAAAAAAAAATTTTTGTTGTTGACCTGTGTAATGTCAGGCTTCCACGAGTCCCACTCATTATCAATCTTGTGAGTAAATAGTTAAAACATACAACACAGAGAAAAATCGTTTATTTGAAATAAATCTGTAAGACAACCCTGATTTTCCAATTTATTACCAAACATACCACTCAGACTGTAATCTACAACGAGGTCCCACGAAGCACACAATCCTGTCTTTGCTTCATCTACAGACTGCACTGACTGCAGGCGCACAGATATAGCAATAATCTGATTTGTCACACAGTGCAGCTGTCAGAGCTGCAGATACAAGTCCCAGAGATCACATGATCTCTGAGGCTTGGGTCAGGTGAATGGATGTCACCATGACAATGATTGAGCCTTTGCAATTTCATTGCGGACGCACCTATCAGCGCGGGGAGAGTTGAGGGCGTGCAATACCTCCAACTGCTGTGATTATTACCTATTCCAGCAGTTAAGCGGTGATAATTGCTGTGTGTCCATCGCACTGTGTTCCTGGCTGTGTTACATCGCTCCTCGTCAGCTTACAATCTCCTCAATGCAGGGGATGAAGCTGAAGAGGAGGGATCACAGGCGGATGACATAGCCAATGTGCTCCATACTAGTGGGAGTGGTTGTCACAGCACGAACACTCCCATTAGGGTTGGAGGATGTGACCATGCTCCATCCACAGCTCCAGCCTATATGAGGTGTTACTGCAGCCCCAAACATAGGCTGGATCGTAATGATCAGGCAATTTGATTGTCTGATCATTACAGTTGTTGTGATTGGCTGTTCAATTCTAAACACAGCGATCGTATTTGTGGGATGGCAACACCACACCCCAGGTGGTCGTGGTCTGGTAACCTGCTTACAGAATAAGCAAGCACCGGACTGCAATCTCCATTACCGCAGCCTCGGTGGAGCATTTTCGCCAGGGCCTACCTATACACCCTTGGTCCAGAATGAACTCCCTTCCAGGGCATATATGTACGCCCTTGGTCGTAAAGGGTGTTAAAGGGTTTGTCCGAATCCACTTTTCTCCTAATTTCCCATCTAATTTATTCCTATAATCTAAGATAAGATTTCTTTCTAATATACTTCCTTTATTAATTTGTGGAGCACACTGGGACGGGGTACTCTGTGCCGGACCGGGGTACTGCTGGGGGATGTCACGGCGGTCCTGGTCCGGACCGTGTCCCGGGCCCGCACAATAAAATGGGGGGTTATTTACAGGGGATTTGTCACTCGTGACGCCACCCACTATATGCGGCCAGTAATGGGGCCGCCGCTGCTGCAGAACCTCCGGGGATGATGGGATAGCAGCTTGGATAGAATAGTTCCTGTGGGCAGAACTGGGTTCCCCGGGGCAGTGGTAGTAGTAGTTAAAGTCTGTGAGGATAGTTATTGATGCTGCAGGAGAGTAGGGGTAGCAGTAGAGATGATGAGAGTGGAGGTAATTGCAGTATATGAGGGCAAGTGGAGCTTCAGTATAAGGATCACACACACTCACGGTTTCTGTTGTTTTCCAAGTCTTTACTTGCAGATGGTATCACAATATTGTCCACGGAGTCTGTACCAGGTTGCTCCCACCCTGACCGGGTCCTTGGCTTCCTACTCAAGCGCTGTGTGTGGCCCTGCTGCGGCTTGTAGCTGTACTGCTGGCCCTGTCTCTGCTCACGGGTACCAATATGCTGGGCAACTTGAGTCCTCTGTGTCACTGACTCCTCCATGTTGCTTTGCTATGGTGTGGTGAAGATGGTGGACCTTCCCTATGCCGGTGTTTACTGTCCTGTGTCTCAGGCACAGCCTCGGATCCGGTATCCGTCTTAAGCGCCTCCCCGGGGTCAAGTTTTTGGGGTAACTCTTTATCCCGGGTATGTTCCTCTGTTCCTCTGTCTCCTCTCTTCAGACCTCTCAGGACCTCCACTTCTACTTGACTCTGCTCCTGCTCCAGACTCTGAACTGAACTAACTGTCACTTCTGCTCTGTGATAAACAACTTTAGCTCCTCCCACTAGTGCAGGTGCCACCTAAGCTCCTCCCACTTTCTAGTGTAGTGTTGTGTGGGGAGTAAACCTGTGTTGATGTTTCTGTGGCACATTAACCCTTGGGGTGCCACAAATTACCTATAGTTCCTTTTCTACACTAACAGTTCTAGTTAGTTGTTGGTTGATGACGCTCAATGTGAGTGCCCCAGTGCATTCCGGGACAGTCACACTGAGTATTAACGAGCAGAGTGACAGGCCGCAGGCACTTCCCAGACCCTCCAGAAATAAAATGCCACTGTAACGTTTGTTTCAGGGGAAGGGCTGTCAATTTTGTGTTCACAAGGGTCTCTAGTTCCTCCTCATTCCCTCCCTGCAGAGATGTGTCTCAATCAGGGTGGATAAAAATCTTGATTTTTTTAAAAAAAAATCAAAAAAATCTGATTTTTTTGATTTAAATCAGATTTTTTTGATTTAAATCATTTGATTTAAATCAGATTTTTTAATCAAGTTGTACACAAGCAAAACTTTGTCTTTTTGCAAATCTAATTGTTTTACACAAATAAAAATATTAAAACAGTTGATTATGAAACCTAATAATTTTTATTTGCACTATTAAACACTCAGAATTGAACTACAGAGAGTAAGTACTTTTTAACAATAGCCTATCTCTAACGTTTGAAGTAAGCAAACATCTTCAGTGAATACATCAGTCCTTTAAGTCTACTGTTTATTTAGGACTTTTAATAGGAAAACCAGTTGTCCTGCTTTAGCAGTTCCTAAGCGGTTTCGGACTGTTGTGTGCACAAAACCAAACGAAGAAAACAATCTCTCTACTCCTGCGGATGAAGCCGATGCAGTCAGTAGCTGAGTAGCTAGATTTATTATCTTTGCTGGAAATACAAGTGATTGCGACTTCCACCAGTCCAGTGGTTTTAGTTCATTAACGACGTTATCTGCAAACATGTATTTTTGAAATGGTGCAGATTCACACTTCAATTTCAGCACAGTTGCCACAATGTCATGGTTAGTATTGGCGAGCCACTCCATTGCAGAGTTGATTTCCGCCTCAGATAATTTTTTCCCTCTGTAGATGGGATGCAAGATATTGGCTAAATAGTGTTCTTCTTTTAATGCTTGGTCCTTGCGGTGCTGTATTGCAACCTTTACATTGTTTGAGAGGTTCAAGAGATCTAGAGAACCTTCTAAATCTTTCCAAACTTCTGTGGCATCAGCTATGGTTGCAGTATCTTTCTGCATTTTATCCAACGCAATCGATATTGGCTTTAACCTTTCCAAAAGGTCCTCGGCATTTCTCTTCACACCAAGATTTAATACTTTGCTTCGTATATTAGCATCAATTTTATCCCGATGTGTTTCGCAAATGGACAGTAATTTTGACCAGTTGTTAATAAACAGTTCCAAGCAGTCAGCCAAGGTATTCCATCTAACATCTTGTGGTAGAACCAACTTCAGTCCTCCCATTTCCTTGTAGGTTGCATGTGCAAAATGATTATTGCGGAAATATTTAACAATTTCTACAACATGTTCCTTGACACCCAAAATATGCAGGTCTTTTGCCAAAAGATGCAACAAATGGGCAGAACAACCGTATGTAATGACATTTGTGTCATCCTGTGCCAGTTCCGCTCGCATTTTTGCCACATTGCTTGCGTCATCAGTAACTAAGCTCCTTACTTTACATCCAAACTGTTCTTGGCATTGGTGAATTGAGTTCTTAGCAATTTCAAGTAAATATTCAGCAGTATGTGAATTTCCAGATGTGTCGATTGTGTCTGTAAGGTAAGTTTCACCATCTTCTGTTGTGACACAAGTGCAAATTATGGGGTCGTTGTGGATGTTGCTCCAACCATCCAAGCTCATGTTAACAACCTTGTCTTTCAAATATTTTGTACAAGCCGCTCTTTCTATGTCGTATACAGCCTGAAGATGTTTTCCTGAGATATCAAATCTACTTGGTGGTTTGTAGCCTGGTCTAATTCCTTCGATCATTTGTACAAACAATGGGTGCTCAACTAGTCGGAAAGAAGAATTGGTTGCAAATATGAATTTAGCAATTAATTCATCAAAATGTTCTTTCTGGCTCGTCGTAGTCTTTAAGATGAATTTTTCTACACTTTCTTGCACGCAAAGTTTTTTTTTGGGCTGCTTTGTTGAAGTTGTACCCAGATATTGATTGTCACGTGCAGCACAAGCCATATTTGACCCTGAAAGCACAGAAATTAAAAATATAAATCGACTGCGTATTTGAAGAAATATAACGAAAATATTGAAACAAACTTTTTGAACAATGTAATGGTCCTCGTCCTATAAGGGCTGTCTCAAAAGTTATGCTACTCAAGTTTTCCGGTGAGGTTGCTGTAATACTGGTAACTAATATCAGAGCCTCAGCAACTGAAAAAAATTATGTCACAAAAGTTTTAAAAATGTTTTTTTTTTAAAATGGTCAATTTGGCAGACTTCAAAAGTGAATTGCAGCCTACAATAAAAAAAAAATAAGCGTATACACACTTTATTTTTACTTAAAGGACATGTGCACCTTTATTTTTTAAGGTGCAGCCAGTCACAGTGTGCACATGTCCTCCCCCCGCAGCTCACTTACCTCCGATGTCAGCGCTGCGGGGATCCATGGCTTCGTTCTGCCCGTCCGCGAGCGCGCCTCCATTCATTTCAATGGAGCGTGCGGCCCGCTGACGTCACGCCGCTGGATCACTGCGAGTAGGCCGCAACCAGAGGACGGGAGGCAGACGGTCAAAACGAAGCCACGGATCTCAGCGCTGCGGGGATCGGAGGTAAGAGCGCTGCGGGGGGGGGACATGTGCACCTTAAAAAAATAAAGGTGCACATGTCCTTTAGCGTTAATTTTCTGTGAAATATTGCCTTAACATAAATTTAAATTCTATACTCCAGAACTACCAGTGCTAGAAATTTTTCTTTTCATAGACTTTAACCATCCCAGTAAAATGTCTGTTAAAAAAATAGGTTGTAAATTAATTGTCAGACTTACCACTAGTACTAGGCTCCTGGTGCATAAGAAGCTGTGGGGGTTCTTTGACATTAGTTGTATCACTATCAACATCTTCATTTCCCTTCTGGTTGCAGTTTTCATAATGTGATTTCAAACGGCAAACAAGTCCTTGGATATCCTTTTGACAGTATTTGCACTTTGCTCTTGCACCTTTCTTTCCAAGATCTGCTGCTGGCATCTCAACAAAATGAACCCAAATAGGGTCTCTCTTACGACCTGCTGCCATGGCTCACACAGATCACTTATGAAGTTTGATTGTTACTACAGCCTGAGCCAAGCACTGCTGATGTTACTACAGCCTGAGCCAAGTACTGCAGTGCTGACTATCCAACAAGTTTGGGCATGTCAACTGAATGCAGGGAAAAAGAAACTAAACCAAAACTGAAACCAAGCTAGAAGTGTGGAATTAAAGGGGCAGTATGAACAAAATGTGGAGGCTATTAATAGTTTATACAATTAAGACATGCTGCTTTTAAACACCTACCTATTGCCATATAGTAAAACAAAAAGATTTTTACTTACTTTGGGGTCCCCCCCTCACCCTGGCGTTAGATCGTTGCCCCTAGTTTCGTCCGTGTAACTATGGGCGCACATGCACACTGCTCTCACTTCTCATTTTAATCGTGATTTATATTAAAAAAAAACCTTTTGATTTAAATCAGTGATTTAAATCATGATTAAAATCATGATTTAAATCGATCCGATTTAAATAGAAAAAAAACTTTTGATTTAAATCGTGATTTAAATCATGATTTAAATCGGCGTGATTTAAATCAATCCACCCTGGTCTCAATCCCCCTCCCCATAGTGTTTAGTCTCAGCCCCCTCTTCTTTCCCTCTCCACTGTGCTGTCGCATCTTCCCTATGTCTTGTATGGCCTCCCGTGTGATGAGAGCACTGAAGTCTCAGAACAGCGAAGCAGGAGACCAGGCGGTGCAGGATGACATAAGCACCGCTCACAAGTGATGAAAATAACCTGCAAATGTGAGATAAATGCGCATAGGGTCTTATCCTTTTTTTTAAAGGTTATATCGGTGTAAATTGAGAACTGCTCACCTGATTCAGTTGTGTCACCCACAACCAGTATAATCGCCTGTAAGATGGCTTATAAGATGGCTGCTGCAGGGCTGCACCTTCACGATAAACGTGGAAACAGGAATGCTGTCCAGTTAACTCTTCGTTTCCTGGTGATTCTTGTTTGGCAGCGCGGGCATTTCGGCATTTGTTCCTATTACAGCTCACAAGTGATGTCACTGGTTAATTAAGTTATGCATACTGATGAGCAGGGAGCTCCCACATGCGGATGGTGCTTATGTCTTCTAGCACCACCGTGCCTGAATAATGACATTTTAGTACACTCATCAAACAGGAAAAAGACTCAGCGCATTGACGCATCAGCATTCAAGGCGTTGTGCCAGAGGACATTAGCACCACCCATAAGTGATGTCAGTGGAAGCTCCCTGCTCATCAGTACGCATAATCTGATAGACCACTGACATCACTTGTGGTCATTACTTATGTTATCCTACACAGCTCAGTCTCCTGTTTCACTGGTTTGAAACATAAGGGCGCTCTTCCCACAGTGGGCCAGACATGGTATAGGGAAGATATGACAGCACACTGTGGGGATAGGGGTGAGGGGGGCGGGAGACCCTTGTGAACACAAAATTAACAGACCTGTGCATAAAACCAATGTCACAATGACACTGTTACAGCGAGGGGTTGAGAAAGTGCTTGCTGCTTGCCATCCTTCTCAATGACGTTCTTGTGAAGAACAGCCACTACACAGAGCTCCTGCTGCTCTACACTGTCCCCGCACACATTCTGGG
The DNA here is from genome assembly GCA_033576535.1 of Allobates femoralis. Classification (NCBI taxonomy): domain Eukaryota; kingdom Metazoa; phylum Chordata; class Amphibia; order Anura; family Aromobatidae; genus Allobates; species Allobates femoralis. The sequence continues at coordinate 399,344,088 of JARQOC010000005.1, read as the reverse complement.
ACACACACCGGCATTGGTATAAAATACCGGTCAGAACCAGGCCCAGACCTGGGTTTAGCTACCTGAGCTCCAGGGCAAGCCAGGCATCCCCAAGGACTCCTCAGCACGTGTCTCCAGGTCGCCAGCCCCTTCAAAGTCTGCCCAGACCTCAAGGCAAGCGGCTGCACCAAACACACCATCGCGAGCCCCTCCAGGGTCAGCCAGTCTTCCCAACTACAGGTACTGCAAAACCCTCTGTCTTCTGGCCTCATGGCTCCACTCATCTCCACAGGACATGGACTCCCCTCCCTCAGAGGGTCTGTTCTGCTCTCTCTCTCTCACACAGACTAAATCTCCCAATCTCACAGCTGGGGGCAGCTATTATCTCGCCTGCCACACCCTGTGAACTCTCAGCCATTAGCACACACTGCTCTTTTAGAGGCCGCTTATTGGTCTCATCAACCCCTTTAGCTGTTACTACAGAGCTAACTACCACTTAACCCTGTGTGTACAGCTCAAGGCCCATGTGAGTGATGTCTGCCACGTGCAATAGCACCGGCATGCCTCACAATTGCATAATTGGGCAAAAATTCAAACAGATCACCGACATTTTGCAGAGGGTCTTCCGAGAAGAATGGAATTGGTTTTAAGTGAGAGGGACACAAACTCCAGACTAAAGTCAATAGATTTAGAAGGGGGTGTGATTAACACTCCTGAAGGTGTAACGTTAAGGTGTCACAATACTTTTCGCCATATGGTGTATACAGACTTCAAAAATAGTACCAGATAATGTTTATACAAAACTTTATAGCATTGTTACTCTACTTGAAACTTAGAGGAGGAATCAATATAATATAAATTTTTTTTTTATTGGTGCAGCTAACTAAAACTGATCAGATCTAAAATGAACATGGGGGTTCAGATATGTTGATCACTGATCAATAAAACTGGTGTAAATACGCTCCATAGAACACAAAAGGGTATAGAATATAAAAGTCTCACTAAATAACAAAAATGTCCCTGTATTAAACTGAACAAAACTGAGCATACCCCTGAAAAAAAATCCTTCACATAGTCCATACAAATCATGATTATTTCAGAGAGTATCTCAAAAGATACAAGTACTGATCAACAGTGAATACAGAACACTGATATATTTGCTTCTATGGGGGGAATTACAATAGAAATATCCACCCTTGGTCAGCATATGGGCAAACTGCTCTGGAGCTATACGTGGTATATGTAGGTGCACTATCCCATGGTCTCCACAATAAACAAATCCATATACCAGGGATCTCCAGTTCCAGGCTGCGAGGGCTGCAAACAGTGGAGGTTTTCAGGATTTCAGGTATTGGAATCATCACCTTGCAATATTAAGGAAATCCTGAAAACCTCCACTGTTTGCGGCCATCGTGGTCTGGAGCTGGAGATCCCTGACGTATACCATCACCACAGAATACTGATTTTACCTATTCAGAGGTTTCATATTTTCAGTAATGCACATTCACCCTATCCTATATATTGTGCAATACTGAAGTAGTCCAGAGAGATCTGACAGTGTAAGTGGTGGCATGATGAGTCACTTACACAATAAACAGAATATAATGTATATAAATATGTATATATATTCTACATGTATTCTGTATACAATATACAGAAAAGATCAGTAAAAAGTGTAAAGATGTTCTGACCTGTGGTGTTTGGCAAAGGCAACACTGCGCTGTGTCCCCAACGAGTGTTTCACATTGCTCACTCCTGTATATTGTGTATGATGACTTTACTCTTCTATCATACCACCATTTCTACTGTCAGATCTCTCCTCACTCCTGTATATTGTGTATGATGACTCTACTCTCTATCATACCACCATTTCTACTTCAGATCTCTTCCTCACTCCTGTATATTGTGTATGATGACTTACTCTTCTATCATACCACCATTTCTATCTGTCAGATCTCTCCTCACTCCTGTATATTGTGTATGATGACTCTACTCTTCTATCATACCACCATTTCTACTGTCAGATCTCTCCTCACTCCTGTATATTGTGTATGATGACTTACTCTCTATCATACCACCATTTCTATTTAGATCTCTCCTCACTCCTGTATATTGTGTATGAGACTTTACTCTTCTATCATACACCATTTCTATTAAGATCTCTCCTCACTCCTGTATATTGTGTAAGATGACTCTACTCTTCTATCATACACCATTTCTACTGTCAGATCTCTCCTCACTCCTGTATATTGTGTAGATGACTCTACTCTTCTATCATACTACCATTTCTACTGTCAGATCTCTCCTCACTCCTGTATATTGTGTAGGATGACTCTACTCTTCTATCATACCACCATTTCTACTGTCAGATCTCTCCTCACTCCTGTATATTGTGTATGATGATCTACTCCTCTATCATACTACCATTTCTACTGTCAGATCTCTCCTCACTCCTGTATATTGTGTATGATGACTCTACTCCTCTATCATACACCATTTCTACTGTCAGATCTCTCCTCACTCCTGTATATTGTGTAAGATGACTCTACCTTCTATCATACTACCACTTCTACTGTCAGATCTCTCCTCACTCCTGTATATTGTGTAGGATGACTCTACTCCTCTATCATACCACCATTTTCTGTCAGATCTCTCTCACTTCTGCAGCATTGCATATATGACCTACTCGGGTTAATACACATTTACTGAAACAGATTCATCTCTCTGTATATGTTAATGACTCTACTCTTCTGAGTAGTATACCAGTTTTATTATTCTGGTACCTATATAGTGACACCTTACATATACCACATGTATCCAATCAGATTCACACTGCATATACTGACAAGGTGAGATACTTTATTCATATCCCCCTATGTAACTCATCATACAGTCTCTGTATAACTCGGTGCTACACTTATCTATACTAATTCTCTGTCGATTCTCCGATTTGTATGCTTGTGGTAGGTGAATGTTCTTCTTATATCACCATGTTGATGTAGATCGGTCCCATCCTATATGTGATGAGACACCTGGCCTTCTCTCATAATGGCGCATTCACCGTCAGTCCTCCCTCAGCTCTAAGGTGAGACTCATCTTCATCCCCCTGCTGTCAGCCCCACATTGAATGTCTGTAAGATGCGCTCCTCCTCGACTCTACTACCATTCACGTAGACCACTCCTGTAAGTGAAGCAAGACTCTACTCTTCTATCACACAAGATATTCCTGTGTCCTCTCCACACATGCTCAGTAGGGCTCCTTCTTCACCCCACCTTCAGCCTCTCCTCAATCTTTCCTCAGTATCTGTGTAGCATGTACTCACTCTTCTTCCTCCATTCTAAACACCTCTCCTCACTCCTGATGGTAGAGCTCTCTCTCACCGACCCAGGTCATGTCCTCCTCACCTGATTGTGTAGAGACCCGACCTGTAATGACGTCACCATCACGTCAGGCTCTGCTAAGCCTTTATTGTGTAATGACTCATCTTCTATCATAAGGACGGATTCAACTGTAGACCTCTCAATCCTGTAATGTGTAATGACCACTTCCATACTCATTCTCTGAGCATTGTCTCATACGTATACTTGTGGCAGACCTGCTTCATCAACATCCATTCACATCAGGATTTTCCCACTCCTGTATATTGTGTAGGATGACTCTACTCCTCTATCATACCACCATTTCTACTGTCAGATCTCTCTGGACTATTGCAGCATTGCACAATATACCTGATGGGGTGAATACACATTACTGAAAAGATGCAATCTCTCTGTATAGTTATCAGTATTCTGAGGTGGGGGTATACAGGTTTGTTTATTCTGGTGACTATAGGATAGTGCACCTACATATACCACATCTAGCTCCAGAGCAGTTCACACAATGCATATACTGACAAGGGAGGATACTTCTATTGCAATTCCCCCTATAGAAGCCAGTCTACAGTGCTCTGTATACACCGGTGCTCAGCACATGTATCTATTGAGCTATTCTCTGGCATTCTCCGGATTTGTATGGCCTTGATGGAAGGGAATGTTGTTTCTGGGGTAGTCACATGTTGATGTAGTGAGCCCATCTATACCTCAGGGAGGAGCACACCTGAGCCCTGGTCTCCTGCAGTAATGGCGCACTCACCTCAGCGCTCCCTCAGCTCTCCACAGGGCAGCAGCAGTGTCACCCCCTGGCTGTAGCCCACATTGAATCCCGTCTGTACAGAGCGCTCCTTCCCGGCCTCTACTCCATCCACATAGCCCTCCTGTAAGGAAGCACAGAGCGGTCAGCTGCTGGAGCAGGGCTGGATCACACAAGATGAATGTCCCGTGTCCTCTCCAGCACAGCTCAGTGAGGGATCCTCGGTCACCCACCTTCAGCCTCTTCTCCATATCTTTCCTCCAGTCACTGTGCAGCAGTGTCAGCTCATCTCCTTCCTCATCAAACACCTCATCCTGCCCCTGAGGCTGGAGCTCCGCGGCCGCCCGGACCCAGGACATGTCACCCTGCCTGATGGGAGAGACAGGACCTGTAATGACGTCACCATCACGCGCTCAGGCTCTGAGCTAAAGGACCTTTGTACGTAATGATCATGTGATGTAAGGGGAGGAGTCAGAACTGTAGACCTCATAGGAAATCCCTGGATGTAATGGCCATTGGCCACTCAGCTGAGCATTGTGCTCAGTACGGATCACTTGCGGCAAGCCTGCGTTCAGTCCAAATCATTCCACATCAGCGGTTTTCGCCGATCGCGGCAGATGCGGTGAAAAAAACGCATCTGCCGCGATTACCGCTGCACTTGCGGCACAGTTGCGGCAAGCCCAATGCAATGTCTATGCGGGCTTGCGGTAAGTGTGCGGCAAGTGCGGTATCAGCACTTGCGGCAGGTGCGGCCGCGAAAAAAACCGCGGTCAGCCGCGTTTTTTTTGCGGCCGCACCTGCCGCAAGTGCTGATACCGCACTTGCCGCACCTGCCGCAAGCCCGCATAGAGATTGCATTGGGCTTGCCGCAACTGTGCCGCAAGTGCAGCGGTAATCGCGGCACAGTTGTGGAAAGCCCCATGCAATATCTATGGGGCTTGCGGCAAGTGTGCGGTTTTGGCACTTGCGGCAGATGCAGCCGCAAAAAAAAATCGCGGTATGCCGCGGTTTTTTCGCGGCCGCAAGTGCCGATACTGCACCTGCCGCAAGCCCGCATAGACATTGTTTGGGGCTTGCCGCAACTGTGCCGCAAGTGCAGCACGGCAGTTGCATTTTTTTCACCGCAACTGCCGCGATCAGCGAAAACCGCTGATGTGAAAGCAGCTTAAGGCCACGTTCACACGTTGAGCATTTGATGAGTTTTTTACCTCAGGATTTGTAGCCAAAACCAGGAGTGGATAATTAAATACAGAAGAGGTGCAGGTGTTTCTATGAGACTTTTCCTCTCATTGCTCCACTCCTGGTTTTGTCTACAAATCCTGAGGTAAAAAACTCATCAAATACTGAACGTGTGCACGTGGCCTTGTGACTTGCGGTCATGGGCAACACTTGCAGTTTTGCTGGATCAGTTTTTTTGACTTGCCACAAGTGCCAGATGCAGCTAAACCGCACTTGCTGCACCTGGACACAAGCCCCTAGAGAATGAATGGGGCTAGCTGGATCAATGCAGCAAGTCGCCGTTACGTGGCAGATGTGGTAAATCATGTTGCCAAATTGCGGCACAGATCCGGCTAGCCCCATTCATTCTCTATGGGGCTTGTGTTCAGGTGCGACAAGTGTGGTATTGCCGGATCCGGCAGTTGTGGCACCACAAGAAAACCACTTCTAGCAACGTTTTTTTTGCGCAGCCGCAAGTGCCGCATCTACCGGATTCGGCAAAACCACACTTGCCGCATCTGAACACAAGCCCCATAGAGAATGAATGGAGCTAGCCAGATCAGAGCCGCAAGTCGGCCTTTACGCGGCAGGTGTGATGACATCTGACGGATCTGCTGCAAATTACATGTTACTGCTGATGTGAAAGCAACCTTAAGGTACCTTTACATGCCGCAACTTTTGGCGGCAATCGTGAAAAACCTGCATGCTCACGTTTAGTTGCCTCCGAACACCAAAGGCGCATTTACTTGCCGCAATTGCGCCCTCAACCCAAGGTGATGTGTCGTCCTAGAAGTTCCCACACCAACATTTGGAAACATCCGGTTGACTCCTGACGCTTCTTCACATGCCGCAATCCCCAAAGGAATGTGGGGGTACATGATCAGCACCGCAAGAACATAGGCGTGACAGACTTGTGTATTCCGCGCCCCAAACACGCTGATTAGACAACGCAATAGCGTCATGATTGGCCAGCCTGCGCAGGAAGGCTGGCTAATACATGATGCCATTGCAATTGTGTAATGTGAATGGACAGCTCATCAAAGATGGTGCCCTATGAAGGGACAGCCAATGGTAACACAGTAGCCATCACCAATTATCGTTGGGGGGGCGTTATCCAGCACGCTGTGGCACGCCTCTGGGAAATCAGTAGGCGATGCTGATTCCATCCCTATCGCCCCTTCACACGCCGAAACCAGGGAAATTTACCTTCAGGGGTTTCGTCTGGTTTTTGAACAATGCTCTGAAATCGCAACCGGGAGCAACTTTCAAAATCACCACCGGGTTCCACAAATACACGCCACAATTTCAGGGCAACGGTGACGGAACTCCAGATTGCCTCTCAGTTGCGTAGTTGCGGCGTGTAAAGATACCTTTAGGGTATGTGCTCACGATCCAGAGGTACTGTGTCATGGATGCAGCTCCTTACCTGAGGGAACCCGCTGATGCCTGCAGGGAGACCACAGCCCTCTGTACTCACCATCTGCAGTGGGTACAGGGCGGCTTCTCTCTGTGTACACCCGACGGTGACCGCTTCCAACTCCACAGCATGAAATGAACATGCTGCAAAGGAGCAGACACCCGCACCGCAGGTGAACTAACTCGGCGGTTGGGAACAGCATAGCTCATGAGGATGGGATTTCTAGAAATCCCATCCACTATACTTCTACTGTACAGCACAGCGTTTTGGACACAGCGGCAATATGCTGGGTTTAAAACGGTGCGCTCACTGATCGTGTGAATGCACCCTAATCACTGATGTAAAAGCTGCCTTAAGCGGCCGTCACACGCTAAGATCTCTATTGCGATATTGTAAGCGATCACGTGCACGCGCAATCGCTTACAATATCGCTCACATCGCTGGTGAGATGTCACACAGACAGACTCACCAGCGATGTGGATCCGCGATCTCGCTGGTAACTATGGTACACATCGGGTAACTAGGCGCCGCGCGTCACTTAGTTACCCGACGTGTACCATAGTTACCATCTCCCAGCATAGGCTCTGCCGCTGGGAGATCGTTCATCGTGGTGTTATACACCACGATGAAGCGGATCGCTAAATCGTAAATCGCTAGATCTGAGCTCCGGAGCTCAGATCTGCGATGTCACGATCAAGCGATTTCACATCGTAAATCGCTTGATTACATGCAACGATTTTAAGCCCGATATTGCTTAAGCGATCAAAAAGGAGATCGCTTAAACGATATCGGGCAAGAAATCGTTGCGTGTGACAGCCGCTTAAAAGGTGTACCAAAATCGCCACTATTAGGGCCACTTTACACACACCAACTTATCTGTCCAACTTCTGACCAACTTTCTGGTTGCAGTGAAATCATGGACACATTGTTCCATTTGTACACAGCCACAAAATGGAGCAATGTGTCCATGATTTCACTGCAACCAGTAAGTTGGTCAGAAGTTGGACAGATAAGTTGGTGTGTGTAAAGTGGCCATAAGGGAATGTTTGGTCAATAGCAGCATGTGTATGCAATCTAGTGTGTCGTCCGTGTAATTAGTGGTTAATGATTGTCAAGAAATAAGTTATTTTAGGGCCGCTTTGCACACACCAACTTCTGTGACCAACTTCTGAAAGATCTCTGGTTGCAGTGAAATCGTGCACACATTGTTCCATTTGTACACATCCACAAAATGGAACAATGTGTCCATGATTTCACTGCAACCAGAGATCTGTTCAGAAGTTGGTCACTGAAGTTGGTGTGTGTAAAACGGCACTGATGGTACCTTTACACGCCGCGACGGCAGGCTGGATACATCGCGCTACAGGCTACAAATGTAGCTTGTAGCGTCAATGTAGCCCGTCGTAGCGGCGTCTGAAGACGCGACGCTACAGCCGGCGACAGATACATCTGTTTATGGGCTCTGCTCGAAAACAGATGGCTATATCGCCGATGGTAGCGAGCTGTATCGGCGTGTAAAGAAGCAACGGAAGGGAACTCTGGACACCCTGCGCTGTAGCTGCAATGTAGCTAAGGCGTGACCTCGGCTCCGTCTTACCGCGCCCCATGTGCGATCATTGGTGGAAGCTTCTGCGTGCCGATTGGCCCTTGCCGCACAGCCCTCCATCTTGGATGAGCTGTCCCTTCAGCACTACACATACGCGCCATATGCACGATCATACCTTAGTACAATTACGCGGCCCACAACTTACGGGAAACCAAACCAAATGGTCCATGATTCTCATATACAGTGTGCACATCCTGTAAACACATAATGAATAATGCTGGACACAGCGGTGAAGTATGTTACAGACCGCCATGCCTTATTGAAATGCAGATGACTGCTAAAAGTGTCCCTTCAGTGCCTGCGCGCAACTCACACAGTGATGCACGTATACCCACACCGCATCGAAGAACATTACTCACTACACAGCGCACAGGCTTGCTGTACGCATCGCTATATGGGTGTTGTTTAGTAGGTGCCGCCGAAGTGGTTCGCCCGTGTCTGCGCGTAGGGCTCGTTCAAAATGTGCGTGACCCCGAACGAAGCCGTAATGACGTCATTACGATAGTTTCAGTTTCACTCCGCCCGCACGGAGCAGCTCAAAACTCTGCACAGACCTTTTGCAGGCATGGCGGCCGGTACCCGCGCTGCAACTTGGGGCATGGCGGAGTTGATAATCCTGATAGATCATTGTGACCGTTGGGATTATTGGGGCCACCATCACCACCGGCACCCCAGGTTGCGCAATCGGTGCACCGTCCGCCGGATCCAGCGGGCCCTGATCCGCAAACTGGGGGTAGAGCGGAAAGTCAAGCAGATCCAGAAGAAGATCGCTGACTTGAAACAAAAGAGCCCGGGTCGCATCCTGGACATCCGTGCCAGGATTGCCAGGCTGCGTGGTGAGTAATAGTTGGGGTCAAACACACACCGCCACATGTGCATGTCCCACAATACTCAAAAATGGATGGCAACATATGACAAGGGACAGTGTGGCCTACACAATCCTAAACATCTTCAGAGTGTTGTGGTCCTCCAGTCAGCGCACTCAATTTTACACACGCACAGTACATGCATACAACGTCAGGGTATGCATCCAGCATCACCTGGTTGAGGCTAAGTTAGCTGTCAAATACATAGCCACATGACATATATGTATGGGAACAATGTTTTTGTACGATTTTAGCACTTTTTTCTTTTTTCTTGGGGAATAGCTTCAGAATCATCATCTGAAGAAGGGCCCCATGCCCCACCCCCAGGTGGGCCATCCACAACACCCCCACATCTGCCTGAAGTGGCACCCTTGGCCACAAGCTCCACACATTCCCCCGGGCCTCAGGAGCAAGACCTGCCGTCACCTACCGGGACAGAGGACCTGGAGGAGCAGTCAGCACCTGGCAGCCCGCTTGAGTGTGACGAGGTGTCGTCATGTGGTTGGCTGGAGGAGGACGAGATCACCTCCCCACAGGAGGGCCAGGAGCTGGAAGCACCTGTTGGGCCAGAGCAGGGTGTGCCTTGTAGTCCAGGATCCCTGTTACCATCAAACCACGTAATGTGGCCACGGAGCCCCAGGCAGGGAGTAACACCACCTCCCACTGTCTCCAGCTCAGTGGCGAGTCCTGGGGTGACCATGTCCCCACACAGTCACTATGGTGGTAAGTGTGTTATGTTGCCACATACACCCTGCACACTGATCCATTAATTTCATCTTGCACAACACGATTTCAGTCCACAAAGTTAACAATGTGGTTTAACTATTCATGCAGATGGTGAACGTGCGGGTTCATCTGGATGGAGCTTGAGGCCATCTCTGTCCCCGTCTGATGTTGATGTGGATTTAGAGGAACAGGGTAAGTGGATGGTTGTGTGCAGTCCAGCCTACCCATCACCAGCGACTGCTGTGTCCTAAAGTGTGTGTTTACTCCCAATACAGGTGCCCCTACCATGGAGGAATTTGTCGTTGCCCATCAGGCGTTTGTGTCCCGCATGACCAGGGCTTTGCAGCGTGGCCTGCAGGACCTTGCACGGCTGGGTCAAATGCTGGAGGGCCTATGTCCAGAACATGGATCCCAGCCATGAAGTTGCTGGCTGCATTTTATTCAGGCCAAACATGGCCACAAAAAACTGTTGTCCTAGTTGGACGCTAACAAATTACCCAAGTTGCCTTGTTGGCTTAAAAATGTGGTAATGTGTTTTTTATTTTTTTTTGCCCCCGTTGGGCTATTTTCTTATAGTGTCCCACATTGGGACCATGAGGAGTGTGGACTGGCCATCCCTTTGGCTTCTGTACCTATACTGTCCCACATTGGGACCATGAGGAGTGTGGACTGGCCATCCCTTTGGCTTCTGTACCTATACTGTCCCACATTGGGACCATGAGGAGTGTGGACTGGCCATCCCTTTGGCTTCTGTACCTATACTGTCCCACATTGGGACCATGAGGAGTGTGGACTGGCCATCCCTTTGGCTTCTGTACCTATACTGTCCCACATTGGGACCATGAGGAGTGTGGACTGGGTACACCTATGTGGAAGCTGCATTATGTGTATTGTGGCATATGGCTTACACACATGTATGTAGCGAATAAAATGTTTGTTTACCTTTGTATTTTGGCTGCTCATGTCATCATTGGGTGGAAAACATGTTCTACAGGTAAATATCTCACACACATTACCACACCTCTTTGTGAAAGTGCTAACACAGTACAAAGGAACCTATGGTCGTCCTACTCTGAGGCCATTGCCCCATATTGTGTGGCCTGGCCCAAGCTATATTGTGCACAACACCATTCACCCACGCTGCCCCCCCAACCCATATACCAAAAAGACCACACAATTGAGTATCCTCCAAAATTTAATAAAGGCAAAAAGGTAAAGTAACAAAGAAATCATATTAAGCAAGTCTGTTAAAAATTAATCCAAAAAAAACCGGTAGAAACAAAATTAGCTTCCTACAGATGCAAAAGTCCAGAGTGCCAATTTGGTGCATTGGCTACTAGTGTCCAAATTAATCATCTTCTGTCGGCTCTGACAATGCCGCATCCCCCCTCCTCTCAGGGCAGCCCCGACCTGCCTGAGAACGTCTTGTTGTACGACGACGTGTTGGGGGGGGATGGGGTGACTGTGGCGGGGCCGGTCTTCTCACGGGCCGAGATGGGGCAGCTGGGGAAAGGGGCCACAAGGTGTGTTGCATGGGGGGGGGGACGTGGCAGCCCCATTGAAGGGCCCCATCATCGGCAGCATCAGCGGCATTGTTGAAGACCCTCAGAAGGATCTTTTTCTGGAGCGGCTCCATCCCTCGCATTCTGTCGCTCATGTAGAGGGCGTTGCTGTCGATGTGGGTCCGCTGTTCATCCAAAAGCACGCGTCGGGCCCAGGCGCCCAGCTCCGTCTCGGGTGGTGCAGGACGTCGGCGACGACGGATCCTGGAGCTGGGCCCTAGGCCCGGACCCACATCACTCGCCCCGCCCTCCTGCTCAGCCCCAGATGTCATGGGCTGAGCATCATCAGCGACAGAATGCTCCGCAATGGAGCCGTCCTCTTCTGGGGCCTGTGGGGGGGAGAGGAAACAAAAGAAAACATTAGTGACGGCCAGGGCCGCACCGTCCATTGGACAAGGTGAGCCCTGTCATTCAGGCGGCAGCCGGCAGGGGGAGCGGCAGTGCAGAAGCGGCGCCTCATGCACGCAGCCTCCCCCTGTCATGGCGCCGGCCGCTCACCCCGAGCGCACCGCAGGTAAGCGGCGCGACCCGGGGAGAGGGACAGGAGGCGCCCACGGCTCAACAGCACCCCCCCCCCCCGGTACTCACGGCCGCGGCCGTCAATATCAATATTGCCGGTCCCGCGGCTCAGGCGGCTCGGGCGGCAGAGGGGGCCGCGGCTCAGGCGGCACGGGCGGCAGAGGGGGCCGCGGCTCAGGCGGCGGAGGGGCTTGGTGCACCCCTGGTGACGGCAAGGACCACACCATACCATGGACACAGGACACAATATACCACTCCCAATAAAGTAAAGGCACTTACAAAATATATGGAAGGAATCTACAAACAGCAACCCACCTAACTTTTACCACAACAAAACCTGTATTGCGCCTGGACACTCACCTCTACGATTCCCGGTACTCAGCACAATACAGATTTAGGTGTCAGTCACAGAGAGCCGTAACCCAATGAGTACATGTCACCACAACACCTTGATACTGGGGGCTGGGCTGGCCAAACACAGAAGGTGGCCACCTTCACATTTGTAATACAAATATGATGTCAAACCACCAAACCTTAAAAGAACTAAAACCCACTTGCACCAGAGCCAACACACATGTGTGGCAGCAAAATTTAGTACATGGCAGTATGTGCCTCTTTCATTTTAATCCAATAATAATTAAAACCACATTACACATGTCATTTTTCCAGTACCGATATTTGGTGGTAATGCTATTTTGGAATGCGGCTCTCTGCGTAAAAAATCATATAATCCCCAATCATGGAAGGAGGGCAGATTCACAGACAGAAAAAGGTTTCCCACACCAAGGCCGAAAATGTGTCAAAAGTGTGCTAGTTCTTGTTTGGGTAAAACACACATGTGAAGGCAACATTGTGGGACAACACTGTAACACGATTACCCACCTCCTGTGGCGCAGATGGTGATTCATCCGGGCCTACATGGGACGCAGCAACGGGGCGGTTCGTGGTCGTTCGACGCGAGCTCCCCTCGCCCAGGATGAAGGTGAAGAGGGGATAGTACCATAGGGTAGGTGATGGTACCTCCTCAGCTCCAGCTCCTGAGCGACGGCGCAGGTAGTCATTGTGAGCCCGCATGAACGACTGCCGCATGTTTTTGATTTTTAAGGCCACCGCATGCTGGTCCCAACTCTTGCCTACCCTTGACTCCAAGCGATTGGCTAGAGCCACAAGAGTCCTGTAGGCCTCGGACCTCGCTGCCTGGTTTTTATATTGAGGCAGCGAGCTGCGCCACAAACATTCGTGCCGCTGATACTCCGTGAGAAGCTGGGTTTCAAATTCCACAGTACACCTCGGCATCTGGGTAAGACAAAACACAGCCAATCCAGACCGTCACGACACAAGCCATATGGATCTGTCAAAACCTTGTGATCATTATTTACATGCTCATAAGGTTCTCATGTCCATTATAGGCAGCAATAACTGTTATTACAACTGGGCCAATGTGGGCCATTTGCACAATGTCACACCGGTCCTAAGTAAAACACATATGTGACACAATTACACATGTCAGGTACTCTGTGGCCCCCTAAACATGTATGAAACCTCATGTAACACCCCACTGTCCATATGAAAACAACACCTGGAGACGGTGTGTGCGTACCAACCTGTAGGCCAACATGTGAGCAAACACATTGTGTGGTAGCTACTACCTTTGTAAAGAGCAAAATGGTTAACATTAAGCAGATGACAAAGGAGGGCGTGGTTTGTGCCAAGACTGCACATACTACATGTAATGTGCAAACACATCATCATGTAGTCGTGTGACCATCCATGGGACTACAATTGTCAAGAATCCCAGCTATGAAGGGACCAATAATTGCAGGCATCAAATGCTGATGTGCCTGGCCGTTCTAAATCTCGACTTTATATGTTTGACTCACAAATTACATCAAAGGCCAAATGTATACGCACACAATACCAGGTGAGGCTATACCTGGCTATTACCATACACTAGAAAAACCTGACCCATCTGTCTAATTAGAGGGCCACAATTAAAGGCCGTATCAAAGATGCCCATACACACAATGCCTAAGCGGCCGCCAATACAAGCATCAGCGTCCCGTGCACTTTCATAGAAACCGCTAAAGAGGCTTACCGTCAGAGCAGCAGAAGATAGGCAGGACACTAGTAGCTCAATGCACATGGACCTCTGGACAAGGTGTAGTGGCCATTGGCCTGCCTTTATAGTCCGCTAAACCAATCACAACGGACACAATTACGCACAGCGTAATGGGACACCTGGGGCCGCAATTAACCTCCGCTAATTGGTGGAGATCGCTGAATCGTGATTGGTTGGCGGCCCTTTAAAAGGTCCGCATGCCGGCAAACATTACGCTTGCTGGCCAGACCCATTAAGTAAGTATCTGTGGACACACATGGAAATGGCGGGGTGTGGGTGCATATGTTGTTATTTGCGACCGCAGGACACTGTTTTAGCGTAGTGTATAGGGGTCTGTATTGCTGGGGAAGATATAGTGTACTGTGTGGACTTGGAGTAGGCATTTGGTTTGGTGCTTATGAATCTTTGAACATATACATTGCTGTCTTTGTTTCCAGACACCATACCAGGAGATTGGCTGCAGGACTGTAGACAGAAATGTGTGACTCCTGTCACCTGGATCAATTTCTGCATACTGGTTGTGGCCAATGGAGACTGGGTCGAACGGGGATAGGATGAGACATGGCTTGGAGGTGTGGCACTCAAGACATAACATAGATGTTTCGGACAAATGCCACCAGCAAAAACATATCTAACCATGGGTACCCAACCTCACTCATGTGCTAAATTGTTGGCTTCTTGTAAGCTTACTTGACCAGCCTATCGGGGTACGTATTGTGTGTTTTACCTCCCAGAATAGTAAATGGCCACATTTTCATTATGGTCTGTGTAATGGCATCTGCAAATTTGTTATCATACATTATTGGTGACACATGTCCCTTTCTAACTCACCTAGGTGCAGATGTTTTACTTTGACAAACTCCCATAGAAGTTGATGTAGAGGAGGCCACTATCATTGGGCGTCTTCCATTTTGATTGGGGTGACTACTGGGTGTTTGCCTTTCCTGGCTTCAGGGATGTGTTTCGGGGCCTGACGCAAGGTCCCCTCCAGTTGGCTATAGTGTGTCATCCAAAATAGGTGTGGCTTGCTTAACCTGCTGACATTGGCACATATTGTTCTACCTACTCATGTTGTGATTTCTCATCTACAGGTGCTGATATTGAGGATGCAGAATATCCATGACCGCAATGTTATCGTGGCTCTTGCGTTGGTGGAAGAGCAAATGTGGTATCAGGATCGGTATGAAAGGTTGATGAGGCGCAGACAGCGGCGGTTGTGGACCCGTGATTGGCTTCTCAGGCGGGAAACCCGGGGCCACATGCAGCTGTTGCGGGAGCTGGAGATTAACTGTCCTGATGATTACCGAAACTATCTCCGTATGCCCGAGGACTGTTTCACCTTCCTATTGGAGCGTGTAGGGCCAATGATAGCGCGTCAGGACACTATAATGTGCCCATCAGTATCACCTGCTGAGCGGTTGGCGATCACTTTGCGGTTCCTGGCTACAGGGCAGTCCATGACATCACTCACATACATGTCACGTGTCTCCCTGCCCCTGCTGAGCCGCCTGATCCCTGAAACGTGTTGGGCCATCTGGAGAGCTCTGCAGCCAGCCTACATGAAAATGCCAGAAACAGCCGCAGAATGGCTGGAAGTAGCCCGAGGGTTTGAAACCCGGTGGAACTTCCCCAACTGTGGCGGGGCATTGGATGGTAAACACGTGAGGATTACCAAACCTGCCAACTCTGGCTTTTTGTTTTTCAATTACAAAGGGTATTGTAGTATAATCCTCATGGCTGTAGTCGATGCCAACTATGAGTTCCTCTACGTGGATGTTGGAATGAACGGTCGCAACTCAGATGGGGGTGTGTTTGCCCGAAGCTCCTTGGCAACACTACTAGGGAATGGTGGGCTAAACTTACCCTCAAATGACCACACGACCGAACATCTCAACTTTGCGTTTGTGGCGGATGAAGCATTCCCACTTCAGGAACACCTACTGCGGCCATATCCACAGAGGGCCCTTACTTCTTAGAGACGCATTTTCAACTACCGGCTATCCCGGGCCCGCCGTGTAGTTGAAAATGCGTTTGGGATAATGGCCAATAGATTCCGGATTTTTCATATGGCTATGCATATGAAACCGGAGTCTATTGACGCGGTAGTGGTGGCCTGCTGTGTGCTACATAACTTCCTGCGTCGTAGGGATAGGGCATCATACACGCCAGGAGGTTATGTAGATAATGCAGACGCTACAACAGGGGAGCTCCGTCCAGGGTCTTGGCGTGATGATGGCCATGTGATTGTGCCACTCCAGCCGCAGAGCCATGGCCGCACTCGGCAGGAGGCCAGGGACAGTAGAGACGCTTACTGCTCCTACTTCAATGGGTCTGGTGCAGTGAGCTGGCAGGACCAGGCCATGTAGTGTGGCTGGTTCTGGGAGGTTTATTAAACTTTGCAATGGAGGTGACAGCAGGGTGGCTGCACCCCATTTCTTTTGTGTTCTGCATGTTTTTTTTTTTGTTTTTTTTCCTAATGTGCATGATGTTTAGTTAGTTAGTTTATGTTGTTTTTATTTTTTTTTGATGCTCCACAGGTTCCAATGTGGGTTCAATTTGCTCTCTCTGCAATGTGTTGGCAGATTGTGACATGCACTTTATTTGTTGTTTTTATGTGGATGTATTTTTGGTTACAATTTCTAATCCAAGGTCACGATGAATGATTTTGATGTATTAAATACTTTTTTGGATCCAAACAAATGTGTGAGCCTGTTTACTTGGTGGAGGAGGGAAATGTGATGAAGTTTATGGTGGGGGGCCTGGGATGTCATAGCCACCTATTGGCTGGGATTGTGCAGACAATATGTGTGGGTAGCCATGTTTTTTTCCCAGTCTTTTGCCTAACAGTGTTTGTGGCCATTGTGCGTACATGAGCCTTTATTTTGTTCTAGGCAGAGGGTCACCTGCAGACAGCACATTGATGCAGGACATATTCTTCTCAGGTGTTTTCTAATACACTGTCACACAGATCTTTCACAGGTTTGCTACGGAGCAGTTCCAGTACAATCACATCTGTTGCCAGAGATAGATACATACAGTGTGCACAGAGAACGCACATACTGTGTGTTGTAAGCCGCTCATGTGTGTTGCAGAAACGCACCTCGCCGCTATCTACACACGCCGCGGTCACAAGCGCTGATCGTGCGTGACAGGGCAATCACTTGTACTACGTACACATAGCCCCGGGCCCGCTACTTTTATGCACACTGGGTAGATGACTTGCCACCGCTCCTGGGTGACGCTTTACCATCGGTTTAGATGCATTCGCCACACTCCGCCATGTCACAACCGCTTATTCCGTGCTTCACTCCCCTCACTGGTACGTCACGTCTCGGCCATCCGCCCTTTCCGTCGTGCCCAATCACAACTCCGTAGTGTTGGCCAATGGTTGTGGTTTGGGCGCGGCGTACAGGACTGTGGCACGCCTATTGTGTTTTACGTCCTGCCTTTGTTGCTCCCACTCACCCTGTGGTGGCGGCGTGTGAAGCGGGTACGCTAAGCTACAGCTGGCTACTTGAGACACCCGGCGATGTAGCTAGCTATAGATGTCGCGTGGCGTAGCGCACCTTGTCGCGGCGTGTAAAGGAGATGCGTTCACCGTTTGTAGCCGTTTGAGCGTGCTCGTGCACGTGAAGTAGCGCGATGTATCCAGCCTGCCGTCGCGGCGTGTAAAGGTACCATTAGGGGCCTTTCACACATGCGGTTATTTCCTGCATTGGAAGATCAGGCAAAAACCCGATTCTAATGGTGGGTTTACACACACCAATTTATCTGTTCAATCTCTGAACCAATCTCTGGTTGCAGTGAAATCATGGATACATTGCTCCATTTTGTGGCTGTGTACAACATGGAGCAATGTATCCATGATTTCACTGCAACCAGAGATTGGTTCAGAGATTGAACAGATAAATTGGTGTGTGTAAACCCACCATTATGGCGGGTTTACACGTTGCGATATCGGAGTCCAATTTCAATCAAAAGTCACGTGGTTCGATCGTTGGACCCGATATCGTTCCTGCGTTGTATGGTGTGAACGTCCAATACGATGCAGGAACGATGTCAAAGCGATATCGGGGATTGAATGAGCGTTCTATTCAATGCTCCGATATTGAATGGAGATTGGAGCCGGATCGTGCTGTGTGACAGCCCAACTACGATGCGATGTTCAACGTCACCCATTCACTCCCATGTTAAATGGTCGTTCCTGGGTTGGGGGGCGCAGACATCGCACGGACGTTGTATTCCGATATCGCAGCGTGTAGACCTCCGATGCGGGAGAAACGTGCACTAAATGCGCGCTCCCGCGCCATTGAGTTGCGATATCGCAATGATATTGAAACGTGTAAACCCACCATAAAGGCCACTTCACACACACAGATATCTGAGTCCAACATCTGAACAGATCTCTGGTTGCAGTGAAATCATGGATACATTGCTCCATGTTGTACACAGCCACAAAATGGAGCAATGTATCCATGATTTCACTGCAACCAGAGATCTGTTCAGATATTGGACTCCGATATCTGTGTGTGTGAAGTGGCCTTAAAGGCCACTTTACACGTCACGATATCGCAACGCAACTACGATAAAAAGTCACGTGGTTTGGGCGTTGCAGTTTTTATTGTTGTTGCGTTGTGTCGTGTAAATGGGCAATGCGATGTGAAAACAACGCAACAACTATATCGTTTTTGAATTGTGCATGTTGTTTAACCATGCAATTTTGGCTTGACGATCTGCCATGATCGTGCTGTGTAACAGTGCAACTACGATTTGTAGCGCAACTTCCCCTATTCACTCCCATGTTAAATGGTCGTTCCCTGGGTCGCTCATGGACAGCGCTAAGGAGGGGTGCAGACTAGTGTTGAGCGAGCATGCTCGCCACTACTCGGTACTCGCACGAGTATCACTGTACTCGGGCGACTCGCCGAGCACCGAGTAATCTCGCGATACTCGTGCTGTGCTCGTGGTCGTCATCTCTCCATGTTGGCGCTCTTTTGAGAGCCAGCCCACGTGCAGGGATTGGCTGACAGACCACTGCAATGCCACAGCCCTGTTAGTTGTGGCATAGCAGTGATTGGCCGCCCTGCACAGCGTCACCGAGCCTTTATAACTCCCGGCGCGCTGTGCTCGGCACACAGCCATCAAGACAGTGAGTGTAGGGAGAGTGTCTGCTGCTGATTAGGGACAGATTTGCGGCCCTCAAAAGTAGATCCGGATCAGGGCTGCAAACTGCTGCTGACCACAACAGTCCTTCTCAGGACTAATCTAGGAGGACATAGGCAGGGTGATCCAGATCGGAGTCCAAGATTTCCAGTGACCAGAACAGTCCTTCTCAGGACTAATCTAGGAGGATATAGGCAGGGTGATACAGATTGGAATCCAAGCTTTTCTGTGACCATTAGAGTCACCACACTCTTGTACTTAGTACCTTAATACAGGTTAGGGACTAAAATCCTCTCTTCAAACCATTACAGTCACCAGACAGGTGTACGTACTACCTTAATACAGGTTAGGGAACTAAAATCCTAACTCTTGTCATCAAAACAGTCACCAGACAGGTGTACGTACTACCTTAATACAGGTTAGGGACTAAGATCCTCTCTTCAAACCATTACAGTCACCAGACAGGTGTACGTACTACCTTAATACAGGTTAGGGAACTAAAATCCTAACTCTCGTCATCTCAACAGTCACCACACTGTTGTACGTCATACGTTTCTACAGGTTAGGGAACTAAAATCCTAACTCTTGTCATCTCAACAGTCACCACACTGTTGTACGTCATAAGTTTCTACAAGTTAGGGAAGTAAAATCCTAATCTCCTGTGACCTCCACAGTCACCAGACAGTTGTCGCTCTATACAGGCAAAATGCGCAAAGGCGTTGGCAAGGGCGTTGGCAAGGAACAAGGAAGTGGACGTGATGGTGGTGCAGGCAGAGGCCGAGGTGGTGTGCAAGCACTCATTTCGCAACAACAAAGGGCCACATCTCCTCGCTCGCACGTCCTGTCCCAAATTCTTGGGGCCCGCAGCAGTACACCACTGTTGAACCAAGACCAGTGTCAACAGGTTGTTACTTGGATAGCGGATAATGCTTCAAGTCAGATGGGCACCTCCACAAACACCCTGTCTTCCGCACGGTCAACTGTCAGTAGCCGTGATACTGCACCGCACATTTCCCAACCTGATCCTCCTTCCTACCACCTGGCCGAGTACACGTCCACGGACATTTCAGATCCCACACTAGGACACTCGGAAGAGCTGTTCACGTATCCATTCGCAGAATCTGGCCTGTCGCCACCTCCTCTTGAAGTGGGTCATGAGGAGATGGTATGTACAGATGCCCAAATATTTGAGCAGCCGCGTTATGACGAACGGAACGTTGTCAAAGTGTCTCAACAAGGGGTGGACGATGATGAGACACAATTGCCAGGAAGTCAGGAGGAGGATCAGGGTGCGGAAGAGGAAGACGACGTGGTGGATGATCCAGTAGCTGACCCTACATGGCAGGAGGATATGCAGAGCGAGGACAGCAGTGCACAGGGGGAGGGAGGCGTAGCATCCCAACAGCCAGTACGAAGCAGGGTTGCGTCCGCAGGCAGAAGGCAGGCAACCGTTCCCCGGAACAACAACACGACTCAAGGTGCCTGTGCAAATGTTCGGTCTTCCCGAGTCTGGGAGTTTTTTAAGTTGGCTCCAGAAGACTCTAAAAAGGCCATTTGCCACACCTGCCATGCCACTATCAGCAGGGGTACGAAAACTAGCAGCCTGACCACCACCAGCATGATCAGGCACATGTCAGCCAAGCACCCGACTTTGTGGGAAGTACCACAGAGTCGAGGAGCGGTGCGTGCTGATGTCACTGCTACGTCTTCGGCTGTTGTGCATGCAAGCCAATCCCCTGTCCATGCTGGCCGCGAACAAGCCTCCGGTCCAGCACCTGAAGTTGCTGAAGCACAAACCACCATCAAGCACGTCCTTGTCCCAGCGCAGCATTCAATTATCCATTCAGCAAACATTTGAAAGCAGGCGCAAATACGCTGCCAATGCCCCACATGCCACAGTCCTCAATGCTCACATTTCGCGACTCATAGCGCTAGAAATGTTGCCTTTCCGTCTGGTGGAGACGGACGCATTCCGCGACCTGATGGCGGCTGCTGTCCCACGTTACTCGGTCCCCAGCCGACACTATTTCTCCAGATGTGCCGTCCCCGCATTGCATAACCACGTGTCCAACAGCATCACACGTGCCCTGAAGAATGCTGTTTCAGCCAAAGTCCACCTAACCACTGACACGTGGACAAGTGCTTGTGGGCAAGGCCGCTACATCTCCTTGACGGCACACTGGATTAATATTGTGGAGGCTGGGACCCAGTCTGACCGAGGGACGGAACACGTCCTTCCCACACCAAGGATAGCAGGCCCTACCTCTGTCATGGTTTCACCGACACTCTACAGCTCCGGAATGTCATGCTCTTCAGCCTCCTCCTCCTCCACCTGCGCATCCTCATCCACTGTACCCTCCACACCAGTCCCAAGCTGGAAGCACTGCAGCACTGCCTCTGCAAAGCGGCAACAGGCTGTGCTGAAGCTAGTCTGCATAGGTGACAAACCCCACAATGCAGAAGAGGTGTGGACAGCTCTGAAACAGCAGGCAGATCACTGGCTCACACCTCTGAACCTAAAGCCAGGAAAGGCCATGTGTGACAATGGCTGGAACCTGGTGGCAGCTTTGAGGCGAGGGCAGCTGACGCATGTTCCATGCGTGGCCCATGTGCTCAACCTGGTGGTTCAGAGGTTTGTGAAGTCATACCCGGAGGTGTCTGACCTGCTGGTAAAAGTTCGTCGTCTGTCTGCACATTTTCGCAAGTCACCTGCTGCTTCAGCCGGCCTTGCAAGCTTTCAGCGCCGTTTGCGTCTTCCGGCCCACAGACTGGTGTGTGATGTCCCCACGTGTTGGAATTCAACGCTGCACATGTTGGTCAGGATATGTGAGCAGAAGAGGGCACTTGTGGACTACCTGCATCACCTAAGCCGTCGGGAAATGGGTCAAACTCCACACATAACACCTGAGGAGTGGAGATGGATGTCGGACCTATGCACCGTCCTCCAAAACTTTGAGGACTCCACCAAGATGGTGAGCGGCGATGACGCCATTATTAGCGTCACCATACCACTACTCTGCCTTCTAAAACGGTCTCTGCTGAAAATAAAAGAGGATGCATTGCAGGCAGAGCGCGATGACTTAGAGCAAGAAACTGTAGTGGGTGTGGGTGAAAAAACACAGCCCAGCCTCATGTCATCACAACGTGCAGTGGAGGACTATGACGAGGAGGAGGAGGAGGATGAAAACATGGAGCAACTCTCAGGCCAAATTGGGGATATGACATGCACACCAGTCATACCCTCGATTCAGCGTGGCTGGCCAGAGGACAGGGGAGATGAGGAGGAGGAGGAGGAGGAGGAGGACAGCATGTTCAGTCATCGTGTTGGATACTGAAGTGATGGCTGTTGAGAGTCTGTCGCACATGGCTGACTTTATGGTAAGCTGCCTGTCTCGTGACCCTCGCGTTCAGAACATCTTGGCCGACAATCAGTACTGGTTGGCAACACTCTTAGACCCACGCTACAAGGAGAACTTTATGTCTCTCATTCCTGAGGCGGAGAGGTCAGCCAAAATGCTGCAGTTCCAGAGGGCCATAGTCACGGAAGTTGTGAAATCCCTCCCCTCACAAAACGCTAGTGGCATAGGTCAGGATTCGATGGACAACCAAGGCGTACGGCCGAGAGGGGCACAAGTCCAATCCGCCAGAGGCAGGGAAACGGTCTTTACGATGTGGGACAGTTTTCGCAGCCCCTCACGTACCACAGCCCCTGACGTGCGGGGTAGTGCCACCAGAAATGCTAAGTTCGGGCAGATGCTGAAGGAGTACTTTGCAGATCGAACAACTGTACTGCGAGATTCATCGGTGCCTTTCAATTATTGGGTCTCCAAGCTCGACACGTGGCATGAATTGGCTCTCTACGCCTTGGAAGTCCTGGCCTGCCCTGCCGCTAGCGTTTTATCCGAGCGTGTTTTCAGTGCAGCAGGTGGAATCATCACTGATAAACGCACCCGCCTGTCAACTGAAAATGCGGACAGGCTCACTCTGATCAAGATGAACAAGGGTTGGATTGGGCCAGACTTCACCACACCACCAGCAAATGACAACTGAATTTAATTTTGTTATTTGAATTTGACATGTACCTCCACTCACCCATGGGTACACACTTCCGTACTTTGGCTAATCGCTGGACTGCTACTCCTTCTCCTCATGTGACACCATGATGAGCGTTAGAATAGTTAGGCTCTTGTTTGAGGTATACCCGCAGTGGTAAATTTTTTAGCCCATTCTGTTAGAATGGGCATTACAACGACAGGAGACCCGCTCCTTTTCAATGGGAAAAATGTTTTTAGGTACTCCTACACGTCTCTATCCAGGGACAAAGAGGAGCCTCCCAATTTTTGGCGGCCCTGACAAAATAGCTATACTACAATACACCCTGTTCTTCTTAACAGGCCCTCCTGCACGTCTCAATCCAGGGACAAAGAGGAGCCTCCCAATTTTTGGCTGCCCTGACAAAAGGGCTATACTACAATACACCCAGTTCTTAACAGGCCCTCCTGCACGTCTCAATCCAGGGACAAAGAGGAGCCTCCCAATTTTTGGCTGCCCTGACAAAAGGGCTATACTAAAATACACCCACTTGAGGGTTACAGGCCCTCCTGCACGTCTCTATCCAGGGACAAAGAGGAGCCTCCCAATTTTTGTCTGCCCTGACCAAAGGGCTATACTAAAATACACCCACTTGAGGGTTACAGGCCCTCCTGCACGTCTCTATCCAGGGACAAAGAGGAGCCTCCCAATTTCTGTCTGCCCTGACCAAAGGGCTATACTATAATACACCCACTTGAGGGTTACAGGCCCTACTACATGTCTGTAAGCATGGGTCATTGTTGAACCTCCCAATTTTTGGCTGCCCTGACCAAAGGGCTATACTAAAATACACCCACTTGAGGGTTACAGGCCCTACTACATGTCTGTAAGCATGGGTCATTGTTGAACCTCCCAATTTTTGGCTGCTCTGACAAAAGGCCTATACTACAATACACCCACTTGAGGGTTACAGGCCCTCCTGCACGTCTCTATCCAGGGACAAAGAGGAGCCTCCCAATTTTTGTCTGCCCTGACCAAAGGGCTATACTAAAATACACCCACTTGAGGGTTACAGGCCCTCCTGCACATCTCTATCCAGGGACAAAGAGGAGCCTCCCAATTTTTGTCTGCCCTGACCAAAGGGCTATACTATAATACACCCACTTGAGGGTTACAGGCCCTACTACATGTCTGTAAGCATGGGTCATTGTTGAACCTCCCAATTTTTGGCTGCCCTGACAAAAGGCCTATACTACAATACACCCACTTGAGGGTTACAGGCCCTCCTGCACGTCTCTATCGAGGGAAAAAGAGGAGCCTCCCAATTTTTGTCTGCCCTGACCAAAGGGCTATACTAAAATACACCCACTTGAGGGTTACAGGCCCTACTACATGTCTGTAAGCATGGGTCATTGTTGAACCTCCCAATTTTTTGGCTGCCCTGACAAAAGGGCTATACTACAATACACCCACTTGAGGGTTACAGGCCTTCCTGCACATCTCTATCCAGGGACAAAGAGGAGCCTCCCAATTTTTGGCTGCCCAGACCAAAGGGCTATACTACAATACACCCACTTGAGGGTTACAGGCCCTACTACATGTCTGTAAGCATGGGTCATTGTTGAACCTACCAATTTTTGGCTGCCCTGACAAAAGGGCTATACTACAATACACCCACTTGAGGGTTACAGGCCCTACTACATGTCTGTAAGCATGGGTCATTGTTGAACCTCCCAATTTTTGTCTGCCCTGACCAAAGGGCTATACTAAAATACACCCACTTGAGGGTTACAGGCCATCCTGCATGTCTGTATCCAGGGGCATTGGTGAACCTCCCAATTTTTGGCTGCCCTGACAAAAGGCCTATACTACAATACACCCACTTGAGGATTACAGGCCCTCCTGCACGTCTCTATCCAGGGACAAAGAGGAGCCTCCCAATTTTTGTCTGCCCTGACCAAAGGGCTATACTAAAATACACCCACTTGAGGGTTACAGGCCATCCTGCATGTCTGTATCCAGGGGCATTGGTGAACCTCCCAATTTTTGACTGCCCTTGCAAAGGAAGATACTACAATAGACCCAGTTCCTCAAAATGGGCACTTTATTTCTAGACAGGGCTTCATGTACGTCTCTTGTCAGGGTCATCGGAGTGTCGCACAATGTTTTCACGTAAAATCTTTTATGTAATCACAAAAAGTGACATACACCAGCTGTATCTCACTATTGGGTATGTGCCCTTAACATTTCCACCCTAAATATTCATTTTGGTGTCATTTTGGAAGGTTTTCTGGACACTCCGTAAAATTGGCGTGAAACTCGGACAACATTGTTCACAGCTGTGACTTTTCAGTGAGAAATGCTTCCAGGGGTCTTCCCCATGGTGTTGCCATGTCATTTCAGCACTCTTCTGAGACTTTTGTGACATTTTTAGGGTTTTTCCAGGCAGTCATTTCATAAAAATACTCGTGTCTCCCATAGGATAACATTGGGCTCGTTACTCGGGCCGAGTACACAAG
Source organism: Allobates femoralis (assembly GCA_033576535.1). NCBI lineage: Eukaryota > Metazoa > Chordata > Amphibia > Anura > Aromobatidae > Allobates > Allobates femoralis. The sequence goes on along the minus strand of JARQOC010000005.1, from coordinate 399,318,233 downwards.
TATCTCGGGACGCTCGGCCCGAGCTTCGAGCACCCGAGCATTTTAGTACTCGCTCATCACTAGTGCAGACATTACAGTTGCGTTGCCTAACGAAATCTCCTTGTGTGAAAGCTCCTATGCGATCTGGGACAAGTGGCAAAAAAGTGCGCGCTCCCGTGAAATTGTACGCAATATCGTTCCGATATTGCGCCGTGTAAAGCGGCCTTTACAGTATTTTGCCCATTCACTTTAATTTGGTCAGGTAGAATCTTGTTGCTTCATGTTTTTTTTCTGAAATCATTAAAGAGAATGGGCAAAAAAAATGAATCCTGTAAAGGTACTTTTACACGCCGCCACTGCGGGTTAGCAACTGCCTGGCAATGGGGACTTTTGTGCCTGTTGCCCTGAAATTGCTACAAAATGGCAGCGTGTAAATTGGGAAGTTGATCGCGTTACCCGCTGTTGATTCGGATACCTGTTGCTGAGCTGTGCTCAAAAATCCAAGGCAACACAAAGGCACAATTGCCATTGTGGTGGCGTCTAAACGGGGCACAGGCATGGAATCACCGTTGCCTAGTGAATTCCCAGGGCGTGACACAGCCTCATGGATACCGTGCCCCATCAGCAATCATTGGTGGGGGCTACTGTGTTACGATTGGCTGTCCCTTCACAGGCCGCCATGTTGGATGAGCTGTCACTTCAGCACTAGACGCATCAGACCCGTCTGAACAATCCAATACATAAGTGCAATTACGCAGCCACTCAATTGCGCTGCCAAATGTATTGTGCTTGTTATGATGATATACAGTGCACATTCTCGTGCCACACACGACAGTGAATAAATTGGCCTACACAGCGCACATGGCTGACATACATAACGCACTGCAATGCGTGATTTTTGGTGACGCTGAAGTGTTAATTTAGCGTTTCCCATTGCTTGTACGGCTACTTTGTTGTTTCTAACTTTGTTAAGCGCCGCAAGTGGCCGTTCTGACGTCATGACGCTTCTTTCACTTTCACTCTGCCTGCAAGGTGCCTGGCCCTCCCCTGCACATAGCAGCAGAGTTATGGCCGCCACACAGCGCGCTGCAATGTGGGGTATGGCGGAGCTCTTGGTCATCATAGACCATTGTGACTGCCACGACTACTGGTGCCACCATCACCACCGGCACTCACGGCTGCGCAAACGCAGCATCCTGAGGCGGATCCAGCGGGCCCTGCTCCACAAACTGGGGCTGGAGAGGACCTACAAACAGATCCAGAAAAAAATAGGGGATCTGAAACACAAAACCCCAGGCCGCATTGTGGAGATCCGTGCCAGGATTGCCAGGCTGCGTGGTGAGTATGTTTTGATGGCAAACACACACCTTCACATACGTACTTGTACCAAACATCACACAAATGTATGTTTATTGGCCCACAGAACAAAATGTGGTTGGACTCCTGTCACTAACCATAGTGTGCCCTACCCACACTACATGCCTACCACATTACCTTGTACCCTATCTGTCATGCTTGAAATACCTAGCACAACACACACAAGTTGGTCTTCCTATGTTGTGTTAATGTGTGCTGAAAGCTCTTTGATCGTGTTTTTCAATACAGATGATGAGGAATCAGCCTCAGGAGAGGGGCCCCAGTCCCCACCGGCACCAGGCCTAGCTACACCACCGGCCCACGATGCCCCAGCCACACCATCCCCACCTGGGAATGCACCTGACCCAGGGCCCGAGGATCTGCACATGCCCTCACCTGCAGGGCCTGAAGATGTAGCTCCTTTAAGCACAGGCCCCCTTGTACCATACAGCCCCAGCCCTGGAGGAACACCAACACCCACTGTCTCCAGCTCAGTGGTGAGCCCTGGGGTGGCCATTTCCCCTCATCCTACAATGGAGCCAGCCTTTGTTGGCAATGGTGGTAAGTGTGCTTTTTGTTGCATATGGCCTTCACACTGTAATTAGTGTTGTGTGTCCATCACTATTTGCTCACTGTGTTATTATGTAATGTTCCACAATGTATTCAGACGGAGAACGTGCAGGGGCCTCTGGATGGACTGTGAGCTCATCGCCATCACCCCCTCATGGGCATGATGATGGGGAGGAACAGCGTAAGTACAATCATTTTGTGTGATTTCAATACCCGTCGCTAGCCACTGTTGCAAACTAATGTGTTCTTCATTACCAATACAGGTGTCCCTACTATTGAGGAGGTCATCCAGGCACACCAGGAGGTGGCCCAACACTTTGAAACGGCACACCAATGCGGCCAGGAAGAACTAGGCCGTTTGAGTGCCCTACTTGCCGCCCTCCAGCAAGCACATGGCGGCATGGCCTCAAACCCATCCGCCCATCTTGATTAGTGGGCTAATGACTCACCGTAGCCGGGTCTTCACGTCTCGGGCGTTGCTTCCCCTTATCACGGTTCCGCGCCCGAGGCTGTGGGGCCCGGTGGTCCAGATCAAAAGTGGTTGGCTGAACAGATAAGGGTTAATTCTTAATTGTCGTGACGCCACCTGCTGGAATTCCGGTGATTTCACCGGAGCTGATTGGGCCTCCGGTGGATGTACGGCAGCAAGATGGGACGCTCCCCACAGGACGAGCAGGAGTCCCCGGGGCCAGGAGTTGCACCTGATGTTGTATGGCAGCTTTGTAATTCTTAGCATGCAGAGTCAAACAGTTCTGAAGAAGCACAGACACCAGTATTCTCTATAACAGGACTTTTACTGTAACCGGTAGATGATACAGGGTATACAGTTAACGGGCAACGGACCAGGTGGTCCCAGCAATGACCGGTGTTTTAGAGCTCCGCGGTGTTCCTCCTTTCTTAACCTTTTCTATTTGCCGATGTCACCTTAATGCGCCAGTTCAGGTACAAGGGGCTACTTTAATTTCCCTGCCGGAGTATACAGCCCGGTGTGAGGGGAGCCTGTTTCCTTATGATGGGTTCTCCGCTGGCAGGATGGCTCTGGTCGCAGCTGCAGTGAGGTGCTCCTAGAGAGCAGTCCCTTCACTTCTGGTTTGCTGAGCAGCGATGAACGACTTACTCGCTTTGGAACCAGTGATCCGGTTATTGATGGGCGCGGGTGTATTTTGGACCTCCTCCTCGTAACCGGCATGGCTGAAGTTCTCAGGCTCGCTGGGGAACTCGTCGTCTTCTTCCTCCACTTCCTCGACGACCACATCAGGTTCTGGGGCTGGCGGGGACTCGCAATCAGGGTTCTCCTGGTGTTTGGGTTCTGGCGCTGTGGGGTCTTCCTCTGTGTCATCCTGCGGAGCTTCTAGGCTGCCCGCCTGCCTCTGCATCGGTAGATGGTGGCATTTGCGCTCCGGTAATGGGGAAGGCCTCAGTGAGTTCGGGGTCAGTCTCCGATTCAGGAGTGCAACAGGTCACAGTCTCTCGCTCTGGGGCTAAACAGGTGGTAGGTTCCGATTCCGGAACAGGATGGGTTTCAAGCTCTGGCTCTGGAGTGGAGCAGGTTGCATGCTCCGGCTCTGGAACAGGGCAGGTCGTGGGCTCGGTGATGGAACAGGACAGGTCATGGGCTCCGGTGATGGAATGGGACAGGTATCAAGCTCCGGCTCTGGAGTGGAACAGATTCTAAGTCTCTGCTGGGCAGCCCGATGTAGTCGGCTGGCCGACTCGCACTCCAGCTGCGGATAGTCCATTCCGTAGTCTCCATCAGCTGCACCCTTAAGTCCTGCAGCGCAGTTTCCCAAAACTCGGGGTCTCCGTCTATTGTGAGGACGGGACCCGGACCCAAGTGGCCTACCTATGGCTGCACGAGCCTCTTCTTTGACCTCCTTCATCAACTCATGGAGCTTTAGGTTGGCCATCTTCCTTCCTTGGAGAACCGCACCCGTTCGACCTGGTAATCGTTCTTGGAGCAGAGCTGTTGAGAAAGCCTCGCCACACCTCTTTTCTGGTGGTTTTTATAGTCCATGGGTGGGCTGAAGTCTTTGGCCTGCCCCCATGGTTGCTTCAAGCAATCGGGGCGGACAAGAGTTTTGGTGCCTCTGCCATGGCCCTCCCACGAAGAGGGGCGGAGGCACACCCCTGGGCCAGCACATTGTGGTTCACGTGGCGGGATCCGCCATCTTGGTCGCCATCATGGCCCAGTGGGAAAAAGACGGGAAAAGTTTGTTTTAGTCGAACAAAGTTATTTTTAGTGGAATAAAAGTTCTTTAAGCACACAATACCTGTTAGGAAACGGGCCTGCTCGTATCCTGTTCATGACGCCAAATTCTGACTCTCCGTAGCCGGGTCTTCACATCTCGGGTGTTGCTTCCTCCTGTCACGGTTCCGCGCCCGAGGCTGTGGGGCCTGGTGGTCCAGATCAAAAGTGGTTGGCTGAATAGATAAAGGTTAATTCTTAATTGTCGTGACGCCACCTGCGGGAATTCCGGGATTTCACCGGCGCTGCTTGGGCCTTCGGGGGATGTACGGCAGCAAGATGGGACGCTCCCCACAGGACGAGCGGGAGTCCCCAGAGCCAGGAGCTGCACCTGATGTTGTATGGCAGCTTTATAATTCTTAGCATGCAGAGTCAAACAGTTCTGAAGAAGCACAGACACCAGTATTCTCTATAACGGGACTTTTACTGTAACCGGTAGATGATACAGGGTATACAGTCAACGGGCAACGGACTGGGTGGTCCCAGCAATGACCGGTGTTGTTTCAGAGCTCCGCGGTGTTCCTCCTTTCTTAACCTTTTCTATTTGCCGATGTCGCCTTAATGCGCCAGTTCAGGTACAAGGGGCTACTTTAATTTCCCTGCTGGTGTATACAGCCCGGTGTGAGGGGAGCCTGTTTCCTTATGATAGGTACTCCGCTGGCAAGACGGCTCTGGTCACGGCTGCAGTGAGGTGCTCCTAGAGAGCAGTCCCTTCACTTTTGGTTTGCTGAGCAGCGATGAACGACTTACTCGCTTCGGAACCAGTGATCCGGTATTGATGGGCGCGGGTATTTTGGACCCGTTTAAGTAGTCCCACAGCCGACGTACATTTCAAAGTTCTTTTCTTCAGGAGGGCATTGAATCAATGCACGCCCTGAAGAAAAGAACTTTGAAACGTACGTCGGCTGTGGGATTGTGGCAGGAGCACAGTGGAAGCAGGGGTTCAAGGAGTGATTTATCACAAGGATCATTTTGGCACCAGGTATTATAAATACTCTAATATCTAATCTATATTTATTTAATGACCGCTGGTCTGTAGGAAATTCTCTTTAGCTATAGGAGGGGAATTGAGAACATTGCAAGTGTGATGGTGCTATAAGTATTTTTTCTGTTCCCCTATGAGTAATCGCTGCTATTTGTGTATTTTTGTGCCTACCCTATGATATTGTGTATGATTGGGACTGTTTTCCCGTTTTAGACATGTTGTGTACAGTAAATATTTCAATATGAATTAATTTTAATGAAAGTGATAATTTTTTTGCCATAAATATTGGATGTGCTGATTCACTGAAAAATATCAATATAGATGTGATCTGTGGCGATATTTTGTAAGGTTTAACGTGTGTAGGTGAAGCACTTTAGTTGAGGGGGACCCTTTTATGTGTATATTTTGATACCTGCTTGATGTAGTTACATATGTAACCAGTCCATATCGTGTCCCAGCACTCCTGCCATTGGCCACAATGTGGGCTCAATGTATCCAATATGTTCCACACATCCATACGCCCACTCCACACACTTGTGTTTGTAACACAGATAAGGATTAAGGAAATGTTTTGAGTTAAAGCAAATTTATTTATTCTCTTTTTTTTTTTTTTGGTCAAAACGAACATAAATTTTACAAGCCAAAATGGGCCATAATTGTGGGTAAGAAAATAACATAAAACACAAACAAAATGCCAAATAAATTGCTGTAGCTAGTCCATTAGGGCAACTTAGTGCATTGGCTCTGACAATGGCTCCTCCCCCACCCTCTCAAGGTAGACCCAACCTGCCTGAGAGGGTGTTTGTCTTCTTGATGATCTTATTTGGGGAGGTTGAGTATCCAGAGGTGGGGTCCTCCTCAGAAATATATAGAAAAACTCACCAAAGTTTGGACACTTTTTTCTACACCTTGCATCTGGCAGGTGGCTGCAGATTCCCCCAGGAGGTTACACATGCGTCAAACACCGGTGCACAGCCCCCTGCAACCCATAACATGGGGGCGGTTTGTGGCAACCAGGCGACCAGCCATGCTAACAAGGAGGGGGCTGGTGGTGAATACAGACACATGGACACCATTAGGCCTCTGCCACTCACATCCTGGTGATACATACTGTCTGAGCAGCCTATTGGTAACGCCCCCAGACCGGGCGGGCCGCTCAGCACTGAGGACATGCATCACTGTGATAGATTCCCCCTAGAGGAAAACAACCTCAACTGCAATGGATAAAAAGATGCAAGTTGACACTATGATAAATGATGTAAGGGGTCCTCCTCACCCCGCGTTGGGCGGGCGCAGTGGGCCAAGTTTGTCTTTTGGGGCACCGTCATGACGGCCCCCATCACAGGGACCCATCTACACCCGTCTCCAGGACACGATACATGACCCGCTCCGCGATGTTCCGCTGCTCTGGCTCCATCCGGGCCAGCATTTCGCTGGCGACGTACCCGAAACCAGAGCCTTGTGCTCGCTCACGGTCAAGCAGTACCTGTTTTGCCCAGGTACCCAGCTCCGTATTAGGTGGGGCAGGTGGTCTTCGGCGTCGTATTGCAGTGCTGGCCCCCTACCACTGGTTCCGGGCACTGGCTCTCCCGCAGATGTGGAAGGGAGTGCCTCGCCAGCTGCTGACTCGTCTTCACTGGAGCCAAGCAACTGAGGAGGGGCCTGCAAAAGAAAAAAGAAAAAAAACGCATCAAAACCACAAATAACTCTCATTGCTGTCAATCGCAAAAGCCCATACCCCAGCAAGGCCACCACACAACAGAGCATGTCCCAAAGCATGGAAACAAAGAACAGGAGAGAGCTTCAAATGGCTAACAACCGCACTAGTGACGTATACTCACCTGCGGCAGCAAACAATGTCTGAAAATTAAAAGAGAATAACAAAACACACATGACTCACCGTTGCTGGATGCTCACGTCTCAGACGATGCAGCACTTGTCACGGTTCCGCGCCTGAGGCTGTGGGGCCCGGTGGTCAGATCAAAAGGGATGAAAGGATGGGGGTTGTTTCTTGACTGTCGTGACACCACCTGTGGGAGTCTGGTGATGGCACCGGCTCTGCTTGGGCCTCCGGGGGATGTGCGGCAGCTAGATGAGATGCTCCCCACAGGATGAGCTGGAGTCCCCGGGGCCAGGAGCTGTGCTGGATGGAATACGGCATCTCGGTTGTTTTTGATGAGCATGGGTTAATAACAGTTTTGGAAGTAATGCACTGACACAATGCTCCTCTGTAACGGGTCTTTACTGTAACGGTTGATGCAGTACACGGTATACAGTCTTTAGGTAACGGACCGGGTGGCCTCAGCGATGAACAGTCTCTGTCCAGAGCTCCACGGTGTTCCTCTTTACTACCTGTCATGTTGCTGTTGCTGCCTTAGTGCACCAGTTCAGTGTACTAGGGAAACTTCTATTGGAAACCTTATTCGGTGCGTCCACCACTATCAAGGGTCCTGTGTCCCACTAGTAGGTACTCTGCTGGTAAGACTGCAGTAGTTGTGGCTTTAGTGAGGTGCTCCTATAAAGCTATTCCATCACTCCGGTTTGCAGAACAGCGATGAACGACTGACTGCCTCGGAACCGGTGTCCGGTAGGACTGGGGCATGGGTGTCTTGAACCCCGTTGCTTAGTTGTAATTTGCCCGCTTTCTTGTCTGGGTCACCATTTGTTGGTGCCCTCCCGGTTTAGTTGTCTGTTCAGGGCTCCACGGCACTGTGCAGCCTCTCCTCTCTTCCTTCCTTCCTGAACTCCTCAACACGACTCACTTGCTGTTCTAACTTCCCCCACACTACACCTTACACTCCTCCCACCAGGACCTGATTGGCCCTCTACCTCTGAGTGGTGCATGTGGTATATGGAGCTCTGGATTTAACAGTTTCATCACTGAGACGGAAGATATTACATCTTCAGTCAGGGATGCAATACCTTCCTGTGACGCACTCGTTGCGGGCGCACACACTCCCCCTTGGGAAATTACACTTGTCCCCAAGTGTCACGAAACCCGATCAGTACGGAGAAATTTTTATATTTTTGCAAACATAAAAGAAAATAAAACACTTTTATTATTAACATTCAAGCTGGCTTAATTTTCTTCCCGTCCGGGAGGCACATTTTCTTAAAACGTTACCGAACAGTTCTTAGAAAAAAGTCTTCATGAAAGTCTATGAGTCTTGCAAAAAAAAAAGCATCTCACATTTAACAACTATCTACAAGACCAGAATGTTGCAATTTACTTATTATACTTGCATGCATGCAGGGCACACCATCCAGGGGGCCCCACGTGTCTCTCAAAACTTGCACAGTCAGTAAGATACAAGTCCCGGTTTGGATGCTCTGGAGCTGGTGCACAGATCTGCTCACCTGTGATTGCGGTTACACCAACCCGTCTAGCTGGTCCGTGCGGCTGGAGCTCCTTCTGCACCGTGTGGGGCCCGGATGCACCGGCTTCCTCGACATCGCCTTTCCGGTTATCATCCTCCTGGGCTGGCTGGACGGCTCCTCGGCTTCCTTGGACTCCGCTCTGGTCTGGCTGCCGCTGTCATCAGGTAGGGCCTCGGGGTCATCTCGCTCTGCCCCGGCTTCTGCAATGGTGATGATGGGCTGCATCCCAGCTGGCGGGTTCTCACTGGTTACCGGACCTCCGTTGCGTTGCTCCGTCCCTGCCGCCATTTTCAGTTTCTGGCAGGAGTGGTTTAGTCTTTGGCCCGCCCCCTTGGTTGTTTACAGCAATCGGGGCGGACAAGGATTTTGGTGCTTCTGCCATGGCCCTCCCACGAAGAGGGGCGGAGGCACGCCCCTGGGCCAGCACATTGTGTTTCACATGGCGGGAACTGCCATTTTGGCCCAGTAGAAACACACAAACAAAAAAAAAGGATATGTGCCCACAGGAGGTTTAACCTGCCTTTTCCCAGCTGGTAGGCCATGCTGCACAGCCTTCCCTTGTCAATAATTAAGGTAACTTGTAACTGCATTTCACAAACAGTGAATGGGGCAAAGCCATGAAACATGGCTGTGTTCCATTGGTCATTTGTGTTAAGTAGGCCAAAAATGACAAAAACATCCTGACCTTTAGACTAATCCCCCCAAAAAACAAAAAACACATAGCTAGTGTAATGTGAATGACTGTGTGATCCTCCGGTTTATGTGGGTCACTGAATGTGTTACAATCCCCCTGTGGGCACATACCCCCAAATGAAATAAGTACACACCAGATCAATCCTAAGGTAACACCAATAGACAAGTGTGCTTAGGAAATGCATGGTGGCAATCACACCTGTGTAGCAAACATGGTGGCCACCCCCCAACACCAACACAATTACCCACCTCCTGTGGCGGGGATGTTTCTTGGGCTGGGCCTACAGGGGACACAAATTTACTTACCAAAGAAACGTTTACATTCTTTGACCGATTTAATATAAAAACAGATTTCCTAAGACAAAATCCAAACACCTGGCCTCAAAATAATGACTTCCAAGAAGGATTGAAAATTGTCAAAACATTAAAAGTAGTTAATGATATGGCTGAGCGTGGTGTTAAATTAATAACCGACTTTAACGACCTTCTGACAAAAGATGAAGAACAAAAGCAATATGTCCTGCAAGTTGTAAGCAAACGCCGAGCATTATATTCTGACATTTCAAAAACTACTTAACAAAAGCTCTAGAATAGATTAGATAACTATGTAAAATTATCAACTCATGTAGGTACTACATCTGTATCTTTTCTGTGTCTGTTGTGTATGTATTATATACCTCATTTTTATATTTTAAAATAAAAAATGTCATTAGACTTATCAGTTTTACTTGTTTTTTTATTATATTTCTACTTTAAACTCAAAAATATACCAAAAAAAAACAAAATTTATCACTTAATAACAAAATATACGAAGTATGCTCCTAGTGGTACCAGGTCACTTTTTTGGGGCTAAAAGCTGTTGTAACTCAGTTTGACTTAAAATAACAATTATGTATAAAATATAAATTTTGAAGAACAACATTAGCTTTCTTTTGAGATATTAAGCGTGTTTTTATTATTTACCGTTCTGGAGTTATGGCTCCATATGACAGCTTTTTGGCCAAAAATTTGGATTTTTTTCAAACTTTGAGCGACGAGCGGCATGGGTTAACGTCGTTTGATCAAGCTCAAATTTTGGCTCTCTCAATATCTGGAAGGGGAATCGTTTTGTGGGGTCCAGACGGACCAAATTCCAACATTGATTTTTTTGGTCACCCTAGTAAACACTATTTACCAAAAAATTAAGACACTTCTACATGGTTTTGCCCGAAATGACTTACAAAGCGCCTAAGCAGCATCTAGCAACAGCATCAGCGTCTCAGAAAAACCTTTATCATGCTTAAAAAAACCATGTGAGGACACTTACCGCCAGTCCAACAGAGAAAGGAATCGTAGACACCACTAGCTCAATGCACATACCTGCTGGACAGGGGCTAGCCGACAACACAGGATTTTTATCCTGACCCTGACCAATCAGCAGACACCAATTATGCACATTACTTTACAACACCTGTGAACACCCATGCGCCTGCTGAGTATGTGACGTCAAAGCGTGGTGATTGGTTGATTCACTTTAAAAAAGAGCTCACGCAGGATGGGCGTCACGATTGCTGCCCCGAGTCATTAAGCAAGTGTTTGTGTGCTGACATGGATGTATCAGCATGTAGAAACAGTACAGAAGAAAAAAGGTATTTTCCAGGGCCACTGGAACATGTTTACAGCAGGGAATAGGAAGCTGTTCACCTCAACACTTGTCGGATTCCCAGGCACCTGGAACAGTGGCTGGCTCCACCAATCAGTTCAGAAGAAAAAAGGTATTTTCCAGGGCCACTAGACCATATTTACAGCAGCTTTATTAGAACATCTTTAAAAACAATTGCATCCGGACAGATCATACTGTTTGGGCCAAACACACACTGGGACCTACATGGCTAGGATCAGGCATGGATTGAGGCTTGTGCCAGCACAGAATGTGTAGATGTGGAGATCCCCCCTTGCAAACACACGTGGCCCTGCATCACTACATCATGAGTCATGTATACTCTTCCTCGTGGCATCTGTGATTACTCACCCACAAAGGCTGTGGTACGTTTCTACTTACAGACTTTTGAAGTGTAAATATATGGTATCCTACATTGTTGTTATGACATGTATAGACGTGCTTTGTGGTGACATATGTACATTTTTGACACAGATATGGTGTGAAGCTTAAAATTGTTCACATCTACAAAGTGTTCAAGGATGGACGGGGCTGATGAGTGAGCATGCTTCCTTTGTTTTCGGCCCACTGTGCTTGATGGCCTCCAATGGTAAAAATGATGTGTGTACTGGCCAGACGACTGTTTGTATATGCTTTTCCGTAGTGGCCAGTCTAAGTATTGTGAGGCTTACTTTATATGCAAACATGTCACCCTATTGCTGAATTTACTGAATTTACTGATAATTTCTGTTTATTACATACAGGTGCTGATACGTGACATGATGTTTGACCCTGATGGTGATGTTATTGTGGCTCTTGCCCAGGGCCGCACCGTCCATTGGACAGTGTGAGCCCCGAGTGCCAAGCGGCAGCAGCCAGGGGTAGAGGCATTGGAGAAGGGGGCGGCTTCCTGTGATACCCGGTAAAAGGGCGGCAGCGCTGCATCAGCATGCCAGCACCCCCCGGTCCTCACCCGCGGCTACAGGGGCGGCGGGGCTGGAGGCTGACAGCACCGCCCCCCCCGGGCCTCATCCTCACCCGCAGCTACAGGTTGTGGCTCAGGCGGCAGAGGGGCTTGGTGCACCCCTGCTTTGCCTTGGTGGAAGAGCAACTGTGGATGGAGGATAGATATGAAAGGTTGCTGCGTCGCAGACAACGCTGTGTGTGGAGTCGGGATTGGCTTTGCCGCCGGGACACCCGGAACCACATGCAGCTGTTGCATGAGCTGGAGGATAATAATCTGCATGATTTCAGGAACTACCTCCGTATGTCCGAGGACTCTTTCACCTTCCTTTTGGATCACGTAGGGCCATTGATAGCCCATCAGGACACTGCCATGCATCAATCAGTATCAGCTGAGGAGCGTTTGGCGATTACTTTGCGGTTCCTGGCTACAGGCCGGTCAAGGACCGACCTGCAATACAGTTCACGTGTATCACTGTCCCTGCTGAACCGCCTGATCCCTGAGACGTGTGAGGCCATATGGAGTGCTCTCCTGCCATCCTATATGCAGTTGCCAGAAACACCCGCAGAATGGATGCAAGTAGCCCGAGGCTTTGAAAGCCGGTGGAACTTCCCAAACTGCGGTGGCGCTTTGGATGGCAAGCACGTGAGGATTACTAAACCCCCCAACTCGGGCTCTTTGTATTATAATTACAAAGGGTATTTTAGTATAGTCCTCATGGCCCTGGTGGATGCAAACTATGAGTTCCTCTACGTGGACATTGGCATGAACGGGCGAATCTCAGATGGGGGTGTCTTCGCACACTGCTCCTTGGCACAAGAACTAAGGAGAGGTGGGCTGAACTTGCCCTCAAATGAAGAGACAAGCCATCATCTCAACTTTGCGTTTGTAGGGGATGAAGGCTTCCCACTTCAGGCTCACCTACTACGGCCATATTCCCAGAGGACCCTTACTTCTGAGCGGCGCATATTCAATTACCAGCTATTACGGGCCTGCCGTGTGGTTGAAAATGCGTTCGGGATCATGGCGAATACATTCCGGGTTTTTCATACGCGTATGCATATGAAACTGGAATCTATTGACGCGGTACTGCACTCCTTACATCTAGTGGTCCTGCCAGGCCACCGCCCCGGGTCCATTGAAATACGAGCAGTAGCTGTCTCTGCTGCTCCTGGCATCCTGCTGATGTCGGCCATGGCCCAACGGCTGGAGTGGCGCTATGCCAGGGTCGTTAGCATGCCACTCAACTGGCATGAGTTCCCCAGTTGTGGAGTCCACATTATCCACATAACTTGCTGGCGTGTATGATTGAGTATCCCTACGACGCAGAAAGTTATGCAGCACACAACACGCCATCACTATCATTTTGATAGATTCCAGTTTCATTTTTAAAGCACTATGAAACACGCAGAATCTATTGGCCATGATCCCAAACACATTTTCAACCACACGACGTGCCCGAGATAGCCGTTAATTGAAAAGGCGTTGCTCAGGGGTCAGAGTCCTCTGGGGATATGGCCGTAGTAGGTTTGCGTGAAGTGCGAAGGCCTCATCCCCCACAAAGGCAAAGTTGAGATGTTCAGTGGTGTCATCATTTGGGGGTAAGTTCAGCCGCCCGCTCACAAGGTCTCGACCAAAGGAGGTCTGGGCCAAAACCCCCCCCATCAGACACATGCCCGTTCATTCCCACATCCACAAGGAGGAATGTGACGGGGTGTGCGACAGAGCAGGAAGGGACACCCGGCCGATGATCAATCCAAGGAGATTTATTAAACAAGAAAGCTGGAACCACACACAAGAAGGTAAATCTGCAGAGTCCGCAAGGAGTCCAAACAAAGAAAACAGATCCGGGGCACCTCCTGATATTCCTTGTGCCAGATAAGCGAAAGCAATAGTCCTTGCAAAAGTCCAATGGATCCAACACAATCCCACAGACGACGAAATCTGGCCTCAGCTCAGGTCTCGCTCCGGTCGCTTTCACAGTCGACTCACATCTGATCCTAAAACATGAATGTATTGTCTGGGCTCCTGGGTTCAGCCCATGCGAAGGGGAGTAGAGGTCACACCCACTGCTGAATGGTTTGCTCCATCAGAAGATTCTGGAAACACATGGCTCTATCGTGTCTGGCAGTATGTGGATTGGACTAGCCACCTGCTGGGAGGAAGAATGGCTAATCCTTCACTAGCTGTTGACCAAGGCTTAACTACATTACAGTCCAGGAATGCACTTCTTGGGGGAAGAAGACATGTTAAATTACAGCACAATAAATTGCATAGTATACAGCAAATAGAATACGGAGATAGGTTACACACATCAAATGGCATAGTATACAGAAATACAGGACAGGGAAAAGGCATATATCATGACAAGGAACTCATAGTTGGCATTGACGAGGGCCATGAGGACCACACTGAAACAATCTTAGTAGTTAAAATAATAAGACCCACTGTTGAAAGGTTGTGCGATCCTCACATGCTTGCCATCCAATGCCCCTCCGCAGTTTGGGAATTGCCACCTCTCCTGGAAGCCAGTGGCAACTTCTAACCATTCCACGGGGTTTGTTGGAAACCGCATATAGGTTGGCAAGAGACACCTCACAATGGCCTCACACGTCTCAGGGATTAGGCGGCTCAGCAGTGGGCGTGAGACTGCAGCAGAATACTGCAGGTCAGTCATCGTGCGCCCTGTTGCCAAGAAACGCAGAGTCACAGCCAACCGCTCCTTGGCTGGAACAGATAGACGCATTACAGTGTCCTCACGGGCAATATGTGGTTTAACCAAGTCCAAGAGGAATTTGAAAGAGTCCTCGGACATCCTGAGATAGTTCCTAAAGTCCTGCGGATTCCTGTCCTCCAGCTGACGGACAAGGCCAATGTGACTCAGGTGGCGCTTTTGCAGGAGCCAATCCCGAGCCCACACACGCCGTTGTCTACGCCTCTGCAGTCTGTCAGTCCTCTCATCCATCAACAAGGCATCCTCAACCATGGACACAGCCACTACTGCCATTGCAGAACGATGCATGACGTCCAATCTCTGTTAGCCAGGGTCTGCAAATGAAAAAGGAAAAATAACAAGTATAAGCACATGCAGGGGTGCACCAAGCCCCACTGCCGCCTGAGCCACGGCAGTGATTACGGGGGGGAGGGGTGCTGGTGGAGCCCAGCGCTGCCGCCCCTTCTGCATGCATTGGTCCCCGGCGGGTCGCCACTGCCGCCTCAGCCGCGGCAGTGATTACCGGGCGCGGCAGTGATTACCGGGGGGGGGGTGCTGGTGAAGCCCAACGCTGCCGCCCCTTCTGTACTGGTCCCCCGGCGGGTCGCCGCTCACCTGCGGTGTGCGGGGTGAGCGGCCGGCGCCATGACAGGGGGAGGCTGTTTGCATGAGGCGCCGCCCCCTTCTGCACTGCCGCTCCCCCTGCCTCTTGCCGCCTGAATGACAGGGCTCACAATGTCCAATGGACGGTGCGGCCCTGAGCACATGGAGGCCTAACAACAACAACATCCATCAACTAGCACATGTACATATAGTCGTGTCATACCCCTCCAATACACTTACATGGTTGGCCTGTTACGTTACACACCATCTAATGCTTATCGACCTTGCTTATTGTAAATGTGGCACCCCAGGGGTTAATGTCCATAGAAACATCAACACTGATTCACTCCCCACACAACACTGGACACTGCACTAGCACCTCTAGGCCAGAAGGGGGAGCTAAAGCAGCTCCCCGAGATATATTCTGGTCTGAGGAGAGGAAGTGGGGAAGAGCAGAGTGGTGGGTGGAGTTTAAGTGGCACCTGCAGTAGTGGGAGGAGCTAATGTTGTTTACCGCAGAGTGGCAGTGACAGTTAGTCAGTTGAGTTGAGTTGAATTGACTTGGAGTTGGAGTGAGTGCAGTTCCTGAGAGGACAGAGGAAGAAAGACTAGTGGTGTAAATGGGCTGCCTTAGGCCTCTCCACAGCCTGCTACCCACTTCCAGGCCTAGCCAGGGTCTGAGGGAAGGAGTAACAGAAACAGGAGAACACATCTGGGAGACTGAGTTACCTCATAACTCGCCCCGGAGGAGTGCACAGACCGGATAACGGATCCGAAACTGTGACTGACACACGCAGCAAGCACAGTAAACACCGGGATAGTGGAGGTTGTATATCTACACTGTAGCTCAGCAAAGCAACACGGCGGGGCCAGAAGCACACAGAAAGGCTCAAGTTTCCTAGCAAAGGGGGTACCTGTGAGGAGAAACAGGGCCAGCAGCTCAGCTAAAGCAGCAGCAGGGCCACACACAAGGTGCAGGAGTAGGAGGCTGAGGACCCAGACAGGGTGGGAGCAACCCAGCCCCGGTACAGACTCCGTGGACAGTACTCTGCCAAATATCATCTGCAGTAAAGCCTTGGACAACTACAAAACCGTGAGTCTGTGTGATCCTTGCACTCAAGTCCTACTCTCCCTCACCAACTGTCATCATCTCTACTACTACCCCTATCCTGCAACATCTATAGCCTCAATCATAGACTATTACTACCACTGCCCCGGGGAACCCAGCTCTACCTGCGGAGAGCCATTACATCCCCAGCTGCCCAACATCATGCCCGGAGGTTCTGCAGCAGCGGTGGTCCCCTCACTGACCACAACCCGTGGGTGGCATCATGACAAACTCACCTGTAAATATCCCCCCATTTACTTGCGGAACCCAGGACACGGTCCAGACCCAGACCGCCATGATATCCCCAGCAGTACCCCGGTCCGGTACCGAGTACCCCACCCCAGTGGGCTCCACAACTTGGCGTCCACGAATAGGATCTACCGTGCCCGGTAAACCAGGCAGTGTGTGCCGTGATTTGTGACTGTTTTGAATCTGCCGCCATTGCTGAGCGCGCGGCAAACTGAATTTGAGCTGCGCCACAAGGACTGTAATTTTCAAATTCCGCCATTACAGAGCGCGCGACTCGCGGGAAGAAAAGGGGGCGTGTTATTGTGGGCGGCACTAGACAAAGTGCTCTGACGTCATCCGGAAGGGAAGAGAATCCCTGGTGCACAGCGGAACCTTTGTTAGACAAGCGGAAGACAGGAGGGCGGACCTTAACTAAGGGGGCACAGGATGTCGCATCAAGGAGATCCAGCGGTGCTGGGCAGTGGCGGAGCAGCGGGCGAAATTCCAGCACCGGATGCTAGAGGAGCACCCGGCGGTGCAGTGGCGCAAGGAGCAGCACCTATCATGCCACTCCTGATGCCATATACTCCGGGAGCAATGTGGCTGCCCCAATACTTCGGTGAGCCTAATACCGTTAATGACTTTATTACAAAGATAAAAACTTACTATGTGATGTACCCCCTAACTGAAGCCCAGCGTGTTGGAATGATAATTGGACAATCAACTGGCAATGCACAGCGGGAAGTAGCGTGCTGGCTGGACACAGACAAGGACACTGTAGAGCATTTTCTAGCTGGACTAAAAGCAGCATTTGAATCTAGTGCTGACACCCGGGCTAAAGTGAGGTTCTTCGCATGTCAGCAAAAGCCTAAAGAGAGCGCCAGAGACTATGCCTTAAACTTGCAGGAAGCGCTCAAAGCACTTAAACTAGCAGAAGCTGCCTTAGCCCCGGGAGCTGACAAAATGCTAATTGACCAGTTTATAGAGGGCCTCCTATCCCCTTCTCACAGAGGGCAGTTAAGTATGATGATCATCCAGAATCCTGAAATGACATTTGCTGAGTTAAAAGACAGAGCTATCCGCCTTCAGCAGGTAGAGAGAGCCTCGGGATCTGAGCTTCACTCAAGGCCCCACAGCAGCATCACAGCAGCCAGGAGTATCAGCGACATCGGCCATGTCAGAAACTGCTGCTGAACACAGGGAGCCTATCTCTAATGAGGCCCTCAACCAAAAGCTAGATGCCCTGACAGATACTGTTATTTCCATGGCTAAAGTCATCAAGGAGCTGCGAGGATCCAAGACTGCACCCAAAATTGAGTTGGCGACCAGCAAGGAGGATGTCCCGTGGATGAGGCCACGGAGGTACCAAGCGACGAGAGGATGACCCAGCAACCGCTATCAGCCGGATGGATAGCCCATTTGCCGCCGTTGTCAGAAATCAGGTCATTTTGCCTGGGAATGTGCTTTAAACGAGGATTCCCTGGGCAGGCGGGCCACTTCCCAGGAATAAACTCTCAAGGTCCTTCAGCCTGGTATGACAAGTTTGTGGGAGGACGTCCGGTCATCCGTATCGTGTTGGATGGCATTCCCTTCAGTGCCGTGTTGGATGCCAGGTCCCAGATAACATCGATTCCACATGTTCTTTACAAAAGTAACTGGGCTGATACAGACATTACTAGTGGTCCATCTGACATTGTAATGAACTCATGGGCTAGTAATGGTCAAGTAATACCACAGGTTGGGTTCAGAGAAATGACCATTCAGATTGGGAAGGTAGAATTGCAGAACCAGGGTATTATAATTGTAGATGTTGACCGGCGAGATCGTGAACGAGTAATGTTACTAGGAATGAATGTAATTAAAAAGTGTTTTTCCGAGGTAATTATTGTGTTACAGCAGATTGCCGAGACTGCCAGAAACGGACAGCAGAGGCTTCTGCACAAAGAAATCAAAGCCCTGATGATGAAACAACAGGTAGAAATATCAGGAGGTGAAATCGGCAGTGTACGAGTAAGTGATCCAATACCCATTGTAATACTTCCCAAAACTGAAATGTTGGTCTGGTGTAGAGCTGCAATAGGCATTAAAGGGCAAGACTATCAAGCCCTGGTACCCATGTACTCAGATAGTAGACCCACTGACAGCCAAAGGGGTAGTTGAGGTACACCGGGGAAGAGTGCCATTACATCTTTTGAATTGCAGAGAAGATGAGGTCACATTACCAAAGTATGCTACCATGGCTAAATTGTTCACGGTTGATAACAATAACATCACAGCCGTCGAGCCCTTGAACCCGTCGAGTCAGGCAGATGACAATGGCTCAGGGGAAAAGCTGGAGGATTGGTGCCAAAAGCTACATGTGGGTACCAGTTCTACTCCTCCCCATCAAAAGCATGGAGTATACCGGGTAGTGAAAGAATATGAGCCGATATTCAGCAAACACCCGTTAGACTTTGGGCAAATTACCTAGGATTGAGGAGTCATTAGCTGCATTAAAATCTGCTAACTACTTTTCTACCCTTGATCTGACTAGTGGGTACTGGCAAGTTCCTGTGGCCGAGGCCGACAAGGAGAAGACAGCGTTTACTACACCGATGGGCCTCAGTGAGTTCAATTGTATGCCGTTTGGACTCTGCAACGCACCCGGTACCTTTCAATGCCTGATGGAGAGCTGCCTAGGACATAAGAACTTTGAAACAGTCCTCCTGTAGCTAGATGACATCATAGTCTACTCCAAGACGTATGAGCAACATCTACAAGACCTGGCAGAAGTGTTTGAAGCCTTATCCGCATACAGTATGAAGATCAAGCCATCCAAGTGCCACCTTCTCAAGCCAAAGGTACAGTACCTGGGACACGTCGTGAGTTCAGAGGGAGTAGCCCCGGATCCTGATAAAGTCACAGTGATAAGGGATTGGCCAAGACCTACTAATGTGAAAGAAGTGAGGCAATTCCTGGGCCTGGTAGGCTATTATAGAAGATTTATCAGAGGATTCACGAAATTAGCAGCTCCCCTGCAAGACATTGTAGTAGGACAGTCAAAAAGTTCTTCAACCCGTAATCCCCCTTTCCAGTGGAGTGAAGAGAGGGAAAACTCCTTCAACAAGCTGAAGTGTTCGCTGACAGAAGAAATCCTGGCATATCCGGATTACCATCAACCATTCATTCTGTACACAGATGCCAGCAACGTGGGACTGGGAGCAGTACTGTCACCGAAGCAAGGAGGCAAAGCGAGAGTTATTGCCTTTGCAAGCAGGAAACTCTGGCCTACGGAACGAAACCACTTACAGTTCCTTCAAGTTAGAACTACTGGCAGTAGTTTGGGCTGTAACCGAGCGTTTCAAACATTAACTGGCAGCTGCAGAATTCACCATCTTTACAGATAACAACCCGTTGACTCACCTGGACTCAGCAAAATTAAGTGTGTTGGAGCAGTGATGGATAGCCTGGCTGTCTAACTACAATTTTGTCATCCAATATAGGGCATGCCACAAGAACGGGAACGCAGATGCCTTATCCCGGATGCCACACCTGAAAGACGTGGAAGAGGCAGCGGTGTAACTAGATTTCATGGCGCCCGGGGCAAAGATCTATTCCGGCGCCCCCCCCACCCCCCTCCCCACCAGAGTGGGTCAGCCATCAGCTTTCAGCCCCGCAGACCCTGCAGCCTTGGTTGAGGAGCGGGGGGGTGGGGGGGATTGTGCTGTCAGTCTCAGTGGGCCCACTTAACACATGCTGGCTATATATATAATACAGTATATATATTTATATGTATAACAGGCTGTGAACCGTAACATTACTATTATATTGTGCCCACAGAGTGCCATCATACTGACACATGGTGCTATTTTATGCCCCAGGCTCTGGCTGCCTGCAGCCTGCACCATCTCACACACTGACCTCTGAAGCGGTGCTGGCTCCGGTGTATGCGCTGGTCTGGCTGTGGAACACAGGAGAGGAGATGAGGATGGGTTACGAGTCTCTTCTGTGCGTTCCACACACACACCGCCCGCAGGAAGAGGAAGTGAGGGGCGGAACGGGGACCCTCTTCTATGCGGTCCACAGAGTGGAACGCCCACAGGCAGTGGAAGTGACAGCCTGGAAGCGGGGGCGGAGCGGGGGCTGGCAGCCTGCGGCCGACAATAAGTGTGCACCATACCATACCGCGCCGGTAAGAGATAGTAAATAATACCGGCGCGGGGCGGGCCTTGTTTGAGGAGCGGGGGTGCCGCCGGCGCCCTCCTCTGACTTGCGCCCGGGGCAAAGTATCCGGCTGCCCCCCCCTAGATACGCCCCTGGGAAGAGGAACCGGAGGAGTTGGAAGAAATTGAACTACCGGTCTTTCATCGTTCTAAGGTAGAAAAGTATCAACCCAGCATCTACCAAAGACAACAAGAGGCAAATCTCAACCCATTAGCACACCATGGATGGGTTGACACCCAGGATAGCAACCCGGCTGTGAAGCTAGTGAAAGAACTGCTTACACAACAAGGTGCGTACCCTAACCAGAACGCCTGAGCTGAGACCCAATACCTCTGGAAGGAACGAGGCAAGTTGTTCCTGTATCAAGGGAAGCTCTGCAGAAGGCATACCAACCCTAAAACACATGAGTTGGTCTGGCAGATAATCGTACTCAAGCGAAACGTCAAAATGGTCTTAGAAGCCTACTACGACGGTGCAGGTCATTTTGGATCGAAGAAGTTGGAAGTGTCTTAAGAGAGAGATTCTACTGGGTTGGCATGAGGAAGTCAATTGGAGATTGGTGTAGATAATGTGGCCCGTGCAACCTCAAAAGAAAAGAGTTTGTTCACAGTATGTTCATGTCATTCCCTGAGGAGGGAGCTGGGTATTAGCTCCGAAACGCGTCGGAAAATAAAACAGAAGATTTCTTGGTTCAAAACATTCCGGTGTTTCTGATACTTTCTGATACTTTCTTGGAGCAGCGGCGCGGACCAAAAAGACACTTGGTCCCGGATAGAGTTTCACCCCCACGTTATGGAAGTGCGGTCCCTGCTGCGGCTGCTGTGTTTGAGCGATCAAGCTGGTTGTGCGCTACACAACCGAACCAGGTGATCAGTTTTCATACTGTATGGGATTTGTTTCATAATTAGGATAAGACCCTATGCGCATTCTCATTTTTTAGACCTCAAAAGAAAAGACCAACAGAGAGCCCCACTCCAGTCCATAGTAACCAAGCAACCACTTGAGTTAGTTGCGTTAGACTACGTTAAGTTGTCACCAAGCCGTTCAGGCTATGTCTATGACTTATATCTTCCAAACAAACCCAAAGGAGTCAGGCCAAATCAATTGCAATTAATTATTTATTTTAAAAGAAACACCATGTAAAAATGACAATATATAGTGGTACACAGAAGGAGGACCGCATGACAGGGTTCAACCACAATAGTATTCAATCCTCAGGTATAACTTTATCCATCAAATAACAGTGCCCCAAATGGGTGCACACTATACCTAATGAGGATGACACATTACATGCAAAGCCAAGGGTCCCATTTACCTTCCTGTGACCGCCCCCTGACGCGTTTCGCACCAGCTTCTTCTGAGGAGGGTGGTAACCGTAAAGGACCTGACAGCGAAGACGGCTGCAAAAGCATTCCAGATGCATTTTTGTAGACCTCATGGCTACCCGAAACAAGTCCTTGCAGACCAAGGTCCAGCTTTTGAGTCACAGATTTTCCAGGAGTTTTACAATATGTACGGCTGTAAGGGTACTGTCACACCTGGACATATCGCTGACGATTTCACAGGCGACACTAAGGTGTGGCCTGCCGCCGGCGACATCGCCAATGTGTCGCCTAATGTAAATGGGCGAGGGCGACACATCTGAGTGGTCGCCTGGTTTCACATCAGAGCTCTGAAACCAGGCAACCATTCATGGGCGATGTGTGCGGATCGCCCTGTGTAACGTCTCATGAGCGATGTGAAGAGCGACAGCACACATTGCCTAAATCATTCCTGTAGGCGTTTCAGGGCGTATTTACTACCTCTGCCGGTCTGCGTGGATTGGTGGCAGCTCTAGCATTCCGATTGGTTGTCTTGTTCCTTGGCGCCATATTTTATGATGTGTGCGTCCAAAGCTGTATTACCCAGGAGCGTACATACTGTACAGTAGCGCATTGATGTGGCCTCTGTGTTTGCGGCTGTGTTCAAAACTGCAGCGATGTGCGACGTGCAAAAATGTGTGTTAACTTCAACACAATTGTTATTACATGTCAACTAATGTCTACATGAGCGCTGTAGTGGCAGCCTTCCTGTTTAAAGTATATGACGCAAAAGTATACAGTGAATCCTGTGGCTTTTGCGCCTCTGGGCCCCCGTCAACATGTGACATCTCTCCCGTGTGGTTGAAAACGCATTTGGGATCATGGCCAATAGATTCCTGCGTGTTTCATACTGCTTTAAATATGAAACAGGAATCTATCCAATTGGTAGTGATGGCGTGTTGTGTGCTACATAACTTCTTGCGTCATAGGGATACTCAATCATACACGCGTGGAGTTTATGTGGATTCAGTGGACCCTGCAACTGGGGAACTCAGGCCGGGTGAGTGGCGTGCACACGACCCAGGACTACCGTCACTCCAGCCGGTGCTCCAGGGCCGCTCACAGCAGGATGCCAGAAGCAACAGGGACAGCTACTGTTCCTACTTTAATGGGCCTGGGGCAGTGTCGTGGCAGCATAACATAGAGTAGCCTCAATGAACTCAACAATGAAGATGATGATGTGGATGGTATCTGGATATGTCTCCCTGCAACCACAGGGTTTTTTAATTTGGAGGATTGCAGTATTTTGTTTTTGGATTTGGCATACACATTGCATATGGACATTGGGCCTGTTGGGGCCACCAGGACACCAAATGTGCAAAATAATCTTGACCTACACAAACATACAACTGTGTTTAGTGTTTGTTTCATTATTATGAACCTATGGATTTTTGGATATTGAATGCAGAGTTGCTTCAAAGGCCGCAACTAAATTACATTAATTATGTTACAAATACTGTGTGTTTATTTGTCCCAGGAAAGAGATGCATGTACCAGTATGGTATGGTGTACCACAAACGTATGGTGACATAATGTCTGATTTATAGGGGTACATAAGCATTGGGGACATATGTACAGCACCCAGGGACAGGCCTTTGTGGTGACACTGTATGGTGCCTGTGTGTGTTGTCCTCCATATACATGTATTTAATTATACATATTCTGTACACACACATGGACAAGGAAATGTTAGGTGAACAATACATATGTCCCACATAACTGCAAACACACAAATATCTGTGCACTGCACACACATACTTGGTCAAGGCTCCAATATTCTGACCAACAAAGCCAGAGTAATTTTATTAGCCAACGTAGTAGCACAACACACATTACATTAAAAAGTGCCATACGGCTTCACTATACAATTACTCATCACGCAAGCGCCGTGTTTTGCCTTGTTGGGCACGCCAATGCGTCTAGCAATAATCCACTACACATCACATGAGAGTTGACTGAGCAACGAGCCAATACGCACATGCATGCTTACATTGTACGATGTGGTGCGGCGAACTAGGACACAGTCATTGGTGTTTTGTTTGCAACCAATCACACTTCTTCGAGGCATCATGCAACATAATGTTAACGCCTATCTCCAAGATGCGGGTCAAAATTACACCCACATCGCTAATGTGGTTGCTTTGTGTGACGTCGAAGCGGCCACCAGCGATTTGATCGCCGCTCATGCAATTTCCAGTCAGGTCATCGCCTGAGCGTCGCCTGAGTTGTCGCCCCGTGTAAATAGGCGACGGCGACCTTGGATGACACGCAAAAACGGGCGCGCACGTGCGTAACCTGTGAAATCGCCGGCGATATGTCCAGGTGTGACGGCACCCTAAGAAGATCCGCACGACAGCGTACCATCCCCAAACAAATGGCTTATGCGAGATGAACCATATTGTGATTGACCTGTTGAAAACCTTACCAGAGTCAGAGAGAAATCAATGGCCAGAGAAATTACCTGATTTGGTAGACCGGAACAACCATGTCCCGGTGAGTTCTACAAACTGCACCACAGCCTACCTTATGCGTGCAAGACCCAGTAAGCTGCCAATTGCTTTAGATATGGGAATTCTAAAGCCAGACGCAGAAGTTGAAGCATCCAATTGGGATACCCTTCGCCAACAGCAGCATCGTCGAGTACAAGAGTGCGTAGAGAAAAGTCTTCAGCAAGCTAGAGCAAGGCAAGAGAGAACCTTTAACCAACATGCTCAAGCAACTCCATTGCAACCTGGTGAGCAAGTTCTCAAGAGAAAGAGACGCACTAACAAATTGGATAATCAGTGGGAAACCACCCCATCTACAGTCTTACCATCCAATTTAGACAATGCTAAAATGTGTCTAATAAGCAAAGATGAAGGAAAGACGTCAGCAGTTGTGTCAAGAGACCATCTTAAACCATGTCCTGAAACTCTGAAGACACCTGAAGTAATTGTGCCCATACAGGTTCAGCCTGTCAAAGAAGATGATGAAGTTTTCCATACCGTTCTAGGAGATTTCCCCAAAACATGGCCAAATTACTATGGAGCAGTTGTAGTTCCCATGATTGCTTTACCTCTAATGGTAGAACCAACACCAGAACCCGTACCACAAGAAGTCCCAAGATATGACAAACTGGAAGTTGAGCCTGAAGAGGAAGAACCAATTCCTAGTTCCAGTGGGCTTGCCTGTCCTACTGTCAGATCTCCATCTTCAGTAGTAGCAGATATTCCAAGTAGGTACACGTTCACCCGCACCAATATACTAAGTACATCCAGTATACCAGTCTTACGCAGATCACAGCGTAGTACCAAGGGTCAGTTACCAGCTAGGTACAGAGATTGAAAAGTAAAATTAAATGTGAAAATGTAAACTTGTTTGTTGTAAAGTTTAATTGAACCCGTTACTGTGTAAAATGTATAGAGAGGGTGAGAGTAGCTTGGTGTTAGGTGGCAGCCACGGAGAGTTAGAACTTGGCCTCTTATGCGGTGACCCGAGGGTCTAGAGGTCTACTGCACTTGTAACCATAGACACCCGTACGTGTTAATAGTTTGCAACGTTTAAAAAGCCCTGTACCTACAGAGACTCTCCTGTATGAACTACTTCATAAATTTTTGAACTTTTCTCATTTATTTATGGACTATATATACCACGGACTGGTTGTGCTAAAAAACTCTCTTGTATATATTCATCAGCCCGGAGGCAATATACTAAAACCCCTGGAAAGACTGATTATTTTGAACTCTTTCCAAATTTCTGTGATTTTTGTATTTTTACTTTTAAGTCTCTGTAAATATTGTATTAACTGTTTGTATACTTGTTTTTCCACAGTCCCGGAGTACTGTCCTTAACTAAGGGGGAATGTGGCACTCCAAGGGTTAATGTGCCATAGTAACATCACACGGGTTCCCTCCCCCACACAACACTGACACTACACTAGCACCTCTGGGCCAGGAGGGGGAGCTAATCTACAGTAGCTCCCTTATACACTCTGGGTCAAGAGGAAACAGTTAGTTTAGTTCAGTACGTAGCAGTACTGTGAAGGTATAGTTCCTGGGAGAACTGAGATGGAGACTGTAGAGATCCAAGATGGCCGCCGCCCAAGGAGGTCGCATTTGACGGAGCTCCTAGGCAAAGAATTCCATATTAGCCATCCAACACCCCGGAGCCCTCATTTTGCCCCAGACTAGGTGGCAGCTGCACCCAGCCACATTTTTACATCAGAGGAGCCCAAAATTGAGCACACCTGATCATCTCTGCACAAGATACAGGCTGCTCCCATCTGAGCCCCCTGCCTGTGAGTGGCGCGCTGCAGAGTGCCTGCCTCTGCTCTCAGCACTCATTGCTCCCATTTAGCTGCCGGGGCGATGAGGGTGCCTTGTCCGACGCCTGTTACTGCTGCCTGGCCCATCTGTGTACACTTTGAGGAGACCGGCTGAATCTGGGAACACGTGTCAGCGGGAACGCCCGTCACTTCCACCCCCGCTGCCATTACACAGCGGCGGCAACATAGAGAGCGGTGACCCGGCCCCCGACCTGGCGGTTCGGCTGCCGCGGTGACCGGATTCTGTAACACCGGCCACACCATCTGAGGAACGGCGGGGGCGGACAGACCGGGGGCACCCCCCTTGAGAGGGACTACATCAGAGAGGCCGCTCTTCCCTAACAGGCACCTGGCTCCCAGCAGCCGCATACCCGACGCCTCCTTGGACGTGAGTACTGCTGAACACGACTAGGAGCAACAGGCAGCAGACCCAGAGAGAGAGAGGGAGGATGCACACATCAGAAAACACCGCCATTTTAGCAAGCTTTTCACCTGTGGAGCCACAGCAAACAGGTGAAGGACTGGGGCGCATAGGGGACTGGGCTTTGACGCAGACCCAGAGTGCAGGTGAATTAAATGTGTGCAGTGAATTAAATGTGGACAGTACACGCTGCCCTGAACAGATCCCTATATTGAAAACCCACATACGTAGCTTTTATACAGGATCCAACAACATACAAGAGCCACAAGCTCACACATAGTTAAGACCCTGTAGTAGAGGGAAGGGGAATGGATGGTGCTCACCGAATGCTTGTAGGCCGTTGGTGCCAGGCAAGGATTTCTCGCCAATCCATACTTCAGAGATACTTTGGAAATGAATGAAAGAATTTCCAGCTGGCTGGACTCAATGCTCCAACCATTATTTGAGGATGCTTTGGGCACAATCCGGGATACTAAACAGCTTTTAAGTGTAGTTAGGAATATGATATGGAAACCAAAATATCAATGGGTCACATGTGACATTGTGTCCCTATATTCCTGTATCCCGCATGAGAAAGCTATTGCTGTGGTTTCTGACATATTAAATGAAAGTGATCTTTATTCTGCGGATGAAAATATGTTTATTATTATGTGCCTTACTTATCTCCTTCGTAATAACTATTTCATGTTTGATTCCAATTATTATTTGCAGAAATGTGGTTGCCCAATGGGGTCTAATTTTTCCCCTTCATTGGCGAATCTGTATGTAATGGCATGGGAGAAACAGTTCATTTATTCCATGTCAAACCCTTTTGTCGATCATGTGATGTGGTGGGGGAGGTATTTGGATGATGTCATATTGATTTGGCAGTGTAACGAGGATGTGCCTCCCCCTCACAGCTCAATGTTCAAGGATTTCATCAGGTACATCAACACCAATGATTATAATCTAAAATTTACCCATGAGATCCATGGTGAATGTGCCCACTATTTAGACATCACTTTGTGGGGAAACGATGTTACAGGAGAGATTGTTACATCGTTGTACAGCAAGGAGATTAGTGGGAACACTTTACTCCATGCGAACAGCTGCCACCCGCGGCATGTGGTGAGAAACCTACCGCGGGGGAACTGATCAGAGCAAAAAGGGCCTGTAGTACTACACAGGCATATAATGAGGAAGCTGCTATTGTTAGGAAACGTCTTTACAACCGCGGCTACACACCGCAACAAGTGAATAGTGCCTTGATTCAGGTTGAACAAAGACCTCGCAATACTCTATTAGACTGTGGTGACACATTGCAGCAAGAGAATGGAGGCGTAAGTCAGACTGAACAGAGGACAAATAACACTGTGCAAGACCTTGATGGTGCTCCACAACATGTGAATGGAGCTATATATCAGGCAGAACAGGGATCTCAGAATATGCAGTCAGATCGAGTAGAGGCTCTATGTCCCCGGACTCCTTATAGAATAAACTCTAGAGAGGCAAGTAAATCTATACCGACACTTTTCCACATCCTATAGTTTGGATTACAATGCCATTATAAAAGTAATTCATAAATATATTCCAATTTTACATGAAGATCCTATTTTACATAGGATCTTAAAACAAGGATATAGATGTGTTCCTAGGAGGTCAACGACAATTGGTAATCTTTTATCTCCTTCATTGTTTTCATCGACTGCCCGCACCCCCACTTGGCTAAACACTAAAGGTGGGGTCACACGCGGCGATCTCGCCCGCGACATCGCCGCAAAGTGACGTCACAGCGAAGCCCGCGGGCGATATTGCAAGTGCGTCGCGCTGTGTGACAGCGCGACGCAACTGCAAATTATCGCTGGTCGCAGGTTGACAGGTTTATGAACATGTTCATAAACCTGTCAACCTGTGACCAGCGATTAGGCTGGATCGCGCCGTCTGACACTGTTGCGGCGCGATCCAGCCTATATTGCAGTGTTTCTGAGCCATCGCTCGCTGGGCTTAGCCCAGCCCAGCGAGCGATGGCTCCGCCCACATCGCCGCCGCGTCACCGGCAACGTCGTGCCGTGTGACAGCTGGCCTGCGATGTCGGAAGCGAGCGGGCACCTGCACATCGCTTCCGACATCGCAGGCCAGATCGCCGCGTGTGACCCCACCTTTAGGGTAGTTATCCTTGTGGGGGTGCTAGATGCGGCCTATGTAAATATATGACGAAGTCTATATCAATTAAAGGTTTTTCAGCAGACAGAAGCCATAGGGTTAATGGTTACATTAATTGTAACACAACCCATTTGGTGTGTCTAGCTTCTTGTCTGCTGTGTAAAATGAACTACCGTATATACTCGTGTATAAGCCGATTTTTCAGCCCAAAATTTGGGCTGAAAAGTCGCCCCCTCGGCTTATACACGAGTCAATACTTGTGGGGGCTGTGTCCGGGGCTGTGGAGGCTGCAGGAGGCGGGGGGGGGATGCTGTATGAGCGGCCCCGTCACGTGGGGCCGCTCATTAAATATGCACTGCTTTCCCCTGTCAATCAGCGGCAGGGGGAAGCAGTGCATATAGCCCCCAAATGCTGGCACTCGCCCCCCCTTGTAAGGGCCCCCCCCCCCGCTGCTATATATTACCATCCCGGTCTTCTGATCTGCGCCGCTCCTCGGTGCTCCTCCGCTGCTCCGTCCGTCCGTCCTGCTGCATCCGGGATCTCCGGGGATCCCGGATGTAGCAGGACGGATGGACGGAGCAGCGAGGAGCACCGAGGAGCGGCGCGGATCAGAAGACCGGGATGGTAAGAGAAGCGGGGGGGGGGGCCCTTGCAAGGGGGGGCGAGTGCCAGCATTTGGGGGCTGCTGGGGACCCCAGGGGGCTGCTGGGGACCTCCAGGGGGCTGCTGGGTACCCCCAGGGGGCTGCTGGGTACCCCCAGGGGGCTGCTGGTGTACCCCCAGGGGGCTGCTGGGGACCCCTGGGGGCTGCTGGGTACCCCAGGGGGCTGCTGGGGACCCCCAGGGGATGCTGGGTACCCCCTGGGGGCTGCTGTGTACCCCATGGGGCTGCCGGTACCCCCAGGGGGCTGCGGGTACCCCCAGGGGCTGCCGGTACCCCTGGGGGCTGCTTATGTACCCCTGGGGCTGCTGTATATCCACTGGGGCTGCTGTATACTACTGCTGGGGCTGCTATATACTACCACTGGGCTGCTGTATACTACCACTGGGGCTGCTGTATACTACCACTGGGGCTGCTGTATACTACCACTGGGGCTGCTATATACTACCACTGGGGCTGCTATATACTACCACTGGGGCTGCTGTATACTACCACTGGGGAGGCCTGTATACCACTGGGGGGGCCTGTATACCACACTGCTGGGGGCTGTATACCTGTGCTGGGGTCCACCCTCGGCTTATACACAAGTCAATAGGTTTTTCCAGATTTTTGGGGAAAAAGTAGGGGGGTCGGCTTATACACGGGTCGGCTTATACATGAGTATATACGGTATGTGGGCTGTTTGGGGGCTGCTGGGTACCCCCAGGGGGCTGTGTTGTGTACCCCCAGGGGCTGCTGGGACCCGGGCTGCTGGGGACCCCCAGGGGGCTGCTGGGTACCCCGAGGGGGATGCTGGGTACCCCGAGGGGGATGCTGGGTAACCCCCAGGGGGCTGCTGGGTACCCCCTGGGGGCTGCTATATGTACCCCTGGGGCCTGCTGTATACCACTGGGGCTGCTGTATACTACTGCTGGGGCTGCTATATACTACCACTGGGGCTGCTGTATACTACCACTCGGGCTGCTATATACTACCACTGGGGCTGCTGTATACTACCACTGGGGCTCTATATACTATCACTGGGGCTGCTATATACTACCACTGGGGCTGCTGTATACTACCACTGGGGCTGCTATATACCACCACTGGGGCTGCTATATACCACCACTGGGGCTGCTATATACTACCACTGGGGCTGCTGTATACTACCACTGGGGCTGCTATATACTACCACTGGGTCTGCTATATACTACCACTGGGGCTGCTGTATACTACCACTGGGGAGGCCTGTATACCACTGGGGGGGCCTGTATACCACACTGCTGGGGGCTGTATACCTGTGCTGGGGTCCACCCTCGGCTTATACACGAGTCAATAGGTTTTTCCAGATTTTTGGGGAAAAAGTAGGGGGGTCGGCTTATACACGGGTCGGCTTATACACGAGTATATACGGTATGTGGGCTGTACAATTAGGCCCTTAAAAAAGCGGTTAGGAGAACACATCTCAGGTTCAAATCCAAACTCAAGGGCTCAAAATAGAAATATGTCAGGTTTATCACGACATTATAGAGATGTTCATGATGGAAACCTCTCTAGTTTAAAGGTTCAGGGAATTGAAAGAATTCCTCGAAATATAAGAGGGGGGATTGGGGTCGCAGGGTACTTGAGAAGGAATTTTTCTGGATAATGACCCTTAATACCAGGTACCCAGAAGGGCTTAACTACCGTACAGATTGTACATACTTTTATTAAATGACACTAGGTATGTGACGGGCAAAATTGTGATGATAATATGTATTGTATGTATTCATGTACAAAGTGTTGTATGATAGTGAGGATTTATTCATAGGTTCAATTCAGTTTATTTTGTATGTACCAGGTTTACAAATTAGACACAATTGATTGATAGGCCCCTCCAGCCTATAGGATGACATGTGCTTAATTGGGTTTAGGGGAGGAGCTACATGTTTTGGTTTTATAAAGCATTTTTGTAATCATTTATTTTATGCTGCTGATGAAGTACCTGCGTGTACGAAACGCGTCCAGCGGGACTTGCTTCCTTAGGTCGCTGATTTTAATGACTGAACACCTTGACCAATAAAATTTGAAAATTGGAGTTGTCTGGTGCCGGCTTTTTCCAAAGTATCTCTATAGTTAAGACCCTGCAACAACCAGCAGAGACACTGTACCCCTACAGACTGTTTTATTTCTGTAGCTTAAAGGAACTTGGTGAGCCACATAATTAACAAAGGTGCACTCTGTATTGCACTTGCTTTTTGATTCTTTACTGCACCTGCTGACTCAAACCATCTCTTTCCAGCAGAGGGGGCGGGCAGACTTCCCAATTTCCCATCCCTGTGGACCTCCTAGTTTAACCCTTAGAGTCAGAAACAATACAACACAGCAGTTTATAAAAGCCTCTGCAGAACCTGCTTAAAGGGATCCTGTCACCCCCAAATCACCTCCTAAGCTATTAAAAGCTGTCCCTAGAGCATAGTAACACTTACACTACACTCCTTTTAGCTCCTAAATGCAGCAAGTAAAACTGAATCTAAACGTTATAAAAGTACCTCATTACTGATGTTAATGAGTGACTATGGTATTCATAGTCACTCAGCCAGGCTGCCCCTCTTCATACTATCACGCCTCAATAGGCGTGATCTTCATGATACATTCAAATGTGCGCCTCCCTGCGCGCCTCCCCACTCTCCTATTCCGGCCGGGCTTCAGTGTGGGGCTGTATGACGCGATTCGCATAATTTCCGGCGCCGGGTGCCGTATTTACACCCGCGCCGCTGTTACAGCTTCAAGCCCCGTACTGCGCATGCGCATGTGCAGTGCGGGACTTGAAGCTAACAGCGGCGCGGGTGTAAATACGTCACCCGGCGCCGGAAATGACGCAAATCGCGTCATACAGCCCCCACACAGCAGCACCAGGCCAAGAGGAGAGCGGGAGGCGCGCAGGGAGGCGCGCATTTGAATGTATCATGAAGATCACGCCTATTGAGGCGTGATAGTATGAAGAGGGGCAGCCTGGCTGAGTGACTATGAATACCATAGTCACTCATTAACATCAGTAATGAGGTACTTTTATAACGTTTAGAATCAGTTTCACTTGCTGCATTTAGCAGCTAAAAGGAGTGTAGGGTAAGTGTTACTATGCTCTAGGGACAGCTTTTAATAGCTTAGGAGGTGATTTGGAGGTGACAGGATCCCTTTAATGCATCTCACTGGCCCTTCAGCTCACCCAATGCAAGAGCTGCTGGGTGGTATTCTCTAGATCAGAATACCCTATCTTCTGGATCTCCACTTCAAATAACGTTATCGGACTTTTTAACAAGACCCTGAATATCACTATGTGAGAGTCCTACGACGCGCCGGGGGGACTGACAGAGAGCAGGAGCCTGACACGTTTCAATCCCAATACTGTCTCACAATGGTCAAATCAACTACAAAATCTACCAAACTCTCTACCAAATCTACTACCGGCTCCACTCAGGCAGA
Source organism: Allobates femoralis (assembly GCA_033576535.1). NCBI lineage: Eukaryota > Metazoa > Chordata > Amphibia > Anura > Aromobatidae > Allobates > Allobates femoralis. The sequence continues at coordinate 399,285,237 of JARQOC010000005.1, read as the reverse complement.
CCTAGACAAATACTTAAAGAAACAAGCAGGCATATCGTCTTTGTCTAGAACATCCATACAACTTCTCATCGAAGAGAGTATGGATCCAGAACAGGAAAGTGACTGAGGGAGTGGATGAAGACGGGGACCTCACGATTACCAGATCATACCTTAAAAAAATATTACACACAGCCCTGGAACCATTTGTCAAAGAATTAACAAGATATGGTGCGCATGGGTCACAGAGTTGAGACCCTAGAAACATCTAACACGGAAGTGGTCAAACAATCCAATTCTACTCTCTCCGGTCTCCAACATCACGAAGACCATCCCAATAAGATATACACGATATTGGAGGACCATGAGAATAGAGACAGACGCAACAACCTGCGTCCAAAAGGTGTACCCGAATCAATAAATCAAGATGCCTTAACTCCAACCATCATAGACACTTTCCGATCGATATTATTGCCGGACGATCCTACAGATATGGAATTAATAAGAGTCCATAGAGCACTGCGCCCAAAACCGCCATCAGAAGAACCGCCGAGAGACGTCATATGCCATTTCCTGGACAACAGGACAAAAGATCTGGTCATGAAAAGGGCTAGAGAGAAGGCTACTATCTCCTGTGGTGGCTCACAGATTCAGATTTACCAAGACCTCTCTCTGATAACCTTAGCCAAGCGACATCTTTTAAAACCAATTACAACAATCTTCCACCAGAGACACTACCCGTATCGATGGCTATTTCCTTTCGGCATAGCTGTCACGGCCAATGACAGGAGACTTCAAGGCAGAACGTCGGCTGATATCAAGAAGATGTGCCAGGAGCTGGGTATCGAACTAGAGCACTACCCCAATTTAGAAGAGGTGGGAGCCGCCTACCAGTTGACACCACTCCAACAACCACCACCATGGCAGACGAACATGACGCCTAAATCCCAGAGGTCAAAACGCAAATCATCCAAGATGGCGGAGGCATGAGAGGGAGATAACCCGAATGGATGAACAGTTTGCGTAGGCCCAGTATTTCGTATTTCACACTTCACTTTTCATTTTTCACTTTGAAAAATAAGACCGAAACTTTATTGAGCTTCATGGCCCCTTGACACCAAGGCACATGTAAAGCATGGTTTGATACTACAATATGTGTCCCTTTGTTTCCCCCCTACCCCTGATACTAACAGCCTTCAAGGCAAAGCTATGAGGCGACTATCCAGAACATTGGACGAAACCTCTTAACATACCATGGAAGAGGCTGAGAACTACCCTATTAGTCGGCTTTGGTGTCCTGAGGGACGTTTTATTCCCTCAATCATTCATTAATATTCACTTGGAACGTGTTGGCTCTTGTTGCCGGTTTTACTTGAGCAAAGGCTTTCTTATTTTTGAATCTACTATTGAAAATATTTTAGGCATGGTAGCCTTATAGTTAAGATATATGACTTAACGAAAACCCCTCCCTGTTGGCTCCCCCACAGTGATGATTCCCCCACATTAGTGAGGAATGAACAAGACAGAGTTGAGTCTGACTGTTAAGACTCTTTGTTCCACACAAGGGTTAACTTGTAAGATGTCTTTATATGCAATAACTTCATCTCGTTTTCATTTTCAGGAAAAAGAATTTTTGTTGTTTCTCCCCTCCTTTCCTGCTCCCCCAAAGCTATTACCGTCCTGAAACTCCGCAAGAGGGTCTCCTTTACAACAACTACACCCATTTAATCAACTGCCATGACTACTAACCACTAACCGTAAGTTATACCATGTGGTATCGCATAACATACATGGCCTTAACTCTCCAATTCCTAGGTCACAATCACTGCATTTCTTCAAGAAAGCTGGCTATGATATTCTATTCTATAAGAGACTCATTTTCTAGAAACAAAAACACCTAGTTTTGAAAAAAACTATTATAATACCTGGTTCCACGCATACACGCCTCAGAAGAGGGCCAGAGGAGTGGCAATAGTGTTAGCAAAAAATATCCCCTTCTTACTTATAGATAAATTGATAGACCCAGAAGGCCGATATATATTCATAAAGGGTCTACTTGAGGTCACTCTGGTTACATTGGGAAGTCTATATGCTCCTAATAAAAAACATTTATCCTGGATGAGGAAGATTCACCACAAACTCTTATTATTTGCAGAAGGCCCAGTTTTGGTGGGTGGAGACATAAACATCGCACTAGAACCTCTATTAGATACCTCATCTGGGAAAAGTAATGTTTTGAGTCGGGATTTGGCCCAAGTAAGGGCCCTTTCACATCAGCGTTTTTTTAAATTTGCGGCAGATGCGGTGAAAAAACCGCATCTGCCGCAACTGCCGCATAACGGTTCCACTTGCGGTACGGTTGCGGTTTTTTCCATAGGAAGTATAGGGGGACTTGCGGCAGATGCGGCAAGTGCGGTATTGCACTTGCGGCAGGTGCGGCAGAGAAAAAAACCGCAGTAAGCCGCGGTTTTTTTCTCTGCCGCACCTGCCGCAAGTGCAATACCGCACTTGCCGCATCTGCCGCAAGTCCCCCTATACTTCCTATGGAAAAAACCGCAACCGTGCCGCAAGTGGAACCGTTATGCGGCAAACGCGGCAGATGCGGTTTTTTCACCGCATCTGCCGCGAATTACGAAAAACGCTGATGTGAAAGGGCCCTTAGATCTTCTTTTCATTCGGCAGATTTAACGGATGTGTGGCGCTAGTTTCACCCGCTGGATAGAACATACACGTACTATTCTCATCCACATAACAATTATTCATCGGTTAGATTATTTATTTATATCTAAGAATCTACTGTCAGCTGTTGTAAAATCTGAAATCCTCCCAGCATTGTATTCGGATCATGCAGTAATGTCTATGACTCTGAAGTTCGGAAAAACTTTCCCGAATTCTACGACCTGGAGGCTTAATGAATCCCTTCTGTGTCTGAAAGATATTAAAGCCAAAATACAAACAGCTATTAAAGATTACTTCCTAACCAATAACACCCCAGATGTCGATCCTACTATAATCTGGGAGGCTCACAAGGCGACACACAGAGGTGTAATAACATCATTGGCATCATTTCAAAATAAACAGAGGAAAATAGAAATAGAAACATTATACAGGGAAATAATGGATGTAGAAACTCAACATCAGAAAACACTAGCCCAACCCGCCATGATAAAGCTTACTGAATGTAGACAGCGCCTTAAAGATCTGCTTACTAAGAAGACAGTAAAATATTTTACTAATTGGAGGAACCGTCTTTTAGTACACGGCGATAAGGCTTCTAAACTTATGATATCATTGATTAAGAGGCCACAGTCCAGGACATTTATTCATTAGGTTAAGACCGAGAACGGGGCACTTAACACAAAATTATGAACAAATAGCAACAGAATTTATGACATTCTATAAAAATCTATACCAGCTAAGGCCACATGAACCCGAAACAGTTTTAAATCAGAGGAAGTCAAACTGATTCATTCCTTTCCTCTCTGTCCTTGCCAAAACTAGATAAAAATCAGCAGATGTGGCTGACGAGGCCTTTTGAACCCGAGGAACTCCAGTTCATCCTGTCGAGGGGCCCAACAGGTAAATCACCGGGGCCGGACGGATTCCCGCTCCTTACTATAAGATATTCTACCCAGATTTGAGCCAACATTTGATGAAAATGTGTCACGCGGTATTGAATGGAAGTTCTCTTCCCTTCCAGTCCCTTGAAGCACATGTCACGCTTCTGCATAAAGAAGGCAAAGACCCAACCATCTGTGGGAGCTACAGGCCTATCTCCTTGCTTAATGTCGACTTGAAAATTTATGCTAGCCTAATAGCAAGACGTCTGACGGGCCTGTTACCACAATTGATCACATTAGAGCAAACGGGGTTTGTGCAGGGAAGGGAGGGAAGAGACAATGCGAGTAGGATCTTACACTTGATGGAATATGCAGAAACCACAATACAAAGTTGGTCCTGCTGAGCACAGATGCCGAGAAAGCCTTTGACAGGGTGGACTGGACATTCCTTCGTAGCACTCTAGCAGCTTTCCACATCCCGCCCCTTTTAATAGAAGCTATATTCAAAATGTATGCCTCACCGTCAGCAAAACTAAGAATCAACAATATGCTTTCAGATTCCTTCTTGATACAAAACGGTACGAGGCAGGGGTGCCCTCTGTCCCCCCTATTGTTCGTTCTAGTAATGGAACCACAAATCGGCCGCATTTGCGGATGACCTGTTGGTAATCCTGTCTGACGCAGATAGGGGCATTCCTGCCTTTGTACAAACTTTACAGAAATAACTATAAAATTAATCTGTCCAAATCAGAAGCTTTAAGCCTAAATATCCCCAAAGCCACCATCGACAAATATAAACGTATATATCCCTTTGCATGGCCAAATAAGTATATCACATATCTAGGTATCAAAATAGGTCATTCAGTCAAAGAACTCCTTACCCTCAATATAGAACCAGCACTAGAAAAACAATTGAGACAGTCAAATCTTGGAGAACTCCTTTCTATCATGAATGGGAGGAAAAATTTACTTAAGAGTATAATACTTCCCAAATTTTTATACCTATTTCAAATGCTCCCGATACACATATCGGTACGAATTTTAAACAAAATACACACTTTTATCTTAAATTCATTTGGAATAATAAAAAACTGTGAATTAAGTTTCAGACACTTGCATTACCACGGGATGGGGGGTATAGGGGCACCAAACATACACACATATTATAGAGCGGCCATGCTGACTAGAATCATAGACTGGATTGGGAGATCAAACACAAACTGTGGATTTCGATTGAAGAATCCATGTCGCACACACCCCTGATATCATTGGCACTACTAACAGATACCCACAGCAAGCTGACACCGAATGTAAACATCCACACAAGAGCTGTTGTAGAATTATGGAAAAAAGAATGTAACATACTTCTGCCTCCATTGTCCCCCATTCTATTGCAAGACCTTATTGGCCAACTACCAAGGAGGCCTCCAATAACCAACTCTGCAGATCAAGGACAGGTAACATCCAATCCCATCCTAATTGACCACTTATTATTAGATGGAGCACTTCTTTCATATGAGGAGATAAAGCAATCCAGATCCCTACCAGATATCTCTTTCATTCAATATGGTAAACTAAAAGCTTATATCCATAAACATTTGAAGGACTTGAACTTTACTAGACACTTGACACTAATTGACCAAGTGTGTACGCAGTCGCAAGCACCCAATAATGTGTTATCCCTACTCTATAAACAATCAATACTAGACAATGCACATGTTAAAAGAGACTTCTTGGGCCTCTGGGAAAGGGACCTCCAGATTGAGCTCTCAGATCAACAAATTAAACAAATTTATAGAAGATCCCACGGTTCATCTCCATGTGTAAAATTACAGGAAAACTCCTACAAAGTGGTGACGAGATGGTATCGTACCCCTGTATTGATACATAAATGGCACCCCTCGACGCCGGATTCCTGTTGGAGGTGTAACACTGCTTTGGGAACATACTTGCACATGTGGTGGCAATGCCCCCTTATACAAGAACACTGGAAGACAGTGTCGGAGGTGCTCACAGATGTTCTGCAGCGCAGAGTGGAACTGACGCCTCTATCGGCATTGATTAACCTATTTATTTGGCCGGCAGAACCATACACATCTAGATTAGCCTCCAACATCAATAACCGCTTGTAGGCTTCTTGTCTCCACTCACTGGAACTCGAACCAGATTCCAACTAAGTCTCAATTAATTAGGGAAATAGATACATTATACCATTCAGCAGAAATCGCAACTCTTTCGTTCAGCTCCTATGACTCTTTCGAGAAAACATGGACACTGTGGATATACTATAGAGCGACCCCGGAATTCATAAGAATTTCTATTACTGACTGACCTACACTGTGGAGAGCCCTCTCGCGGACCCACCCCTGGAATCCTCTCATCCCCACTAATTCCTACCCTTATGTATGACCCCACCCAATCTCACCCCTATTATTTTCTAGGTTTATATTTTTAAAACTATTAATATTCCTATTGGTTACCTATTTAGGAAAAAACAGTTGAAGGCAGTAATATACAAGCCATGTAGTAAAAATACCTTTTTTCTGTTGTTGACACTTTTAATTGAAACTTCTACATGCATCTCCCTATGTGAGGGAACGGTTTATTGTTTATTCTCCTTCTGCTGTTCAATAAAAAGAACATTAAAAGAAAGAGAGGGAGACTGTAGTTAAAGGGGCTGCGTCAGGCTTCTCTACAGTCTGCTCTTGGATTCCAGGCCTAGCCAGGGTCTGAGGGAAGGAGAACAGAAGACAGAGGAACACATCTGGGAGACTGAGTGACATCACAACTCGCTCTGGAGGAGCACACAGACCGAATACCGGATCTGAAACTGTGACTGACATACACAGCACAGTAAATACCGGGATAGTGGAGGTTGTAGATCGATACTGTACCTGAGCGAAGCAACACGGCGGGTTCAGAAGCACAAGGAAGACTCAAGTTGCCTAGCCAAGGGGTACCTGTGAGGAGAGACAGTGCCAGCAGCTCAGCTAAAAGCAGCAGCAGGGCCACACACACAGCGCAGCAGGAGGAAGCTGAGGACCCGGACAGGGTGGGAGCAACCCGGCCTCTGGTACAGACTCCGTGGACAATTCTCTGTAAGAACATCCACAGTAAAGCTTTGGAAAACTTCAGAAATGCGAGTGTGTGATCCTTGTACTCAAGTCCTAATTACTCCCAGAAGCAGCCCCGTCTCCACTATCATCCCTTTCCTGCAACATCTATAACATCCATCATAGACTTTAATTACCACTGCCCCGGGGAACCAGGCTCTACCTGCGGAGAGCCGTTCTATCTAAAGCTGCCAAACATCATCCCCGGAGGTTCTGCAGCAGCAGTGGTCACCCTGACCACAACCCGTGGGTGATGTCACGACAAACTCTATCCCCTGCATACATTCCCTTTTACTTGCGGAACCCGGGACACGGTCCAGACCAGGACCTCAGCGACATCCCCCAGCAGCAACCCGGTCCGATACCGAGTACCCCGTCCCAGTGGGCTCCACATATAAATATGAGGTGACAGTACAGAGACCTTTCTAATAATTCTTTTATACATAGGCCTGCGAGTGAGACAAGGATGAATCCATGATGTCTAGATGAAAGAAGGTTTAATTATAATCACAGACGCTGATTCTGTACTGTAAGATCAGTGACACTTTGTATTAAAAAAATACAAAGAGGCCCTGGATGTATGACGCCTACCAGGGCCATGGGGTACTCGATAACCGGGCTGGTCGGTTTGGTGGGAGGTCACGGTGGCAGTGAACTGGCTCTGTGACCCGGGCGTGCAGTAAAAGTTTGTGACGCTACCTGTGGTTATTCCAGTCAGGGTGACCAGCGCTGCAGTGGGACCTCTAGGGCCGGTGGAATGGCAGCCTGGATGGTATCACTCCCCACAGGCAGAGCATGGCCCCAGGGTTTAAAGTAAGGATTTGAATATCGTCATAATGAGTATGCAGGGATCAACAGGGATGGCGTGCAGAATAATCGGAGGAGACCAGGATTGTACTTCTTTACCTTTACTTGATTATCACTCAAGTTCACCCAGCCGGGTGCGGTACTCCTCCATGGCGCAGCCTGGCCAGCTTTCAGACAATACAGGGCCACTTCATCAAGACACCTTTCCTGGCTGTCTCCCTATGCTGGTTACACTCCTCTACTGCCCCGCGTCTTTGTACTCGGTGTCCCAAGCCAACGGTCGTGAACCCTGTCAGGTGACAATCATCGTGTCTCCTGGTCCTATATGCCCACCTTTTCAGCGAATGAACATGGTGTTGGTAGCTGTCCTTGCAGGCCCAGCCACCTCCAGTTCACCTTTGGCTAGATTGGGGCCAGTACCCTTTGTGGCCTGGTCCTTCCACGTACCCCCAGCCGGCGATGCATACGGGGTGCCACGGGCGGTTCCCCCACAGCCGTGCCCCCTAGGACCCTTTCATCCTTCACACTCTCCCTCAATCCCGACCTAGAAGAAGCCTCTCAGCAGCTTCATCATCCAGGTCCTACTCCTCTTGCTCCACACTCTCCACCTCCTCTCTCTTTTCTGACCCTTACTCACTTTTTGTACCTTCCCCCTCTACCTACTCTCTCCTCCAGCCTGCAGATGGGGCTGTCCCTGAATAGGGTCTGCCCAGATCCCCAGGCCTGGTGTTGGATGCAAGTGAATGTGTCTTGGCTCTGCAACCCCTCTCACCTGAGAGCGTAACACCACACCTGTGCTACTGTGGCGACCAGTTCACATGGGCACCACAGATGTCTTTCTAGAAATATATAATATTAAAATTATGGTTATTAGATTTTGTGATGGGACGCTGAACCAGGTGACTAGTTTGATTGACATATGTGGAGTTGAGAAGCAATTTTTCCTCTAATAGGAGTCAATTAGCATCTGCGTGTCACTGCCACATGACAACTCTATACCCCTGAGGAAGCTTTCATGTGGCAGCGACACGCATAGGGCAATAGGGTGCCTCTACCGTTTGCTCACAACCTTGAAGCCCTAATACAGGTGACATGATTATTTAACCCCTTGATGTTTCTTTCTTTTATTGCATTCCTTGCACTAATATTAGCACATGCAGTCTGGTCAGACTCTTTTGCATTGTTCTCAACTTTATGATCTCGATGCATTGTTGTTAACCATGTGATCTTTTATGCTTGTTTACTTTTTGCGATCTCACCAATCTCTGCACCCAAACATTTGAGTTTTTTTGTTCATTTCAATTTTTTGACTATGTGGCACCCCTGCGGGTCAGTTGCCACAGGAATGACTCACCCAGGCCAGGGGACTCAGGCACAGTCTGGGGGTCACGGGGGTCACGGGTGGTGGTGCCTGAGGCTGTGGACCCAGTGGTCAATGTAAAAAGGGAAAAAGAAAAATAATAAAGAAATAAAATAAAGTTTTTGTTCATGACGCCACCTGTAAGTTCCGGTGATTTCACCGGCGCTGCAGGAACCTCCGGTGTGATGGGCGGCAGCTGGATGGTGTGGTTCCCTACAGGAGGAGCGGTGCCCCGGAGTGTTGGAAGTAGAAACGGAGGAATACGGCAGCGCAGTCACTGTGGGACAATGCAGGTGAAAACAGTTCAAGGAATAAGGCACTGACACGTTGCTCACTCTGGGTATTTACTCTGGTATTCTGCAGCATACAAATAACGCAGTTCTTATTCCAGGTAGTGGACCGGGTGGTTCTTGCAATGAGTAGTGTCCCTCTGAAGCTTCTCTGGTGTCCTTCTCTATCACTATCTGTCCCCTTGCTTCACTGCTCTGCTATACCCGTATGGGAACACTGAAGACCTTGGTTGGGTCACCGCTGCATACGTCTCTCTCTGCGGGCCCTGGTCCTCAATGGTGGGTGATCCTGGTATAAGCTGCGGTAGTTGTTGGTTGGTGGGTCGTGCTCCCTATAATGCCTGCGACCACTCCGAGTTCTGTGGTTCAGGGATGTAACCTGCTGGACCACTTCGAAGCCGGTACTCCGGGTTTGGACTGGGCAAGGGTATTCTGTTACCTGTTCTACTCTTGGCCCCTTTCGCTTCTGGGTCACCAGGTTGAGGTGCCCTCCCAGTTAGCTGTCTCTTTACTTTGCTGTTCTTTTCCAACTCTGCTACATCTGCTGTTCTGTAGTGTCTCACTCGACTTGGCTCACTTCTTCACTCGACTTGACTTGACTTCGCACTCTGCTTTTCTGTTCTGTCCTAACTCCTCGATCTAACTCCTTGCTACTTTCCCACTGCTTTATAACCTATCCTTTTCCTCCCACCAGGACCGGTTACCCTAGTAACGGGTGTCTAATTGGTCCTCTAACACTAAGTGTTACATGTGGTGCTGGAGCTTCAGGATTATCCTACTCATTACTAAAGCAAATAATACGACACCTTCGGTCAGGGGTGTAGTACCCTTTTGTGACACATTCTTAGTGGGGTGCCACAGGAACACCTGGTGCAGGGATGGATTTCCACATCAGGTAAACTTGCACATACAACACCTTCCACCCCAGACCTGAAGGGGGAGCTCTACTTGCTGCTTTCAGGCAAGGTCCCCTATAAATTCACGCCCGGTGGAGAAGTTAGGCAGTTCAGTACGGAGCAGTACTGTGAAGACATCCTGGTGAACAGTGCAGCGCTAAGCCTGTGCCAGAGGGAAGACTAGCCAGTGTAAGGACCCAAGAGTAAGGGTCCGATGCAAAGGCGTACCAGAGACAGAGTGGGGGCAGAGTAACCATACCGGTTCACCCCAGGAAAACAACCAAAGCAACCCAGACACCAGAGTCCGAGTCTGCAAGGGTCCAGTTAGCCCAGCAGAAAATACCGGAGGACCAGGTAGACTTCTGTTGCACCCAGGGCAGGGTACTCAGCTCTCAGGCTCGGTCTGGGATATCACGGGTGGCTGCCTGAGGCTGTGGCCCTGGTGGTCAATGGTTAAATAAATGAAATGTAATAAAATTTATAAGTTTGTGACACCACCTGCAGTACCTGGTAATGCTCACCAGTGCCGCTACAGTCCTCCAGTGGTCGGTGGTATTGGGCTGTGATGGTATAGTCCTCCACAGGCAGGACTGGACCGCCAGGCAACAAATCTGTAAGGAAACAGTTCATGCAAGAAAGGATGCAGCAGAGTTGATAAAGTCACTTCACCGGGTACTTTACTGGAAAACTTTTAGTCATCGTTACAGTCTTTCAGTGCAGTAGATGTTACAACGACAAATGCTACGAGTGCTGCAAGTGGAATTTCTGACTGATAGATGGATCCCTCACTGTGTGCCATTCCTGTTTCTTTCTTTCCCTTGCCTCCCAGTGGTGGTGAAGTCTGATCTCCTGAAGATAGGATCTGACCTCTTGCTGTTCTTTGTATTTATCTCCCTTGCACCCCTTGGGTGAACCTTCTGCAGGCTAACCGCTTGCTCCTTCAGCGGGGCCTGGTTCCCTCTAATGGATCTTTGGGAGTCGGGACTATATCTGAAGATGTCCCCAGTCATCAGATTTCTGTGAGCCTTGAAGGAACTCACAGGTGCGGGCTCGGTACCCGGTTTCTTTCCTGGGGCAAACTCTGTAGTTACTGTGCTCTCCACATTGACTAAACTCCCTTTGAAGCTTCTCCTCCTTTCCTTGTTTCTGGGATCTCTTCTTGCTGTCCTGGGTCCCTCAGCCGAGGAGACCCTCCTTTGTCCTTGCTTCTCGACTCTCACTCGTCTACACTCGACTCGTTCCTCCCCGAGTCCTAGTCTCCCTAAACTTTCTCTAAGGGTGACTTTCGACTCTCGTGCTCCCTGGAGGTCACTATATACCCTCCCGGGGTCCCTCCCACCTGCTGACTAGTGTGGGGTGTGGGTATAGGGTTCCACCTACTGGCCATAGTTCCACTTGCAGTGGGGTGACTACACCGCTTTTATGGGTGTAGTACCCTTTTGTGGCACCTACATGGTGGGGTGCCACACTTCAGTCTCCTGTGTCAAGACATTACTGCAAGATGTTTGCCAAATTTACTATATGGTGCTAATTGTCAAGACAATATTATAAACAAGGGATCAAATGGAAAAAAAAAATTCAAAAGAAGGCATGACTTTTTTGATATATAAAAAAAAACTGCCTGCTTGTTATCACCACATCATAACAACCCAGGCTATAAATAAATGGTACCATAATGCATACAATAATTGCCATTTAAAAAAATAAACTAAGGCCCCTTTCACATCAGCATTTTTCACTGATTGCATCAGATCCAGCAGATTTACTGCATCTGCCGCCTAACGTCGGCACTTGCGGCACACTTGTGGCAAGCCCCATGCATTGTCTATGGGGCTTGTGGCAATCGCGGTTTTGCCGCAATCCGGCAGTTGCGGCCGCAAAAAAAAACGCGGCTAGCAGGGGGCTTTTTTCGCCGCCGCTAGTGTCGGGTCTGCCGAACTTTCAGCAGCTGACCACAATGCAATGCATGGGGCTTGCCACAAGTGTGCCGACGTTAAGCGGCAGATGCAGTAAATCTGCTAAATCTACCGCATCGTGAAAAACGCTGATGTAATAGAGGCCTAAACAATCAAAAAAGTGTTAAAAAGTTATCAAAAGTGGTATTGAAAAAAATATGATATTATAATGTAATTTAGTTCTACAAAGAATGTGGCCCTCCATATTATTTTTTTTTCAATGTGCAGCCCACATACTCAGCCGAGTTTGAGACCCCTGGTCTATACTGTGAGTTTCTTATAGAATGGTGGTCTACTTTAAATATACTACTCCCCCTGGAAGAAGGCACAGCCAAAACACATGTTGGGAGAAGGGCAATTGTCATAGAGGTAAATAACTGTTACTTCTGCAGGATCAGTTTGACTAGATGAATTTTTGATCACTTCTGCCAGTCTTGGGTCAGTCTTTATTATGTTAATTAGTACCTTTTCCTGCTTTATTATTGTTACATTTCTCTGTGGTAGTTTGGTGCCACCTACTGGCCATTTATAAGCACTACTATCTTGTTCGTACCTCTTTTATATGTGATTTTTATTAATCATAAGATAAAAAAACATATTGGATTTTATATTTATCAGTCTTGTGCTTTTTTTCTGCTTTGTTACATATTTTTGTGATGACTATCAGTTTAAGTTTACAGTTTACCCTAAGTTTATTTTTTGTTAATGTTATTTCTTAATCATTATCATTCACTATTATATATTGTGTGATATTTACTTATTTATTTATGGGTAAATTAGTTAGTGTTGCTAGTTTTGCATTATTTGGGCACCATGCCAGTAGCTAGAGCTAGTGCTAGTTTGCAAAGAAGAATGGGCAAAAATTCAGCTGGTAGAGACATATCCTAAAAGACTCGCCGCAGTAATTGCAGTGAAAGGTGGTCCTTCAAACTATTCATTCAGGGGCTGAATACAAAAGCACATCATAATTTTCAAATTTATATATTTTTAAATAATTAGAAAACCATGTATTATTTCCTTTACAATTCACAAATACTTGGAGCTTTGTGTTGGTAAATCTCATAACATCATAATAAAATACATTTCAGTTTGTGGGTGTAACATGCAAAAATCTGGAAAACATTCACAGGGTATAATAATAATAATAATAATAATAATAATCTTTATTTATATAGCGCCAACATATCCCGCAGCACTTTACAATACAGAGGATACATTTTTAACTATCATAAGAAACAGTTATCAGAAAATACAGAAAAACAGAATACAATAAATACAATACACAAAAACAATACAATACAAAGCATAATACAATACAAAAATTAGAGCAAAATAATGACAGCCCTGATCATAAGAGCTTACAGTCTAACAATAGGTGGGGATAACACAAAGTACAGGGGCTTATTTACAACTAGAAAAAGGCCCGATGCTATTGCATCGGGAGTGCGGTGAAATGAATTGTGTGTATCATTAGTCGTGCTAACAGGAGCAGTAAACATGTATGAGACTATTTGCGCTTTTGAAAAAACCTGTTGTATGTGATGTGTTTGAATTTGGGTATTCTATATGTAGCTTGATTTGAGTAATTTCAAACATGCATTGTCTTTTGTAATGGCCACTTTACACGTCCCGATATCGTCGTCCAACTTCGATAAAAAGTCACGTGGTTCGTACGTTGTCCCATATCGTTCGTGCGTTGTATGGTGTAAATGTACAATGCGACCCAAAAACGATGCGAAAACATATCGGGGGAGAAATGAGCAGGCTCTACAACTGCCCGATATTGGATGGACAATCTGGCAGGATCGTGCTGTGTGACAACCCAACACCGACTTGGAGAGCAACTTCCCCTATTCTCTCCCATGTTAAATGGTCGTTCCTGGGTCGCTGTACACAGCGCGAAGGAGGGGCGTAGACATCGCAGTTGTGTTGCCTGCCGATATCTCCCTGTGTGACAGCTACTATGCGATCTTGGATTTCAGCCAAAAAGTGCGCGCCCATATGCCATTGTATCCAATATCGAAAGATGTTGGGACTTGTAAAGTGGCCATTAGTTGTGTGCTATATTTAGGTAAGTAGTGTGGTGTTTGTTGGCCGATGTGTATTATGTGTTGTATCTTGTGTTTGTAGTGTGTGTGTCTTTACACGACAGTGTGTTGTAATCGAATGTGACTGTAAATGATTGTGGTATAGTGTTTTGTGTTTGGGTAGCAGAGTATACAGGCGGCTGTGTGGTTAGCAGATTATACAGGTGGCTCTGTGGGTAGCAGAGTATACAGGCGGGTCTGTGGGTAGCAGAGTGTCCAGGCGGCTCTGTGGTTAGCAGATTATACAGGCGGCTCTGTGGGTAGCACAGTGTACAGGCGTATAGCAGACTATACAGACGGCTCTGTGGGTAGCAGAGTATACAGGTGGCTCTGTGGGTAGCAGAGTATACAGGTGGCTCTGTGGGTAGCAGAGTATACAGGCGGGTCTGTGGGTAGCAGAGTGTCCGGGCGGCTCGTGGTACAATTTCAGCGCTCTGTGGGTAGCACAGTGTACAGGCGGCTCTGTGGGTAGCACAGTATACAGGGGCTCTGTGGGTAGCAGAGTATACAGGTGGCTGTGTGGGTAGCAGAGTATACAGGGGCTCTGTGGGTACAGATTATACAGGCGGCTCTGTGGGTACACAGTGTACAGGCGGCTCTGTGGTAACAGTGTACAGGCGGCTCTGTGGGTGCACAGTGTACAGGCGCTCTTTTGCAGAGTATACAGGTGGGTTGTGGTAGAAGAGTTACAGGCGGCTTGTGGTTAGCAGATTATACAGGCGGCTCTGTGGGTAGCACAGTGTACAGGCGGCTTGTGGTTAGCAGATATACAGGGGAGCGTCAGGGCTCTGTGGGTAGCACAGTGTCCAGGCGGCTGTGTGTTTAGCAGATTATACAGGTGGCTCTGTGTGTAGCAGAGTGTACAGGCGGCTGTGTGGTTAGCAGATTATACATGCGGCTCTGTGGGTAGCACAGTGTACAGGCGGCTGTGTGGTTAGCAGATTATACAGGCGGCTGTGTGGTTAGCAGATTATACAGGCAGCTCTGTAGGTAGCACAGTGTACAGGCGGCTCTGTGGTTAGCAGAATTTACAGGTGGCTCTGTGGGTAGCACAGTGTACAGGCGGCTGTGTGGTTAGCAGATTATACAGGCGGCTGTGTGGTTAGCAGATTATACAGGCGGCTCTGTGGGTAGCAGACTATACAGACGGCTCTGTGGGTAGCAGAGTATACAGGTGGCTCTGTGGGTAGCAGAGTATACAGGTGGCTCTGTGGGTAGCAGAGTATACAGGCGGGTCTGTGGGTAGCAGAGTGTACAGGCGGCTCTGTGTGTAGCAGAGTGTACAGGCGGCTGTGTGGTTAGCAGATTATACAGGCGACTCTGTGGGTAGCACAGTGTACAGGCGGCTCTGTGGTTAGCAGACTATACAGGTGGCTCTGTGGGTAGCAGAGTATACAGGTGGCTCTGTGGGTAGCAGAGTATACAGGTGGCTCTGTGGATAGCAGATTATACAGGCGGCTCTGTGAGTAGCAGAGTGAAGAGCTGCTTTCTGTGTTTTATATGGCCCATAAGGGGCGTTCCGGTGGGTGGTGACTTAGTGTGCAGCGGAGCTGAGAGAGGCTGGAATGTCCGTGAAGTAAATGTGGTTGGTGGGGATACTGGGCAGCGTGAGAGCGGCTTGGCCACGGCTTCCTGCGCATGCGTGCACGCTAGGAGGCAGCGGCTCGTCGCTGGTCGCTAACGAGGTTCTCGCGATGGCGCATGCGCGCCATCGCTCACGTCGCATGTGCGCGAGGTGGCGGTGTTCCATCGGCGGTAATAGCGGGTCGGCGCTGGATGGTAATTGCGGCTCACGATGGCGCGCATGCGCGCAATCGCTTGCAGAGCTGGCATCCGGCCGCGGTGCATGCCGGAATAGCGGCACAGTGGCCGGATGCCAAAAACTGCCATTTATTAAATAGGATGATGGTATAGTCACCTTGAGGAGATGGGGAACAGATAGGTGCAGTATAAGTAGCCACCAACCATTATTTGTGATCCACTTGAGACTGGAGGAGCAGATAGGCTATGTCTAGATGACTTTGACTAGGGATCATGATAGGCCGCCCTAAAAAAATATGTTTTTAGGGATCGCTTTAAACTATGTAAGTTGTGGATACACCTAATTTCTTGGGGTAGAGCATTCCAGAGAATTGGTGCAGCTCAGGAGGAGGCTTGGATCCGGGAGTGGAAGGTTCGGATTAATGTAGAAGTGAGTCTAAGGTCACTTCCATAGCGAAGAGAACAGGTGGGGTGATAGACAGAGATGAGGGAGGAGATGTAGGGAGGTGTTGCATTATGAAGAGCTTTGTGGGTGAGAAAAAGTTGCAGGGTATGAATACTTTTACAAGGAACTGTGGATTCTCTTTTCTCTGGTCAATAGATTAGCGTCAGAAAAACTTCCATTTACTCAGTTTTCTCTCCTAGATATTTTGCTTTGGGATATAATGTACTGGTACTCATTAACGCCATAGACACCAACTTTACTGATTATATAAATCGCACCCAAAAGTGGATGTTTTAGGGCATTCCTAAGAAGAACTGTGTAGGACTGCGTTCACACCACCACATAACTAGACCACAGAAAACAACAGTATAACAAACGTGTGGAAGTACACTGCTATAACAAGGTAATAACAAAAAGAAAGTGCTTAGTAAAAAACAGAATCAAAACAGGGCGCTTAGTTAATACGTTTTTTGCAAAAAATGTGCGTAAGCCGTTCTACCTTGCCACGGTGACCCTTATCAGAATGGTCCTATCTAACTAATTTAGAAAATGATCCTGTATAAATATACCTCATGAATGCAGGATGAAGACGGGCCAGAGTCCAATATGGACTAGGAAAAGTCGGATTGGGGGCAAGATATAAACACAAACAGAAAGTTGGATAGGAGACCTCATAAGAAACAGCATGGGACTATGTAAGCCAATAGGAACAAGGCCAATACAATAGCATGAGAGCCTTGGGTAAATGTAGGCCTATTTTAAAGTCCCTTAGATGGTAGTAATGCTTGTCAATAGGACTTCTGACATGAAGGGCTATGGCAATGTTCAATTCGGGAAGCTAAGCATGAAAGACCTGGCTGCATATTTGGATGGGAGACCTCATAAGAATCAGCATGGGACTATGTAAGCCCATAGAAACAAGGCCAATACAATAGCATGAGAGCCAATGCTTCCTTTGACTTTTTCCATACATATGCTCAATGATACCATTATATTAAAACTGCCTTGGGTTAATGTAGGCCTATTTTAAAAGTCCCATAAATGGAAGCTATGCTTGTCAATAGGACTTCTGACATGAAGGGCTATGGCAATGTTCCATTCAAGAACCTAAGCATGAAGGCCCTGGCTGCATAGTTGGATGGGAGACCTAATAAGAAACAGCATGGGACCATATAAGCCAATAGGAACAAGGCCAATGCAATGCAATGCTTCCATTGACTTTTTCCATACATATGCTCAATGATACCATTATATTAAAACTGCCTTGGGTTAATGTAGGCCTATTTTAAAGTCCCATAGATGGTAGCAATGCTTGTCAATAGGACTTCTGACATGAAGGGCTATGGAAATGTTCATTTCAGGAAGCTGAGCATGCAGGCTCTGGCTGCATAGTTGGATGGGTGACCTTATAAGAAATTGCATGGGGCTATGTAGGCCAATGCAATGCAATGCTTCCATTTCCTTTTTCCATAGACATGCTCAATGATACCATTATATTAAAACTGCCTTGGATTAATGTAGGCCTATTTTAAAGTCCCATAGATGGTAGCAACAATTGTCAATAGGATGTCTGACATGAAGCACTATGGTATTGTGCCATTTGGAAAGCTAAGCATGAAGGCCCTGGCTGTATAGTTGGATAGGAGACCTCATAAGAAACAGCATGGGACTATGTAAACCAATAGGAATAAGGCCAACACAATAGCATGAGAGCCAATGCTTCCATTGACTTTTTCCATAGACATGCCCAATGATACCATTATATTAAAACTGCCTTGGGTTAATGTAGTCCTTTTTTAAAGTCCCATTAATGGTAGCAACACTTGTAAATAGGACGTCTGACATGGAGCGCTATGGTATTGTTCCATTCGGAAAGCTAAGCATGAAGGCTCTGTGTGCATAGTTGGATGGGAGACCTCTTTAGAAACAGCATAGGACTATGTAAGCCAAGAGGAACAAGGCCAATACAATAGCATGAGAGCTAATGCTTCCATTGACTTTTTCCATAGACATGTTCAATGATACCATTATATTAAAACTGCCTTGGGTTAATGTAGGCCTATTTTAAAGTCCCATAGATGGCAACAATGATTGTCAATAGGACATCTGACATGAAGCGCTATGGTATTGTTCTATTTGGAAAGCTAAGCATGAAGGCCCTCCTGCATGGTTGGATGGGAGACCTCATAAGAAACAGCAAGGGACCATGTAAGCCAATAGAAGCAAGGCCAATACAAGAGCATGAAAGCCATTGACTTTTTCCATAGACATGCTCAATCATACCATTATATTAAAACTGCCTTGGGTTAATGTAAGCCTATTTTAAAGTCCTATAGATATTAGCAATGCATGTCAATAGGACTGCTGACATGAAAGGCTATGGCAATGTTACATTCGGGAAAGTAAGCATGAAGGCCCTGGCTGCATATTTGGATGGGTGACCTAAAAAGAAGCAGAATAAGACTATGTAAGGCAATGGGAAGAAAGCCAATGCAATGCTTCCATTGGCTTTTTCCATACACATGCTCAATGATACCATTATATTAAAACTGCATTGGGTTAATGTAGGCCTATTTTAAAGTCCTATAGATATTAGCAATGCTTGTCAATAGGACTTCTGACATGAAGGGCTATGGCAATGTTCCATTTAGGAAGCTAAGCATGAAGGCTCTGGCTGCATAGTTGGAAGGGAGAGCTCATAAGACCCAAGATGGGACAATGTAAGCCAATAGGAGCAAGGCCAATACAATGCAATGCTTCCATTTAACCTTTCCATAGACATGCTCAATTATACCATGATATTAAAACTGCCTTGAGTTAATGTAGACCTATTTTAAAGTCCTATAGATGGTAGCAATGCTTGTCAATAGGACTTCTGACATGAAGGCTATGGCAATGTTCCTTCGGGAAGCTAAGCATGAAACAGCATGTGACTATTTAAGCCAACAGGAGCAAGGCCAATACAATAGCATGAGAGCCAATGCTTGCATTGAATTTTTCTATAGACATGCTCAACAGTGGCATAACTACCGGCATAGCAGACGTAGCGGTCGCTTTGGGGCCCGACGCTTGTGGGGGGGCCCGGACCCAGCGCCGCTATGCGGCTATCCGGTCAGCTGCGAATCCGATTACTTATCCCCCTGCCGCCAGGCCTGGACTGACAGGCGGGAGGACCGGGACTTCTCCCTATGGGCCGGTCGGTGGCGGGGTGCGGGGGCCGCCCGCTCCTACCGCCGCAGCCGGTCTGGCTGTTTTTAAATGATTTTGCGGCGGCTGCCGCCAGCCGACATAGCGGGGTCCGGGAAGCGCCGCCCGCCGGTATTATACGTCATATGGAGGAGAGTGAGCCAGTCGCAGTGTCGCACAGTGAAGTCGCACACACGCACACCAATCGACGGCTGAGGGCGGACCACACAATATACTTCAGTGCTGTGCTGTGTGATGAAATCACGACAGCGACAGCACGTTCTTTGTGGGTGGAGAAACGCCACAACAACGCTGGCCATTAGAAGGTGGATCATGGGGAGCTGACCTGAACAAGGCAGTGGCGGCCGGGCCGGCAGCGAACAATCTCCTCCTCGCTCCTCCAGGCTCCTGTGACCTGTCAGCTGCCAGTGCAGGACAACAAGCCGAGGGAGGCACAAGGCAAGGCATTTCACTGTCTGAGGCACTTTCACTAATGTCATCTAAGCCTCAGATGATAGTGCAAATGCTTCAGGTGATAGTTAATGTGCCTCAGATTCTGAGGCACTTTCTCTATCATCTGAGGCACTTTATCATCTGAGGCACTTTATCATCTGAGGCACTTTCACTATCATCTAAGCCTCAGATGATAGAGAAAGTGCCTCAGATGATAGTGAATGTGCCTCATATGATAGTGATAGTGAATGTGCCTCAGATGATAGTGAATGTGCCTCAGATTCTGAGGCATCTTCACTATCATATGAGGCACTTTCTCTATCATCTGAGGCACATTCACTATCACTATCATATGAGGCACATTCACTATCATCTGAGGCACTTTCACTGTCATCTGAGCCTCAGATGATATTAGTGAAAGTGCCGCAGATTTTGAGGCACCCTCACTATCATATGAGGCACTTTCACTATCATCTGAGGCACTTTCTCTATCATCTAAGGCACTTTCACTATCATCTGAGACACTTGTCTTTGTGTGGCTGAGGCTGCGTGGCTGGCTGTGTGTGGCTGACTGTGTGTCTGGGGCTGTGGCTGGGGCTGCATGGCTGTGGCTGGCTGACTGTATGTCTATGTGTGGCTGGGGCTGCGTGGCTGACTATATGTCTGTGTGTGGCTGAGGCTGCGTGGCTGGGGCTTTGTGGCTGTTTATGTGGCTGGTTGTTGCGTTTTTGTGGCTGGCTGTGGCTCTGTGTGTGTGGCTGGTTGGCTGTGTGTGGCTGGCTGTGGCTGTGTGGCTGGCTGTGTGTGGTTTGAAGTGTGGTTGTGTGTGGCTGTCTGTGTCTGTGGCTGTCTGTGACTGTTTGTGTGGCTGGTTTTGGCTGTGTGTGTGGCTGTTTGTGTGGCTGGTTTTGGCTGTGTGTGTGGCTGTTTATGGCTGTGGCTGTATGTGTGTGACTGACTGTGTGTGGCTGTGTGTCTGTCTGACTGGCTGTGCCTCTGTGTGTGGCTGGCTGTGGCTGTGTGTGGCTGTCTGGATGTATGGTTGGCTGTGTGTCTGTGTGTAACTGGCTATGGCTGTCTATGTTGCTGGCTCTGTGGCTGTGTGTGGCTGTCTTTGGCTGTCTGTAGCTCTGTGTGTGGCTGGTTTTGGCTGTATGTGTGGCTGTCTATGTGGCTGGCTGTGTGTGGCTGGCTGTTTGTGTGTGGCTGGCTGTTTGTGTGTGGCTGGCTATGGCTGTCTATGTTGTTGGCTCTATTGTTGTGTGAGTGGCTGGCTGTGTGTGGTTGGCTGTATCTGTGGCTGGCTGTGGCTGTTTGTGTGGCTGGGTTTGGCTGTGTGTGTGGCTGGCTGTGGCTGTCTATGTGGCTGGCTGTTTGTGCAGCTGGCTGTGGCTGTCTATGTGGCTAGCTGTTTGTGGCTGGCTGTATCAGTGTGTGGCTGGCTGTGGCTGCATGTGGCTGGCTGTATTTTGTGTGTGGCTGGCTATGTGGCTGGCTGTGGCTGTATGTGTTTGACTGGCTGTGTGTGTGTGGCTGGCTGTGGCTATGTGGCTGGTGGCTGTCTATATGGCTAGCTGTTTGTGGCTGGTTGAGTGTGACTGGCTGTGGCTGTATGTGTGTGGCTGGCTGGATGGGTGTGTGGCTGGCTGCATGGGTGTGTGGCTGGCTATGTGGCTGGCTGTGTGTCTGTGTGTGGCTGGCTGTAGCTGTGTGTGTGTGGCTGGCTGTGTGGCTAGTGGCTGTTTGTGTGACTGGCTTTGGCTGTGGGTGGCTGGCTGGCTGTGTTTGTGTGTGTGGCTGACTGTGTGTGTGTGGCTGGCTGTGTGTTTGTGGCTGGCTGTGTCTGTGGCTGGCTGTGTGGTTGGCTGTGTGTGGCTGGCTATGGCTGTCTATGTTGCTGGCTGTGTGTCTGTGTATGGCTGGCTTTGGCTGTCTGTATGTGGCTGGCTGTGGCTGTGTGGCTGGCTGCGTCTGTGTCTGGTTGTGTGGCTGGCTTTGGCTGTGTGTGGCTGGCTGCGTCTGTGTGTGGCTGGCTGTGTTCCCTGAGGAAGGAGCTCGGGAGGAGGCTCCGAAACGCGTCGGAAAATAAAGGCTATCGCTGATCCAGACATTCCTGTGTCTGTGTGTCTTTGGTCTCGGAGCAGCAGCGCGGACACTGAGGCACTTTGTCCAGGATTCTGGCTGGCTGTGTGGCTGGTGGCTGTCCATGTGACTGGCTGTGTGTGGCTGTCTGTGTGGCTGGCTGTATGCTTTTGTGTGGCTGTCTGAGGCTGTGTGTGTGGCTTGCTGTGTGTCTAAGTGGCTGACCAATGCAACCCCACAATCCTGAGAAATGGAGCTTTGAAGAGCACCATGTATATGGAGCTGTGGTTGATTATTCCTTTTGCTGCACCATTCACATGTGGCTCTTCAAATAACTCCTTTATGAAAGTGGTAAGGTCCATGACAACGTAAAAACAACATTTACGGATTGGAGCTGATGGGTTATATAGTGTGTTGGCTGGTGTGGCTTGTTTTCCAGGGCTGCTTTTTGGTCCTAGTCCGGCCCTGCCTGCCGCTGTCGCCGCTCTGCACCGCGCTCCGGGTCTTCATGCTTCTTCCTGGTTGTGACCGGCGGGCGCAGGCAATGACGTCATTGCCTGTGCGCCGGAGGAGGAAGCATGAAGACCCGGAGGAGCGCGGTGTCAGAGCGGCACGTGACAGCGGCAGGGATAAGTAAGTATAATGATGTATTCCTTTACAGGTGTGCAGCAGCAAGGGGGGGCCCTGTATGCCACCACTGGGGCCTGTATATACCACCACTGGGGCCTGTATATACCACCACTGGGGCCTGTATATACCACCACTGGGGCCTGTATATACCACCACTGGGGCCTGTATATACCACTGGGGAGGCTGCTGTAATACTGCTGGGGCCTGTATATACCACTGGGAGGCTGCTGTAATACTGCTGGGGCCTGTATATACCACTGGGGAGGCTGCTGTAATACTGCTGGGGCCTGTATATACCACTGGGGCCTGTATATACCACTGGGGCTGCTGTATATACTGCTGGGGCCTGTATATACCACTGGGGAGGATGCTGTAATACTGCTGGGGCCTGTATATACCACTGGGGAGGCTGCTGTAATACTGCTGGGGCCTGTATATACCACTGGGGAGGCTGCTGTAATACTGCTGGGGCTTCTGTATATAACACTGGGGAGGCTGCTGTAATACTGCTGGGGCCTCTATATATACCACTGGGGCCTGTATATACCACTGGGGCTGCTGTAATACTGCTGGGGCCTGTATATACCACTGGGGCTGCTGTATATACTGCTGGGGCCTGTAAGGGGGTGTGTCTTGAAGGGGGCGTGTCATTGGGGGCGTGTCTTGGAGGGGGCCCCGTTCAAAAGTTTGCTATGGGGCCCTGCCAGTTCTAGTTACGCCCCTGATGCTCAATGATACCATTATATTAAAACTACCTTGGGTTAATGTAGGCCTTTTTTAAAGTCCCATAGATGGTAGCAATACTTGTCAGTATGACTTCTGACATGAACGGCTATGGCCATGTTCCAATCGGGAAGCTAAGCATGAAGGCCCTGGCTGCATAGTTGGATGGGAGACCTCTAAAGAAACAGCATGGGACTATGTAAGCCAATAAGAACAAGGCCAATACAATAGCATGAGAGCCAATGCTTCCATTGACTTTTTCCATAGACATGCTCAATGATTCCATTATATTAAAACTGCCTTGGGTTAATATAGGCCTATTTTAAAGTCCCATAGATGGAAGCTATGCTTGTCAATAGGACTTCTGACATGGAGGGCTATGGCGATGTTCCATTTGGGAAGCTAAGCACGAAGGCCCTGGTTGCATGGTTGGATGGGGAACCTAATAAGAAACAGCATGGGACTATGTAAGCCAATAGGAACAAGGCCAATACAATAGCATGAGAGCCAATGGTGTTGGTAACTTTGTAATGCACAAATAAGAAAGTAATGGGTTGCATGATATCAGCTTTTTTATGTATTGGGTGACACTAGAGTTTGTCCACTTCCTCAATGAAGTGACAATTTGTATATTTCCCAGAGGAGCATTGCGGCTATAAGTCTCATCAGCTTATCTGTCTAATTATGACGGCAGGCAGATTCCACACCATGAGAAGAATAGCTAGTCCCCCAGACCTTAGAAACATTTAGGACTCTCAAATTCTAGTATTCTTATTCAGATATTCAAGGCACCATTCTATTCAGCTTCCTGTGACCTACATGCCTATAGGCTTAGGAGGGTAAACCTTATACTTAATATAACATGGGGGTAATTTGGTAGCCCCTTTAATTAGAAGGAACCTTCACTATATATATATATAGTACACTATACATATATAGTACACTATATATATATATATATATATATATATATATATATATATATATATATATATAGTACCAGAGCCCTGGAACCGCAATATATTGTAGCATCCACACACACCTAGGGACTGCTTGGCCGCTCATTAGGCTCATGAAACCTCCTCAAGAACTGCTTGGCCGCAGAAACTGGGCAAACAACTGGGTCTTAAGGTAAAACAAAGTCCAACGGTTTATTCTCAATCCTCATAAACCGCATAAAGTATACAGGGCATTCATGGACAGGGCAGGTACACTATGTCAGGCTATCCCCACCGACCAGGACGACACCTGGTTAGTCCATAACAGCAACCACTGACCTTTAGTCCATCAACGGGATTGCTGGCTACGGTCTTAGCTGGGGGGAATGCCTTCTCTTTAGGTTCACCGACTCTGGTCCAGTCCGGGCTCAGACCGGGTGAAAGCTTCCAGAGTCCAGGGTTATCCAGGCTCCCTGTGGCTTCCTCAGCTACTGTGGATTCTGGGAAAGTGCCACCCTTATTCCTAAGGCTCCTTCCTTTCCTGTGGTCAAGGACTTTTCCCGACCTCACAGCCCATGTGACTAAGAGGAAGTCTGCTTATCTGCGTTCCGTCACACCCACAGGAGGATCCAGGTTAGACAGCCACTCCCCTGGCTTCCAACCTGCTACCCCCACCACATCTAATGCCGTACCAGAGCCCTGGAACCGCAAATCCCAGCACCAATACCGCTGCACCACATAATATATACTAGCTGTACTACCCGACTACGCCCAGGTTAATAAAGAAGTGCTGTTAGCTATAACAAAATAGAATTTGAATGTCATATTAATGACCCGTAGGAAAATAGAAGCTGAGCTGTGATTGGTTGCTATAGGCAGCCTAATAAATCTCCAGCCAACAGTAAACCCTCCCCCTGGCTGGGCAGTATATATTACCTCACACATACACATAAAAGACAGCTCATGTGACTGACATCTGCCTTAATTCCCTATATGGCACATGTGTTGCACATTGGCTGCTTTTAATCAGATGTTTATTTTTGGAAATTAAAGATACCAGACGTATGAGGCGAGTTGTGTGAGGCGATTTGTGCACATCTCTGTCTGTCTGTGTGGTGTGTGTGTCCCTGGGGTGTGAGTGTCCCTGGGGTGTGTGTGTCACCCAGTGGTGTGCGTGTGTCCCTGTGGGGGGGTCCCTGTGGTGTGTGTCCTTTTGGGGGGGAGGGGTGTCTCTGTGGTGTGTGCCCATTCCTATGGGGTCTGTGTGTTCCTGTGAGTGTGTGTGTGTCTCTGTGTCCCTGTGGGGTGTGTATGTGTGCATGTCCCTGTGGTGTGTGTGTCCCTTTGGGGTGAGTGCATGTGTTCCTATAGGGTGTGTATGTGTATGTGTCCCTGTCAGGGGGGGGCCGTGTGGTGTGTGTCTCTGTGTTGTGTGTGTCTCTTTGTGGTGTGTGTTTGTGTTCGGGTGCATGGTGAGTATCTAATGTTGGGGCTCCACCTTAGTTGTTACTCTTTGTGTGCATGTGGTGTGTATACATGTCCCTGTGCGTGGTGAATATTCCATGTCAGGGACCCACCTTAGTGACTATATGCTGGTATATGCTGTTAGTCTTTGGTACTGTCATTAAGTCCCTCTCAATCACAACTGTCAACTGGTAACTGTCACTTTCTCTCCATTATGTAGATAGGGCCAAAATTGTTTGGTGAATTGGAACACGCGGGATTAAAATTTCGCCTCACTACATAGCCTATGATGCTCTCAGGGTCAGATGTGTGACTGTGCAAAATTTTGTGGCTGTAGTTGCAACGGTGTAGATGCCAATCCCGGACATACACACACACATACACACATTCAGCTTTATATATTAGATATGGTACATTTGTTTCTCTTGTAGTTTTGCTGCTTATTAATCAGATTTATATTTTTGAAGGATAATACCAGACTTGTGTGTGTTTTAGGGCGATTACGTGGCAAGGTTAGTGTGTGTGGTGAAATGTGTGCTGAGGGTGGTACAGTTAGGGCCAGAAATATTTGGACAGTGACACAATTTTCGCGAGTTGGGCTCTGCATGCCACCACATTGGATTTGAAATGAAACCTCTACAACAGAATTCAAGTGCAGATTGTAACGTTTAATTTGAAGGGTTGAACAAAAATATCTGATAGAAAATGTAGGAATTGTACACATTTCTTTACAAACACTCCACATTTTAGGAGGTCAAAAGTAATTGGACAAATAAAAATATTTTGTTTGGGTTATGTTTATTTTTAATATTTTGTTGCGAATCCTTTGGAGGCAATCACTGCCTTAAGTCTGGAACCCATGGACATCACAAGACGCTGGGTTTCCTCCTTCTTAATGCTTTGCCAGGCCTTTACAGCCGCAGCCTTCAGGTCTTGCTTGTTTGTGGGTCTTTCCGTCTTAAGTCTGGATTTCAGCAAGTGAAATGCATGCTCAATTGGGTTAAGATCTGGTGATTGACTTGGCCATTGCATAATGTTCCACTTTTTTGCACTCATGAACTCCTGGGTAGCTTTGGCTGTATGCTTGGGGTCATTGTCCATCTGTACTATGAAGCACCGTCCAATCAACTTTGCAGCATTTGGCTGAATCTGGGCTGAAAGTATATCCCGGTACACTTCAGAATTCATCCGCCTACTCTTGTCTGCTGTTATGTCATCAATAAACACAAGTGACCCAGTGCCATTGAAAGCCATGCATGCCCATGCCATCACGTTGCCTCCACCATGTTTTACAGAGGATGTGGTGGGCCTTGGATCATGTGCCGTTCCCTTTCTTCTCCAAACTTTTTTCTTCCCATCATTCTGGTACAGGTTGATCTTTGTCTCATCTGTCCATAGAATACTTTTCCAGAACTGAGCTGGCTTCTTGAGGTGTTTTTCAGCAAATTTAACTCTGGCCTGTCTATTTTTGGAATTGATGAATGGTTTGCATCTGGATGTGAACCCTTTGTATTTACTGTCATGGAGTCTTCTCTTCACTGTTGACTTAGAGACAGATACACCTACTTCACTGAGAGTGTTCTGGACTTCAGTTGATGTTGTGAACGGGTTCTTCTTCACCAAATAAAGTATGCGGCGATCATCCACCACTGTTGTCATCCGTGGACGCCCAGGCCTTTTAGAGTTCCCAAGCTCACCAGTCAATTCCTTTTTTCTCAGAATGTACCCAACTGTTGATTTTGCTACTCCAAGCATGTCTGCTATCTCTCTGATGGATTTTTTCTTTTTTTTCAGCCTCAGGATGTTCTGCTTAACCTCAATTGAGAGTTCCTTTGACCGCATGTTGTCTGGTCACAGCAACAGTTTCCAAATGCAAAACCACACACCTGGAATCCACCCCTGACCTTTTAACTACTTCATTGATTACAGGTTAACGAGGGAGACGCCTTCAGAGTTAATTGCAGCCCTTAGAGTCCATTGTCCAATTACTTTTGGTCCCTTGAAAAAGAGGAGGCTATGCATTACAGAGCTATGTTTCCTAAACCCTTTCTCCGATTCGGATGTGGAAACTCTCATATTGCAGCTGGGAGTGTGCACTTTCAGCCCATATTATATATATAATTGTATTTCTGAACATGTTTTTGTAAACAGCTAAAATAACAAAACTTGTGTCACTGTCCAAATATTTCTGGCCCTAACTGTATATGTGTTCAAGCATGTGGTAGTGTGTGGCGCATTTTGTATGTGTGTTCATATCCCTGTGTGTAGTGAGTATCCTATGTCGGGACCCCTCCTTAGCAACTGTACGGTATATACTCTTTGGTGCCATCACTCTCATTCTTTAAGTTCCCCTTGTTCACATCTGGCAGCTGTCAATTTGCCTCCAACACTTTTCCTTTCACTTTTTATCCATTATGTAGATCGGGGCAAAATTGTTTGGTGAATTGGAACGCGCGGGGTTAAAATTTTGCCTCACAACATAGCCTATGATGCTGTCGGGGTCCAGATGTGTGACTGTGCAAAATTTTGTGGCTGTAGCTGGCAGCTGTCGATTTTCCTCCAACACTTTTCCTTTCACTTTTTCCCCATTCTGTAAATAGGGGCAAAATTGTTTGGTGAATTGGAACGCGCAGGGTTAAAATTTCGCCTCACAACATAGCCTATGATGCTCTCGGGGTCCAGACGTGTGACTGTGCAAAGTTTTGTGGCTGTAGTTGCGACGGTGTAGATGCCAATCCCGGACATACATACACACATTCAGCTTTATATATTAGACTAGCTGTAGTACTCGGCTACGCCCGGGTTAATAAATAACTGATGTTAGCTATAACAAAATAGAATTTGAATATGTCATATTAATGACCTGTAAGAAAATAGAAGCTAAGTTGTGATTGGTTGCTATAGGGAGCCTAATAAATCTCCAGCAAACAGTAAACCCTCCTCCGGCCGGGCAGTATATGTTACCTCACACATTCACATAATAGACCCTATTCCCTATATGGCACATGTGTTGCACATTTTAGTCAGATGTTTATTTTTGGAAATTAAAGATAGCACACGTATGAGGCGAGTTGTGTGAGGTGATTTGTGCACATCTGTGTCTGTGTGTCCCT
This sequence comes from Allobates femoralis, assembly GCA_033576535.1. NCBI lineage: Eukaryota > Metazoa > Chordata > Amphibia > Anura > Aromobatidae > Allobates > Allobates femoralis. The sequence continues at coordinate 399,256,398 of JARQOC010000005.1, read as the reverse complement.
GGGGTGTTTGTGTGTGTCTGTGGGGTGAGTGCATGTGTCCCTATAGGGTGTGTATGTGCGTATGTCCCTGTGGGGGGGTCTGTGTGGTGTGTGTGTCTCTGTGTTGTGTGTGTCTCTTTGTGGTGTGTGTGTGTGTCTGTGTCCCTGTGGGGTGAGTGCATGTGTCCCTATAGGGTGTGTATGTTGTGTGTGTGTCCCTGTGGGGGGGTGTCTGTGTGGGGTGTGTGTGTCTGTGTTGTGTCTCTTTGTGGTGTGTGTGTTTGTGTCCCTGTGGAGTGAGAACATGTGTCCCTATAGGGTGTGTATGTGTGTGTGTCCCTGTGGGGGGGATCTGTGTGGTGTGTGTGTCTCTGTGTTGTGTGTGTCTCTTTGTGGTGTGTGTGTGTGTCCCTGTGGGGTGAGTGCATGTGTCCCTATAGGCTGTGTGTGTGTCCCTGTAGGGTGTGTGTGTGTGTCGCTTTGTGGTGTGTGTGTGTGTGTTCGGGTGCGTGGTGAGTATCCAATGTTGGGGCTGAGGAGAATATCGAAGCAATACGGTGCAGACGGAGCTAAATGTTCACAGCGTCTTAGATATACTCAGTCGGAGTGAGGGCACTGAAGAGGTTAACTGAGGAGAATATAGAAGCAATACGGTGCAACACGATATTGTCACCGAGCCTCACATGCATGAAGCCATACCGGGTACCAGAGGCTTGGAGGCAAGCCATCTCGGAGGAGGTGAAAAAAATACTTCACCTGAGGGTGATTGAGAAGTCAAGGAGTAAATGGGCCAGTCTCATTGTACTGATCCCAAAACCTGACTGATTGTTACGGTTCTGTAACGACTTCAAGAGGTTAAATGAAGTGTCCCAATACGATCTTTAACCCATGCCCAGGGTGGACAAGCTGATCGAGTGGCTGGGACAAGTGCAGTATTTCACAACGCTTGGTCTGAACAAGGGCTACTGGCAGGTGCCACTGACGGAGTCAGCAAGGGAAAATACCGCTTTTGTTACACCTGAGGGTATCTATCATCTTGTCATTTGGGTTACATGGGGCTCCGGCCACGTTCCAGAGGCTGATGGACATAGTGTTGGAACCACATCAGTCGTATGCATCAGCGTACCTGGATGACATCATAATTTACAGCACAGAGTCGCAGGCCCACTTGATTCAGGTACAAGCGGTGGTGCATTCGCTTAGAACTGCTGGTCTGACAGCTAATCCAAAAAAGTGTGCATTGGGACTCAGAAAGCCCGCTACTTAGGGTACGTGATAGGCCAAGAAATAATTAAGCCCCAAATCAATAAAATCGAGGCAATCCAGAAATGGCCTCGACCCCTTACCACAAAGCAGGTTAGGGCTTTTCTAGACATCATAGGGTACTATCAACAGTTCATCCCCAATGTTGCTGGACTGTCGGCCCCGTTGACAGATCTTCTGAAAGGAAAGAATTCCATCATGGTGCGCTAGAATTCAAAGGCCGAGGAATCTTTCCTGGCCCTGAAGGGGTCCTGTGCGGGCAACCCGTTCTTGCCAATCCCGACTTTCAGAAGGAGTTTATTGTGCAGACGGATGCCTCCGAGGTCGGGCTGGGAGCGGTACTGTCCCAAGTAGTTAACGGTGAGGAACACCCGTGACCTACTTGAGCTCATAGTGGAAAAAGAGTGCTTGGCCATAAAGTGGGTTTTGGAATCCCTATGCTATTACCTGTTGGGGCGACAGTTTCACTTGGTAACGGACCACTCCCTGTTGGTCTGGATGCAGAATGCCAAGGAGCGGAACACTAGGGTCACCCAGTGGTTCCTCTCACCGCAGAACTACAGTTTTACTGTGGAACATCGGGCAGGGAGGTTGCAGGGCAATGCGGATGCCCTGTCTAGGGGCCCATGTATGGTGGCTAGTGTTCAACCCCACAAGCTTGAACAGAGTTGGGGGGCATGTGAGGCAGTGACCGGGGTGATATATGACGGCCGTTATGTGTCTCCCAGAATGTGCTCCACATCCCTATAAGATCCCCTCCACTCCGGGTCTTTGAGAACCCCCATGTCCAGGCATGTGTTTAAACTTGGACTGCAACACAGGGTGTGGTCTCAGTGGAAGACAAGGAGGCTAAGTAGCAGGAGCTGAGAGACAGGGGCTGTGTGCAGGAAAACACAGCCCAACCGTGTGGTCTTGGCTTGTGAACTTATACCAGTCTGTACCGTTCTGTACCGGCTGCGTCCCGGAACCCTGAGGCCTGTAATCGCCGGGTCTGACAAATAAGCTGTGTGAACAATTGCCTGGGTCACTGCCTCACGTCTTGCCATCCAACGATGCTACCTCACTATATATATATATATATATATATATATATATATATATATATATATATATATACACAGTACAGACCAAAAGTTTGGACACACCTTCTCATTCAAAGAGTTTTCTTTATTTTCATGACTATGAAAATTGTAGATGCACAATGAAGGCATCAAAACTAGGAATTGATATATGTTATGTGGAATTATTTACCGTATATACTCGCGTATAAGCTGAGTTTTTCAGCCCAAAAATTGGGCTGAAAAGTCCCCCCCTCGGCTTATACGCGAGTCACTGTATACTGTATACACTGTATACAGTGTATACAGTATAGAGGCCCCCCTCATCAGTATACAGCCCCCCCCTTACTGCCGCAATCCTGTAAAAGAATACATTATTATACTTATCCCTGCCACTGTCCTGCCGCCGCCATCGCGCTCCTCCGTCTTCATCCGGCTCCTTTCGGCTTCCTCCGGTGGGCGCAGGCAATGACGTCATTGTCTGCGCGCCAGAGGAGGAAGCCGGAAGACGCTGGATGAAGACGGAGGCAGGGATAAGTATAATAATCTATTCCTTTACAGGATTGCGGCAGTAAGGGGGGGCCCTGTATACTGATGGGGGGGGCCTGTATATACCACTGTGGCTGCTGCTGTATCCTACCAATGGGGCTGCTGCTGTATAGTACCACTGGGGCTGCTGTATATACCTCTGGGGCTGCTGTATACTACCACTGGGGCTGCTGCTGTATATACCACTGGGGCTGCTGCTGTATACTACCACTGGGGAGGCTGCTGTATATACCACTGGGGCTGCTTTATATACCTCTGGGGCTGCTGTATACTACCACTGGGGCTGCTGCTGTATTCTACCACTGGGGCTGCTGCTGTATTCTACCACTGGGGCTGCTGCTGTATACTACCACTGGGGCTGCTGTATATACCTCTGGGGCTGCTGTATACTACCACTGGGGCTGCTGCTGTATTCTACCACTGGGGCTGCTGCTGTATACTACCACTGGGGAGGATGCTGTATACCACACTGCTGGGGGCTGTATACTTGTGCTGGGGTCCACCCTCGGCTTATACACGAGTCAATAGGTTTTCCCAGGTTTTGGGGCAAACGTAGGGGGCTCGGCTTATACACGGGTCGGCTTATACACGAGTATATACGGTACTTAACAAAAAAGTGTGAAATAACTGAAAATATGTAGCCACCTTTTGCTTAGATTACTGCTTTGCACACTCTTGGCATTCTCTTGATGAGCTTCACGAGGTAGTCACCGGAAATGGTTTTCACTTAACAGGTGTGCCCTGTCAGGTTTAATAAGTGCGATTTCTGGCCTTATAAATGGGGTTGGGACCATCAGTTGTGTGGTGCAGAAGTCTGGTGGATACACAGCTGATAGTCTTACTGAATAGACTGTTAGAATTTGTATTATGGCAAGAAAAAGCAGCTAAGTAAAGAAAAACGAGTGGCCATCATTACTTTAAGAAATGAAGGTCAGTCAGTCCGAAAAATTGGGAAAACTTTGAAAGTGTCCCCAAGTGCAGTTGCAAAAACCATCAAGCGCTACAAAGAAACTGGCTCACATGAGGACCATCCCAGGAAAGGAAGACCAAGAATCACCTCTGTTGCGGAGGATAAGTTCATCCGAGTCACCAGCCTCTCTACAACAACTGTTTACAGAAGGCTTTATGCAGCAGGCCTTCATGGTAAAATAGCTGCTTAGAAACCACTGCTAAGAACAGGCAACGAGCAGAAGAGACTTGTTTGGGCTAAAGAACACAAGGAATGGACATTAGACCAGTGGAAATCTGTGCTTTAGTTTGATGAGTCCAAATTTGAGATCTTTGGTTCCAACCACCGTGTGTTTGTGCGACACAGAAAAGGTGAACGGATGGACTCTACATGCCTGGTTCCCACCGTGAAGCATGGAGGAGGAGGTGTGATGGTGTGGGGGTACTTTGCTGGTGACACTGTTGGGGATTTATTCAAAAATTGATGGCATACTGAACCAGCATGGCTACCACAGCATCTTGCAGCGGCATGCTATTCCGTCCGGTTTGCATTTAGTTGGATCATCATTTATTTTTCAAAAGGACAATGACACCTAACACACCTCCAGGCTGTGTAAGGGCTATTTGACCAAGAAGGAGAGTGATGGGGTGCTACGCCAGACGACCTGGCCTCCACAGTCACCAGACCTGAACCCAATTGAGATGGTTTGGAGTGAGTTGGACAGCAGAGTGAAGGCAAAAGGGCCAACAAGTGCTAAGTATCTCTGGGAACTCCTTCAAGACTGTTGGAAGACCATTTCGGTGACTACCTCTTGAAGCTCATCAAAAGAATGCCAAGAGTGTGCAAAGCAGTAATCAAAGCAAAAGGTGGCTACTTTGAAGGACCTAGAATATAAGACATATTTTCAGTTGTTTCACACTTTTCTGTTAAGTATATAATTCCACATATGTTAATTCATAGTTTTGATGCCTTCAGTATGAATCTACAATTTTTATAGTCATGAAAATAAAGAAAACTCTTTGAATGAGAAGGTGTGTCCAAACCTTTGGTCTGTACTGTACATATACTGTATGTCAGGGCCGGACTGGGACCAAAAAGCAGCGCTGGAAAACAGGCCACACCAGCCCACACACTATATAACCCATCAGCCCCGATCCGTAAATGTTGCTTTTACGTTGTCATGAACCTCACCACTTTCTTAAAAGAGTTATTTGAAGAGCCACATGTGAATGGTGCAGCAAAAGGAATAATCAACCACAGCTCCATTTACATGGTGCTTTTCAAAGCTCCATTTCTCAGGATTGTGGGGTTGCAGTGGTCAGCCACATACACACACAGCCAGCCACACACACAGCCTCAGACAGCCACACAGCCTCAGCCAACCACACAAAGACATACAGCCAGCCACACACAGCCAGTCACATGGACAGCCACACACACACAGCCACATACACACAGCCAGCCACCCACATACAGCCACACACATACAGCCAACCACATGGACAGCCACCAGCCACACAGCCAGCCAAATAGACAGCCACAGCCAGCCACACACAGACGCAGCCAGCCACATAGACAGCCACACACAGCCAAAGCCAGCCACACAACCAGCCACAGACGCAGTCAGCCACACAGCCACAGCCAGCCACACACGCACAGCTACAGCCAGCCACACACAGACACACAGCCAGCCACATAGACAGCCACACACAGCCAGCCACACACATACAGCCATATAGACAGCCACCAGCCACATAGCCACAGCCATCCACACACACAGCCAGTCACACATACAGCCACAGCCAGCCACAAACAGCCAGCCACATAGACAGCCACACACATACAGCCAGCCACAAACAGCCACACACTGATACAGCCAGCCACAAACAGCTAGCCACAGACAGCCACACAGCCACAGCCAGCTGCACAAACAGCCAGCCACATAGACAGCCACAGCCAGCCACACACAAAAAGCCTGCCACATAGCCACACAGCCACAGCCAGCCACACACAGCCAGCCACAAACAGCTAGCCACATAGACAGCCACCGCCAGCC
>JARQOC010000005.1:399180544-399245544 GCA_033576535.1 Allobates femoralis | reverse complement strand
CAGTAGTTCCATAAGCCTTCCACTTCCGGATGATGCTCCCAACATTGGAGACAGGTAGGCCCAACTCCTTGGAAAGGGTTTTGTACCCCTTGCCAGCCTTGTGACCCTCCACGATCTTGTCTCTGATGGCCTTGGAATGCTCCTTTGTCTTTCCCATGTTGACCATGTATGAGTGCTGTTCACAAGTTTGGGGAGGGTCTTAAATAGTCAGAAAAGGCTGGCAAAAGAGATAATTAATCCACACATGTGAAGCTCATTGTTCTTTGTGCCTGAACTACTTCTTAATACTTTAGGGGGACCAAACAGAATGCTGGTGGTTTGAGGGGTTGAATAATAATTGACCCACACTTTTATGTTTAAAATTTATTAAAATTCAACTGAGCAACATAACTTTTTGGTTTGTAAGATTTATGCTTCTGTTAATAAACCCTACTCTCGTTTGCAGTTTGAAGGCTCTAACTTATTTGCATCTTATCAAACCACCTAAATCTGCAGGGGGTTGAATACTACTTGTAGGCACTGTATAACACACATGTATGAGCCTTGCTTTGGCTATTCCATAACACTCACAATGTCCATATAAAGTCCATTGAGGCTAGGGTCACACCAGCGTTCACTAGTGCTTTAATGTTTATTTGCTGTGCAGCACCATGATTCTATGTAAACACTAGTGCTTTCAGGCGGGTTCCGTTTAAAACAGAATTTATCAGCATTAGCGCAGTGTTACCGGAAAGGTAAGAATGCATTAACACTGTCAATTCATTCCTATGGATAACGGAACCCTGAGCGCAGTTCAAATGCTGGCATCTAAGTGCCGAAGTTTGAAATCTCGCGCTTTTTCCAAGTGCATAACATGATGCGCGCTTCCATGTCACGCGAGTCATGAGATGCGCTTGGAAATAGCACAAGATTTCAAACTCTGTCACTTAGATGCTGGTGTTTGACCTGCCCTCGGGGTTGCGTCATCCATAGGAATGAATTGCCGGCGTAACGCAGTTTTACCCTTCTGGGAACACTGCGCTAATGCTGACAAACTCTGTTTTAAACGGAACCCCCCTGAACGCACTGGTAAAAGCTAGTGTGGCTCTAGTGTAGTGCCCTGCCATTACAGGTAGCCACAGAACCACCTAAACCATGGAAGGATTTCTACAGTAGGTACGTACACACAACACCTTCCACCCCAGGCCAGGAGGGGAGCTCCACTTGCTGTCCTTAAATACCACTGCTGCAGGCGGAGTTAGGCAGTGCAGTTCCAGAGAGGACTGTAAAGAGTCAGTTCAGTATGGAGCAGTACTGAGAAAGACGTCCTGGTGTGTCGGAGCTGTGCTAGGCTCGAGCCAGTAGACCAGCCTGGCCAGTGTGAGGGCCTGAGAGTGAGGTTAAGGCAAGGCGTGAGAAAGACAAAGTAAAGGAGCAGACTAGGGGCAGAAGAGCCATATCGGTTCACCCCAGGAAGCAACCCGGACACCGGAGTCCGAGTCTGCAGGAGAGCATCAAGCCCAGCAAAAAACACTGGTTCACCGAGGAGACTTCGGTCTCCTGGATGCCTGAAATGTAACCAACAGGGGAGCCAGGGACCGCAGAAGTTATAGTGGTAGCCAGCACAAAGGTTCTCGACACTACGACACGGGTGAGAGAGAGACACAGAGGAGGTCAGGCCTAGTTCTAAACAGGTCAGGGGACTTCACCGAGGGAAAAGAGGCAAGGAGGCCTTATCAAACATTCACTGTGGAAATCCAGAAGTGCCTTCCCATCTACCTGGAGTGTACCCTGGACAGTGCTTGCCATAACATCAGTAAAGGTATAGAAACAATTCCCAGTGTGTGTGTCCGTTTGTCCATCCCTGAACCTGTCCGGCCTAGAGACTGTAGCAGCAGACCAGCTGTCTAACTGGCTCCCTGTGCAAATCCCCGTCACTTCATCACTGCCCCCAGGACCCCGCTCCACCTGCAGGGAGCGTTATCAACTGGCTGCAATACCACCATCCCCGGCAGTCTGACAGCGGTGCTGGTGAGATCACCAGAAACTGCAGGTGGCGTCACGAGACTTTCTTTTTATTATGTTTCCTTTTTACCAAGTGACCCTAGGGTTACGGGTCCGGGTAGGCCACCAGTGACATCCCCTTACAGAAAAACACCTGGATACTGAGTTCCCACAGACCCCTGGGCGGGTCACTATCCTTAAAGGGAACCAACCACCTCAGATGACGTGTATAAGCTGTTAATACATGTCCCTGGACCCTACCTACACCATTGCAGCTATCTTTTTGCTAAGAATATTGATAACAGCAAACCAAAATAAACAGTTTATAAACTTACATGGCTTTAGTACATGAGGGCGTCTCCCTTGGGCTCCAGTACGAGAGGGCTGTGTCTCCAGCAGCTTGAGTGGCTTTCCTCCCCCTCCCTCTCTGTTTGCAGGACGTCACTGAAGGACGTGATATTATCTTATTGTGGGCGGGCACGCAAGCCAGCTCCCGTCCGTGCCCGCCCACAGAAAGATAATATCACGTCCTTCAGTGACGTCCTGCAAACAGAGAGGGAGGGGGAGGAAAGCCACTCAAGCTGCTGGAGACACAGCCCTCTCGTACTGGAGCCCAAGGGAGACGCCCTCATGTACTAAATCATGTAAGTTTATAAACTGTTTATTTCGGTTTGCTGTTATCAATATTCTTAGCAAAAAGATAGCTGCAATGGTGTAGGTAGGGTCCAGGGACATGTATTAACAGCTTATACACGTCATCTGAGGTGGTTGGTTCCCTTTAAGGCCCCGTCACACACTATGATATTGTTAATGATATCGTTGAAACATCACAGGTTTTGAGACATTTTAACGACATCATAACGACGTCTTAGGGCCCTTTCACATCAGCGTTTTTTAAATTTGCGGCAGATGCGGTGAAAAAACCGCATCTGCCGCAACTGCCGCATAACGGTTCCACTTGCGGCACGGTTGCGGTTTTTTCCATAGGAAGTATAGGGGGACTTGCGGCAGATGCGGCAAGTGCGGTATTGCACTTGCGGCAGGTGCGGCAGAGAAAAAAACCGCGGCTTACTGCGGTTTTTTTCTCTGCCGCACCTGCCGCAAGTGCAATACCGCACTTGCCGCATCTGCCGCAAGTCCCCTATACTTCCTATGGAAAAAACCGCAACCGTGCCGCAAGTGGAACCGTTATGCGGCAGTTGCGGCAGATGCGGTTTTTTCACCGCATCTGCCGCAAATTTAAAAAAACGCTGATGTGAAAGGGCCCTTAGCGTGTGACACGTCGATACAACCAGCGATAATTCGGCTGATCGTTGATCGCAGGTTTATGAACCGGACCATAAATCAGTCGATGATCGTATGTTCAACCTGCAGTATAGGCGAGTGTGACGCCTTGATAATGATGTCGTTTATGACTTTGCCTATTCAGGACATAGGAATATAGGCATCCAAACAACTGCTAATATCGTTCACTTGTCGTGAAGTCGTTGCTGCGTCGTTCATGATATCTGTATATGTGACAACTCACTAGCAATCAAACAATGACGCTCAAGCGATCTAGGTCAAGTCGGATCGTTGATCGGATCGCTCAGACATTGAAGTGTGTGACAGGGCCTTTACTCACAGGTTCAAAGATAGATTGTTTTCAGACCGTTTCTTCTGAGGAGGGTTGGACAGCGTTCACACACTGAATCTTCAGCGGCTCCTAGTAAACTAACAGCAGCTCATACAGCACTTCTCTCAGAGACAGCGTTTCTCACCATGGCAGTCTGTCTCACAACACCACTCCACTTCACATGTACTGCAGATTTGCAGCCCCTATGATTTGGCTGACCTCACAGACATGTGACCTAGAACCAGTCACATGATATAGCACCTTATACAGTCACAGGTGGAGAGGTGTGTTTACTCATCCACACACAGGTGGAGAGGTGATTGTACTCATGCATACACATACTTGCATTAATTATTTTGTCTAAAGCTACAAGACACAGTGAAACCATTCATATTTACATTGCAAAAGACCTCCGCCTGTGTGATGTATATGCTGTGGTCGCAAGGGCCAGGGTTCTCGGTAGCCAGGCAGGTAGTCTATTGGGGTATCACGGTGGCAATTGCCCAGCTACATGGCCCTGACCAGGCAAGTTAAAGGGGAATGATGAGAGTAGTAGTTGTAGGTGTAGGGAGACGAAGGAAAGAAGCAGGGAGCAGGGGCTGGCTGGCCGAGGGGGCAGGGGGGCAAATGCCCCCCAGGCCAGTGGTCAAGCAGCAGTTTTGGGGCCACCTGGCAATCTCTCATGTTGGTCTGGGAGGCCGCTCTGCCCCTGAATCACACTGCTCGGGGGTTACTGCTGTGTGCTTGCCCCCCAGGCTGAAATTTGCCAGCCAGCCCCTAGCAGGGAGACAATGGAATTTATCCAAAGCAAGTTTCCGGGCACTAGTCTTTGCCCACTATCAGACCCCTTCTCAACACTGAGCTAAGCGGTGTTGCACTAGTCTCAGAAAACAAGTCCATGCACTCATTAAAAAGTCTGAGACGGCACTCACCGCTTGTGGTATTATAATTTCGGCTTCTTTATTTCATCCGTGCAGGTTACAGGCACCCCCTCCCTCCACCATTGCCTGTAACCTGCACGGATGAAATAAAGAAGCTGAGATTATAAGACCAGAAGCGGTGAGTGCCGCCTCATACTTTCCTATGAGACAATGGAGTTTAGTTGTTTACCTTTACTAGTGTTTGATGACGGTGAGATCCTGGGGTACTGGTCACCATGTCCAGGGGTCCGGTCAGGCTGGAAGCAGCTGAAGTCCACTCCACCAGGCGGGATTGTTATGCCTCCCTGCTGCGCTTTTGGTGTAGAGTCTCAGCTGCCTGTGAGCTAATCTGCGTCTCTCCCTTCCTGTTACTTCCTCGGTGGTCTCTTAACTAGCAAGCAATGCGATCCTGTGATGGGTGCTGCTCTATTTCCCACAACTTCAGGCCCTCTATGTACTGCTGTGCTTTTGGGTACACGCTTGTGACCAAAAGACTTGAAGTCCCCTGGCCTCCGGCTTTGGCTCCCTGGGTTTGCATTCCCTGGATAGCCCAGGTCTCTGCTGTCCTCTTCTTCGCGCCACTGCAGGGTGAGCCTCGGCAGCTCCAAAACCCCAGTGCTCCTCACTCCTTATGCGTCCTCTCCCTTCTCCTTCCTCACACTACACTACCTCTGACACCTCCCCCTAGCCAGAAGAGGCAGCAGCGTGAAAACTAGGGGCATGTGCTCCCCTTTCTGGTCAGGGATCAGATATGTGTATACCTGATGTAGGGAGCTCCATTTACTTCCAGGTTAGGGAGGCAATACCTCTGGTTAGGGAGGCGATACCATAGTGGCAACCAGACAGTAGGGGCGCCACATATACCAGCCATTCACACCATGGCTGGTCACCATATCACAACATATACTGCTGTGGTGTGGGTGCAGATTGCTTACTTAGGCTGCTTTCACATCAGCGTTTTTTTTAAATCGCGGCAGATGCAGTGAAAAAACCGCATCTGCCGCGATTACCGCATACCGGCTGCACTTGCAGCACAGTTGCGGCAAGCCCCATACAATGTATATGCGGGTTTGCGGCAGGTGCGGCAAGTGCAGTTTTGGCACTTGCGGCAGGTGCGGCCGCGAAAAAAACTGCGGTCAGCCGCGTTTTTTTCGCGGCCGCACCTGCGGCAAGTGCCAAAACCGCACTTGCCGCACCTGCCGCAAGCCCGCATATACATTGTATGGGGCTTGCCGCAACTGTGCCACAAGTGTGCCGCAAGTGCAGCCGGTATGCGGTAATCGCGGCAGATGCGGTTTTTTCACCGAATCTGCCGCGATTTAAAAAAAACGCTGATGTGAAAGTACTCTTAGTTCTACTACATCTAAAAGCTCTGATTGTGTCATCACAACTGTTGCACCAAGTAGAATAAGTGATACATCATTAAAATCAAGGTTTCTTTTCCAATATTATGCTGCTCTCAGATGAAGTGGCAAAAATCTAGTGACAGATTCCTGTTAACAAAACATATTAGCTCAAATCGTTAACTATTTCTTTTTTGTTGCTCTATTAAAGTCCACCTTAGATCAATTTAAATGGTACAAATGCCTGACCCCGATGTTTGGCTGCAGTGGTCACGCACTGTACTCACGGGCGTTAATTACTAAGTATAGCGGCAGAGGGCTGACACTGGGAAAGGGGAGGGTAAGTTTTTCTGTACTTTATTTTTATTTTTCACATCCAAAAGATTATGGGCTGAGGAAACTTTAAACTGAAAATCCTCTTTATCTTTAGGTGCTGCTCTTCCCCTAAACAGCAATCCCAGCATATCTACTTACTCTCCTAAGTTTCACGGCATTATCTTTCGAATTTCATTCCCAACAGTAAGGGCCCTTTCACATCAACGTTTTTTGAATTTGCGGCAGCTGCGGTTGAAAAACCGCATTTGCCGCACTTGCGGCAAGAATGCGGCAAGCCCCATTCATTTCCTACGGGACTTGCGGCACTTGCGGCAAGTGCGGTTTTTTTTACAAATTTCCACGCCAGTTGCGGCAATGCGGATTTTACCGCATTTGTGCCGCAACTGGCAAATGCGGTTACATGCGGAATTTACCGCAAGTGACGGTTGCGGTATGAATGCGGTATTAACGGATAATACCGTAAATGCCGCGATTTTGAAGAATTAAAAAAAAACGTTGATGTGAAAGGGCCCTAACTTGGATTTTCTATTCTGTCCATTCTTGGAGTTAAAATCATGGAAATCATGAAAAACATTTATGAATCTGTCACGATTCAAGTGTAAACAGAACCTGAAGGTGGTCTAAGTATGATTCTGTAGCTATACATTGCTGTTGTTTGATCAAAATCGCTATATGGTGCACAGCTTCTGTGTGAACTGCTTGGTCAGAACCGTATACAAGCTCAATAGTAATACTATTAGAAAAACCAGTACTGCAGGTCTGGATTTATTATTTACTTGCTACAACTATTTGACATCAATCAAACAAGAGGAACATAGTTGCTTCAGCAAAATTGGGATTCTATTTATTAAGAACAATCCACATAGTTAGAAAATTTATGACAAGTCATGTTTCAAGGTAAAAGTAAAGTGCACAGTGATGAGACAAACGATAACAAGCAAAGAGTTGCCTCCACAACATTTTGGGACTCAGTTGACCGATGGTTATATAGGTTTTACAGAGATGTATACATATACAGATTACAAGGGTTTTTACAGTTTAGTATCGTACATGTTATCATACATATTGTATATATGTTGCTTGGATGATAGGTTTTTACTTGGTCTATAGAAAATGCAACCATGCAACTTAGGTGGCCACTATTAAGATCTTATAAGTAACATTGTTAGCACACCTGGGATGGAGCGCATCTTACTCTAGAACCACATATTCCTACATATCACAATGCCTCATATTGCTAGGTTAAACCGTAATCCCCTTTCAGCAGTGAATCTAGATGTCACCAATCTCTGTTCACCTAACTAGAGCCCAGCTCTTGTGTCAAACTGCAATCATACCATGTGCTGCTAGAGGGTCCCTCCGTGCCTGTGCCGGCCCCTACGCCGTTTCGCTGGTAAGCGTCCCCTTGGAACCTCTTTGAATGTGATAACTGCCTGACTAAGACATGCAAGAGCTTAATAGTGGCCACCTAAGTTGCATGGTTGCATTTTCTATAGACCAAGTAAAAACCTATCATCCAAGCAACATATATACAATATGTATGATAACATGTACGATACTAAACTGTAAAAACCCTTGTAATCTGTATATGTATACATCTCTGTAAAACCTATATAACCATCGGTCAACTGAGTCCCAAAATGTTGTGGAGGCAACTCTTTGCTTGTTATCGTTTGTCTCATCACTGTGCACTTTACTTTTACCTTGAAACATGACTTGTCATACATTTTCTAACTATGTGGATTGTTCTTAATAAATAGAATCCCAATTTTGCTGAAGCAACTATGTTCCTCTTGTTTGATTAAGCTCAATAGTAAGTCTAGGAGTCTGTCTATCACTCTATAATATCTAAAAATTTGCAGACCCTGTAATATATGAAAAGTTTATTCCAATCATAGGTAGGCTTTAAGCAATTTTTTTCTACTGAATTGTATTTTATCCAGGACTGCAACTCCATTTCATGTATATTGGGCTCATAAAGCTAGCTTAAAAGACCACTAGGTCTTCGTTCTTCATTACGGAATCTATTTTCTTCTATATAAAAGTAAAAACACAAACATTCTTTCTCAAGGTAGGAGATATTTAAATGGAACAACAAAATAGCCAGAGAATTTATTGATTTCTTCCCATGTTGGGGGTTGGGAACTGTTTTAAATTGCTCTTATTCTAGGGGATTTTGATATGTTCAATGGCAGTGCTGGTCACCAGAGATTGGGGGATGCTTCTCAAACCCCATTATGTCACACACCACTATGTAATAGCTCTCCATGGTACAGATACTATCGTGGAATGTGAAGGGGCTCCGATCACCAGGTAAACGCTCAATCATTCTCAGACACCTGAAGAAGCTGCGAGGAGACATTGTGCTATTACAGGAAACACACCTGGGTGAGGAAGACTTCTTTAGACTAAAGAAGCTCTGGGTGGGGGAAGTAATTGGATCGGGTGCGTTAGGACGCAAAGCCGGAGTTATCATTCTGATCAATAAATCACTAGCGTATAAGATAATCTCCCATAAGAGTTTAGCGGCAGGACGTCACATACAGTTACTGATTGAATGTTCGGGCACCACTTTGAGTATACACAATATTTACGCCCCTAATGCGGGACAAGACGTGTTTCTGGAGGGCCTTCAGCCCCATATTCTGCAAGATACTGAACATAACATTGTTGTGGGTGGGGACTTTAACTTAGTTATGAACACTATGGAAGATAGGAAAAATACTACAGATATGGAAAGGTCGGCTTCGGGGGCCAACAGTAACGGAGGGCGACAAAATACGTCTGTTTTAGCGAAATTTGCGTCTGGCCTGCGCCTTTGGGACGCATGGAGGATGAAAAATCCTCAGGAGAGAGAGTTTTCTCACTTTTCCCACTGCCATGACTCCTGGTCCAGGTTAGATGTGTTGTTGGTCTGGGAGCACCTATTACCTAAAATAATGGATATGACGATTGAGAATTTAGTGATCTCAGACCACAGCCCAGTAAGCTTATCTCTGACAGACGTCTATCCAAGGGGAACAGATATCATTTGGCGCTTTCCCACGGCACTGCAAGACTCCTGATTTTAAGAAACTATTGGGAGAATGGTGGTCCACATACTCGTTGGATAATGAACAACATGCAGAAGATAGCACTTTGTTTTGGGAAACTGCCAAAGCAGTGTTGAGGGGCAGGATTATAGCCTTCACTAGAGCTAAGAGGCGCTTGATAGAGCAATCTTTCCTGAGCAGTAGTGAGGCGGTGAGAACCGCTTACAGAGAATTCATTGAGAATCCGACAGCAGACAACAAATCCGCTTGGCAGCATCAGAGGGAAACCTTTAATGAATGTACGCGGCAGAAAGAGGGCATGCTCAGGAAGCACTGGGAGGCAAAACTGCATCGTTATGGTAACAAGGCGGGCAAATTGTTGGCGGGCCTGGCGAGGGGAAAGCGGCAATATACCATGATAGCGGCAATTCGGAAGAAAGGAGGGATCATCACGAGAGACCCAAAACAAATAGTAGACGAATTGTGGCGTTATTACGTGAAAATTTATAGTACACCAGCATCGGAGGGGGAGAGGGGAGATGAGTTTCTGCAGTCTTATCCTATGAAGTGTTTGGGTGAACTAGACCTTGGGGACCTTAACAGACCAGTGACGGTAACGGAGGTCACAGAGACGATAAAGGACCTGTGCTCTCACAAGGCACCGGGACCAGACGGTTTTGGAGGGGGATTTTACAAGGCGATATGTCCATTGATAGCCCCTACCCTGACGGCCCTCCATAACAACATCATACAGGGGGGATCGATATCTGATCAGATGAATACCGCACATATAACACTAATCCCTAAAGGAGATAAAAAACGGGAAGATCCGGCCAATTATAGGCCGATCTCGCTCATTAATGTGGATCTGAAGATCCTGTCCAAATTGATGGCTAATAGATTGGCAGTATATGTTCCGAGCTTGATAGGCAGTCATCAGGCTGGGTTCGTCAAGGGGCTTTCGGCGACAGGAAATGTGCGGAGGGCACTGTTGACGATTGACTCGGTCACCTGGGGCGGAAGTTGCGGACTGGGGGAGATCCAGCCATGGTCACCCTAGATGCGGAAAAAGCGTTCGACAATGTCAGGTGGCCATGGCTGGAAAAAGTGCTGGACGCTGTGGGTTTGACGGGACTGTTCCGATCCTACCTGAGTTCCCTTTATGCGAATCCAAGGGCGAGGGTTCGAACGCCGGGATTTCTATCCAGTACGTTCACATTGCATAGGGGGACCCGTCAGGGTTGCCCGTTATCGCCACTTTTATTCGACCTGGCGATTGAGCCCCATGCCAAATATTTGAGTAGTGGTGCTAGTTTCTCGGGGAAATGCCTTATACGCTCAAATTTCTTTGCAGACGATGTGATACTATACCTGGGAGATCCAGTGACAGATCTACCACTGATACTGCCCCACATAGAAAGATTTGGCTCTTTCTCAGGTTTTAAATTGAATAAAAGTAAATGCGAGCTGCTTTATTTAACCAACCAACATCGCTCCTCACGGGGTGTTGAGGGGAGACCCACCCAGATCTTAGACATTCCGGTGGCCAAAAAGTCGATAAAGTATTTGGGAATACAGCTGGCCCGCTCGACTGATTTGATATACCGGCTGAATTATGAACCTATTCTGGATGAACTGGAAAAGGATCTTCGTAGATGGGAAAGTTTGCCACTTCCTCTGCTGGGCCGCAGTCACTTAGTTAGGATGATGAGTTTCTCTAAGCTTCTATACCCACTCCAGGTGCTGCCTTTGTTGCTTCGTAGCAAAGACGTCTCCAGAGTAAACAGGGCTTTTAATAGATTTTTGTGGCAGAACGCCCGAGAGTTCGACTCAAAACCCTGATGTTGCCAAAGGAAGGGGGAGGCCTGGCCATTCCTGATGTCAGAGGGTATAACCTGGTGTGCCTGGTGAGACATGTCTTGGACTGGCTGGGCGGGTCAAGCAAGTTCTCCGATTTTGAGCTAGAATCGGAGCTTTGCAGACCTTGGAGCTTAGCATCGGTGTTACACACGTCGAGGTCTAATCTCCCCAGATGATGAAACACTCCATAGTCGCCAGAGACACTATAGCTGTCTGGAAGTTAATCCGGAGAAAATTGGGTCTGTCGTGGCGTATGTCCAAGTCTGTCTCCCTCTGGACCCACCCGGAGTTCCCGCTGGGGAGGGAAAATGTACTTTTTCAACACTGGAGGGAAAGGGGGATTGAGACGGCGGGAGATCTCCTATGCCACTCGGAATCTAGATGGTTGAGTGGCAGCGAACTGCTGAACACCCTGGCCTTGCCGGATCATCACATGATACGGTTCAAACAACTTGAACATTACATCATGAAAAAACTGGTGAATGTCCAGTCAGAATGTATTGTGAACGTGTGGGATGATCTACTCTCTAGAGGCATAACTAACACAAGTGTTTCTACTTTATACAAAGAGCTGGGTCCCCAACTTTTACCGTGCACACAGCAGCGGATCTTCAAGGGATGGGAGTCGAGGCTGGGGGATGCAACCCTGGGAGACCGGATTTTGGTGGGGTGGAAGACTTTTAGAAAAAATGTCATTAATGAGCAGTGGCGTGACTCCCAGTTTCTCTTAATACACAGGGCGATTTATGGTTTTAGATCTTACTCCAACACAACCACTGTAGACAGGCTGCGGGCTTGCCCGAAATGTCAGACACAGAACACCGATCTCCTACATGGGATCTGGGAATGCAAGACATTACGCCCTTTATGGTCCTTCATGAATACCATGGCAGGGGAGATTACTGGATGTTCAAAAGATCTTGGCAGAGACGGGTGGGTGTTCCACTACATCACTGACTCACACGGTACAAGACATGAACAACGTATATTACACACCGTGGCAATATTAGCTAAGAGGGCGATACTTCGTCACTGGTTGGACGCCAGGCCGCCGTCAAGAGACTTGATTGTCTCTGATATCAAAAGAGCAATGAGGATCGAAAGCATAGATGTGGAGTCGAACAAAGATGAACTAACAGAGGAATTTTTTAAGAAATGGAGAGAATTTATATTACATTACCTGTCGGACGAGGAAATTATATCCGTGGTGTCGCCATTTCGGGACTCCACTTGGTATTTGTTGGAGCAACTACAGGGTAGCCTTGGGGAGACTGGCGATTTCTTGCGTGATCGGGGTCATTAAATAGATGTTTGACTATCTTTTTACATTTATTCTCATGTATTTTTATTTTTATTTTTTCTTCTGTTTCAGCTGGGACAAGAGCACTGTCGGGATGGGGGAGGGATCAGGGGGGACGGGGAAATTTTTGTATGTTGGCTGTAATCTTGCTAGTCTCAATTATTATGTATAATTACGTTTTATGGAAAGCTGTAAACCAAATAAAATATTTGTTAAAAAAAAAAAATAGCCAGAGAAAAACATTCTGTAACGTGGCACCTATGAAGCAAATAAACACTTAGCACATTGTCTGAATCCCAAAAGCTGAAAGAAGATGAAACGGTGCTCAACCAAGGAAGCCCATGATCTGGGAAGAAATGTTACAATAAAGTAGAAGAAATCCATATCAGACTATGGCCAATATGCGCATGCACAGACCTGTTGAAGCGCAAGCATGTGCAAAATAGCTATAAGTCTGCAAGTTCTCCTCTGCGCCTGGCAGTTTGCAATAAAGCCTTGATTCTTTAAGTGTTTGTGTGCCGCAGGATTTCTTCTACTTTGTTGAAACATTTTAATGTGTTGCTTATTGCACAGCATTAGGATCCCGTATGTACCGTATATCCTTTTTACACCAATTATATGATATTACTAATATACATGTTATATTTTCCATTGTCCTTTGTTGTATAGATGACACAAACATTTATTAAAACACACACACAAATACTTTATTGAATAACCACACACCTGCCATAATATACAATGTTTTCATGTTATATATTTGTAGATTTATATATAGAATTTGAGCGACTTTTTGCTAAGCATTTCACTTTACACATTCAAATATTACATGACATTTCCAGCAGAAATAAATATATTGCACTTAAAAACAAACTTCCATTGGGTGCCATGTCAGAAAGATGACAATTTCAGTTGTAGTTTTCTGCCATGAAATACATTTGTACAGATTACAGTTTCAGAGGCTTTGTGTAATTCAACAATAAGAAAATGAAACAATACATAACAGATCAGTGAAGCTTAGAACAGAAATCCAGTTTTAAAAAGAAGAAAATTCCTGATTGTTACAATTTCAGATACTTATCACCGGGAAAATGAGAAGTTAACATAGTTAAAGAATAACTAAAGTTTACTTATTATTTTACATTTTAATTATCGATGAACCTTTGCAAAGGTATGAATCTTTGTTTTGTATTCCAATACCTTATATTGCTTCCTTCTATCTTTGGCACCATGTTCACAGTTATGGCTTGTCTGATTAGTTTGTGCTGTTTTAGAAGATGATCTGATCTGCAAGTTGAAAAAAATTCTTGCTGAGGTGAGTTTCTGTGGTCCCCTCTCCCATGAGAATAGTGTCTGAGCATTGTGGGGCAGAGGGGAGCAAAGACGCTCACACAGGAGTATGAGTTTGCCTAGAATTGCACTTCAAATCAGCTACTAAGACAGCATGAACTAGGCTGATCACTTTCAGAATAGTGTGGCTAGGGCCAGACTAGCGTCAGTCTTGTGGCTGACGCTTCCGCCTAAAACTTAGAATTCTGCAGCCTGAGCGCATAGCATTAACGTAGTGTAACGCTGTGTTCAGGCTTCCTATACATCCCTATGGGTACCGGTCTTCCAGCGCAGCCAGCCCCTTGACACAGAAGAACAGGATATGTCCTATTCCTGATCGCATAGGAAAATGCGGTTTGCAGTGTTTTCCTGTGCACTCAGGAATAGGACATATCCTGTTCTTCTGTGTCAAGTGGCCAGCTGCACTGGGAGACCGGTACCCAGAGGGATGTATGAGCACAGCATTACATCACGTTAACGCTATGCGCTCAGGCTGCGAAATTTTAAGTTTTAAACAGTTTTGTCAGCCAAAATGTTGATGCTAGTATGACCCTAGCTTAGAGTGTGTGCTCACTATCTTGACTTGCAGCGTTTTGGATGCAGCATATTGCCCTTGTGTCCAAAATGCTGCGTTGTATAGTAGAAGTATAGTGGATGGGATTTCAAGAAATCTCATGCCCACTATGCTTCTCCCCACCACAGTGTCTTTTCAGCTGCGGTGTGGGTTGCCGTGCTCCCACAGTTCCGCAGCATGTTCATTTCATGCTGCGGAGTCAGAAGAGATAACTATTGAGTGAAAGAACAGAGAAGCTGTCCTGTACCCACCGCAGATCGTTGGCACAGGGCAGCTGTGGTCGCTCTGCTCTCACCTGCAGGTCCTGTGGCTTCCTTCAGGGCCTCCGGATAGTGAGCACATACTCTTAAAGATAGAAGGAAGTTAAATAAGGTATTGGAATATATACAAATCCACAATTTTAAAAGGGCAGATCAATAGTTGAATTTAAAAGCAGTTACCATTAAAGCACCACTCAAGCGAGTTTTCTTTTCAGCACACTTTAAATCTAAGCCCCATACACCCTGTCATATAGTCAATTTTCAGATACTTCATCTTATGACTGTAACTTCTGACTAGCCGGAAGTCAAAACATACTTCACGCCCCCAATATATCACTATGAGAGCCAGAACGAGGCCCCCATAGAGATGTTTTGAGTTGTGACCTCTGCAGTGTTCCAATGTCACAAATCCTCAGAAACTGACATGAGCGGCTGCGATAGAAGATGAAGACGGCGGAAGGTAAATATAAGAAATGAGGCAGGGGACTTACATTTAAAACACTACTCCAGGAGTGCAATAAAGAAAAAACACTGGAGTAGTGCTTTAAAGCCTGTGCTTACATTAAAGGTGATTTTTTTTAATTAATTTTTTTATTTAATTAAAAGGTATTTAGTTTACTCTCTGACTGCTATTGTTTTAAATAAGGTTATTACTCGTTAAAGGACCATGAAATCTTCAGAAAATGACTAAGTGTAAAAGAAAGGTATGTAAGCAAGCAACACGCTATCTTCAATAAAATATATGGAAAATGGAGGTGCTTTAAATTTAAATATCTGAAATAGAATATTAGATCACTTAGGACCCATTAAAATGAGAATAGACCACAATCCTGAATTCCATTTGAGCATTCAGGTTTCCACAATTATTTCCAATATACTGTACCTCCCCCAGGTGAATCCCATAGAAGTCCCGGAAGCTGAGATATTAGATGTCTTCAGAAGGTAGATATGTTTTAGCTACCTACTTTTTATATGAAGGCAACACTGTTATCCCCAGCTCATGAAAAATTAGATTGACAGGTTCAAAATGAACTGTCCTGACTTTTAGTCACCGCTTTGTTATTCAAGGAAGAAAACTGGAGATTATTTACCATTTTAGGTTTTAAATTACAATTAATCAGTCTTTAATTGATGACTACTTGCACAAAATAATTAGTGTTGTATATTTAATGGCTTTTAAGAGTGTTTTCAGTACATTATATAGTATATTCATAAGTATATGAATATAAGTATATTCAACTTCCATTCTCTGTCAGGACTGGACCAGTTTATAGAATTTTTAGATCCTGAAAACATAAGATATTCTAAAGAATAATTATTAATTACTTGACCTATGATCTCCAGTATAATAGATTGGGTGAGTTGATACTTTTGAGTACAGCTCATCTTGTATAGATACATTAGTGTAAAATTTAAGTTTACTCTAATTGGTGATAGAAATAAACATAGTTTATTCAGCTTTTGATAACGTATCTCATATTGATGTATTTGCAAGCCTTTGATATGTGACTACTTTGCTTCCTCAATGAGTAATTTTCCTTTTCCCTCCTTTGCCTGCTTTCCAACAGATATTTTATGAGGGGTGCTCAGAAGTAACTAAATAACTATAAAGAACCTCAAAGAGTGACTTTTATTACGGTACTTCATTTGCCAACATATAGTAAGTTCTGTAGGTAATAACATGAAAAATATGAATTCAAAATTATTTGATGAATAAGCTAAATCTTCAAGAAGTTAATGGGCTTTCTTTAATACATAAGTAGTTATTGGACTAAAGAAACATGTGAATAAATGACCCCTTGTTCATGACCTCATTTAAAGGTACAACACTTTTTGATCAACCAGAAGCTGTTATTGAGATCAAGTGCATCAGGCACATGCCCTCATGACCTTGATACAGTGGTGGACCTTGAGCCCAGAGGGTCGTGGTGCAGCCATGGTGAGGAGGGGGGGGAGCTGCGGCCGTCGGTGAGGAGGATGAGTGCTCTAGCGGCCGTCGGTGAGGACCGGGGGGTGTGTGCTGGCAGTCGCCGGGAGGAGGGGTGCTGGCGGCCGTCGGCGAGGTGGAGGGGGGGCGGATATTGGTGATGCGGCGCTCCTACCTGCACTGAGCTGCGCCGAATGCATGCATTCCTGGGAGCCGGGGCAGCAGAGGGGCAGAGGAGAGGAGGGGCGGGATCAGGCAAGGGAAGCAGGAAGCTTCCTGCTTCCCTTTCTTGACCCTCCTGTCCTCTGACATCGGGTTACGGGGTCGGCTGGGGGCCCCCTGCAGGCTTGAGGGGCCCCCTAGCCGGTCGGGGCCCTGGTGCAGCTGAACCAGCTGCACCACGGTAGGACTGTAGCTGCCTTGATATCAGATATTATATATATATTATATATATATATACTGTATATTTACGCACTCATATATAAGAGCATAAGGCTGTGTTCACATGGGCGTTTTTGGGCTGTTTTTGCTCACAGATTTTTGTAGCCAAAACCAGGAGTAGAGCAATCAGAGGAAAAGTCTAATAGAAACACGTCACCACTTCTGGATTTAATCACCCACTGCTGGTTTTGGCTACAAAAACTGTTGAGCAAAAACAGCCCAAAAACGCCCAGTGTGAACACAGCCTTACTTTAAATGGGGTTTCCAATACTCGCCAACTTCTTCTCAATCCTATTGTTTCCTTCCAACAATATAGGAGCAGATATACTCATCTCCACTGCCAGCACCATTTTAGCGGTGTTGGCACTGTCTTTCCGGATATAATGTGACATTGATATGTCACGCAATCCCTGCAGCCAAACAGCGCTGACTTCACTCTCAACTCCATCGGACAAATCAGACATCTGAGATAAGCAGGAGTTTCGCCTGCTCTCTCACTTTCTCTGGATGCCTTGATTTGACTGAAGGGGGGCATGGTAAAGCAAGCGCCACAGGGATCATATGACATTACAATGTCATGCAATCCTCAGGAGAGGTAATGCTGACACTGCTGGAATGGTGCCAACACTGAAGGTGAGTATAGGTGTTATTATTTTACTCAACAAAAACAAGAGATTAAGAAAGAGCTTTTCAAGTAGTAGACAACCCCTTTACATTTTGTTGTGATTTATCAATGTCCCATGTTCTGTAAAGAGTTAGTATTTACTAATAGTGTTCCATTTTGAAAAGCCTTTTCAACCGAGTCAGAATATTAAAAAAAAAAAAGTCTTCTAAAGTAGACAATATATCTGGTAATCTAAATAAAGTATCTGATACTCAACATTAGCATTTGACAAAAGTACTATAAGTCATGCGCATCAGTTAACCTTCTGATGTACACACATTTTTAGGACCCCTTTAAATTAAAACAGCTTTGAGTTCCCCTAGTTCAGATATCCACTGGGTTGTATATCTGCTTGCATATCATATTTTAAAACTGAAGGTTTATTCTTTACAAATCTTTACTAAAATTTTTAAAAATAAATGGAATGAAGTGACTACTGCAGGCTTTGGACAAAGTTCAATAAATAATAAAATATACTTTAACAGTTATAAAATATATAAAATAAACATAACGTTAACAATTTGCTTGACAAAGCAGTGGTTTCTGTAAATCCAAAAACACTAGATTCTGAAAAAAAACAATATAAATATATTCTTCAAATATTGTTATATTGATATTAATATGGATCATTTCAGAGGTTAGAAATGTAACTTTACCACAAAAAAAAAACCTGTGTATTGAAGATTGTAGTCCAGTTTTCCACCAAGTTTCATCAAACACAAAGTGATAATTGTGCCCGTAAAACTGACTGATGAATATTGTCCTTAAAAATAAAAATTTGCAACAATTATAAATTACAACTATCGTTGTTATTGCTAAACATTGGCACTCAAGTGCAATTAGTGGCCTCAGAGATTGGACTTCTTAGGTTACTTGTGCCAGAGAACATCTCATGACATGAAAATCCCAGAAGACATATGACCTGTCTATAAAGTAGAGTAGTGTTGTGCTGGTCAAGGTGTTTAGACATGCACTACATCTCATACTAACTACTTTGCATCTAAACTGCAAAGAATGCACAAAAAATGTTGAATTATTGCAATATAAACAGGAAAAGCTCGATATCTACAATCCTGTACTTAAAAAGCCTTTTTCACCCGCTCCGTCGAAATAGTAAAGCAGCACTGGACACAATTAGGCCCTTAATCAGTTTTTAAATTGCGAGATGCGGTGAAAAAACGCAGCGCAACTGCGCATACGTCACTTGCGCACGGTTGCGTTTTTATAGGAAGTATAGGGGACTTCGGCAGATCGCATCGTATTCACTTGCCAGTGCGGCAGAGAAAAAACCGCAGTAACCGCGGTTTTTCTCTGACCGACCGCGCAAGTGCAATACCGCACTTGCCGATCTGCCGCAAGTCCCTATACTCTATGAAAACCGCAACCGTTGCCGCAAGTGGAACCGTTATGCGGCAGTTGCGCAGATGCGGTTTTTTCACCGCATCTGCCGCAAATTAAAAAACGCTGATGTGAAAGGCCCTAAGTAATATCTAGTAGAAAACACTGACATTGACCAAACAACTTCCATCTGTACACTTTCTAGAGAGTGGCATTTTCATTGTCACTGTCAGCATAGTCATTGATAAAATCTTCATTGAAAAGGTCGAATAGCTAAGATTTGCTGAATATTTTCTCCACAGTTTGATAACATGTTTGGCTGGAGTCCAGTTATATGAAAAGATTCAGCGCTTCTCTCACCCATGGACCATGACCAGTTAAATACAATTGCATGTGATGCATTTGACCCTGTTAACTCTGAACTGCTCCAGTTACATATATCTATATATGTATATTATAGGCTTCTTTGGTAAATGAGCTCAGTCATACAAATGGAGTCATAACAGCAGAGGAGTGTCGCAGTCCTTGGATGGCAGCATAAGGCCCCTGCTGAAAGTAATGGTGATACCTGGGCATATGGAAGGAAGGGAATGTAGGCCCACTTCCTTGCATGGTAGTTGCAAGAGCTGTAGGTGTAAGAGGCATGCTTAACCGGCTGTAGGGAGGCAGAGATCCTTGGATTGGGTGGGGGATTGGAGTAGCAAGAGAAGCTGTGCTAGTACCCAGCGCTCGTCAATGTTTGTGGGTGCTGAAACCAGAGAATCCTGTCGTGGAAGATACCCAAGAGGTGAGCGACAAGTTGTCAGATGTCGTAAAAGCTGATCCTAAGGAACACAAAGACACATATGAGAATGCATTAAAAGAATCTAAGATAGGCCAGGTTCACACATATAAATCTGTTTTTTAAGCCCTTAGAAAAACAGATCCGTTTTTCTAAGGGTGCCAATAGTGTCCCCTGAGGTCCTGGATGTTTTTGGCAAATTTTGGGACTAAGGCTGCTTTCACATCAGCAGTTTTTTGATATCGCGGCAGATGCGTTGATAAAAACGCATCTGCCGCGATTACCGCATAACCTGCACTTGCAGCACAGCTGCGGCAAGCCCCATGCAATGTCTATGGGGTTTGCGGTAAGTGTGCGACAGGTGCGGCAAGTGCGGTTTCGGCACTTGTGGCAGGTGCGGCCGCGAAAAAAAATGCGGTCAGCCGCGTTTTTTTTGCGGCCGTACCTGCCGCAAGTGCCGATACCGCACTTGCCGCACCTGCCGCAAGCCCGCATAGACATTCTATGGGGCTTGCCGCAACTGTGCCGCAAGTGCAGCGGTTATGCGGTAATCGCGGCAGATGCGTTTTTTTTCACCACATCTGCCGCAATTTAAAAAACCGCTGATGTGAAAGTACTTTAAGTCATTTTTTCCTTAAAAAGGCATATGCATTAACGCATGCATTAACGCAGGTACCTATATGTGCCAAGCGTTAACGCATGCGTTTTTCCATAGGGCCCATTTTAAAAAAATGCAAGCGTTTTTTTTAAAGCACCCCAAAAATGCAGCTAGCAGCGTTTTTAGGCCGCTGCATAAAAATGCAAGTGTTTAAAAAAAAAAAAAATGCACATACATGCGTTAACGCATATGTGTTTTTGGACCCTGAAAAAAACATCCAAAATGTTTCCAAAAATGGATTTAAGGCAAAAACGGATTTGTATGCGTGAACCTGGCCACACATGAATTTGGCATTTGCTACCAGAAAATCCTCTTCATGCTTTTAGGCTACATTCAGACTGTGCTTTTTTGCATCTGCTTTTGTGATCTGTTTTTTGCAGTGCACTGCATAAAATGGATTCATCAATTGAATTCCAAGCCAAGTCAATGGGTTTTTACTTAGGGCGTTCAGACTGGGAATTGTTTGAGTGATCTGTTTTTTGCCTGGAGGACTGATCCATTTTTCGTAAGTGCATGTTAGTTTCTCTGGCATTTTTCTCCTCCGTTATTCCCATAAGGCACCATTCTAAATGGGAAAAAAACACAGCAGAAAAAACAGAGCAAAAATGCATAGTGTGAATGGGGGTGTGCGTTTTTTTTAAAACGGATCAGTTCAGCACCTGAAAAACGAACCACAAGAGAAAAGAAAAAAATGGTGTGTCTGAATTTAGCCTTATTGTCTGTCTTTTATTTTACCTCTGCTCTGTACCACTTGACCATCTTCACCCAGAACATCCTCATCTCCTCCATACGTTCTGATTGGAGATCTTGCATATGAATGTTTCTGTATAAGATTTTCTACGCTTTCCCTGTATAATAAAAAAAATATGGCTCAGTTTACATACATTAATAATTCATAATTATTCATTATACATAAATACATTACAAAAGCAATAATTTACAATCTAATGGGGGAAGTACTGGTCATAAGATATACGTATAGATATCTGTAGTTTATGCCTTTTGTTTGGAGGAGTCTATTCAACAAATCCTATAGCAAATATAGTGCACGTGCAATGTAGTGCAATGTAGTAATCATTGCTTTTCACTTGAGAGCACTTAGAGGACCGGTATGTGTGAGAATGTAAGGGAAGTGCTCTTAAAATATCTAAAATTGTATATTAATTTTTAGGATTTTAGCCTCTTGATTAATCTTCTACTTTGTGATGTCATTGTAACATTGTGGGGATGCCTACTAATAATGATCTGAATCAGACATTTTTTATTGTTAGTTTTATTTTACTTATTCATGTGTGTATAGGATTGCCGCTGTGAGCCAATGTTTGTGCCTTCCTTAAGCCTTGTATTTGGATCTAGAAATCTCCACAACCATTTTATCAAACAGAATCCATAAATTCTTTGCACATGGACCATCTTTCTTAATGGAGGCTAATTACCATTGTCCAACTCTGGTTTCAAAGACTCAGAATAATTTTTTTTTCATGTTGCATAACTCATAACGATAGATAGATAGATAGATAGATAGATAGATAGATACAGGGCCGAATTTGCCACTAGGTACGTGTGGGCATGTGGCTAGGGTGCCGGCTGTCAGAGGGGTGGCACCAGGAGGAAAATTAAATTTTTTAAAAAATCTTCCTCTCTCCTCCAATCTCTGCACAAAATCTGGAGAGTTTGTGGAGGAGGGAGGGCGGTGCAGCATTCACTTGTAACCGTGCCTTTAAGACACGGTTACAAGTGAGTGTATGAGCGCCCTGGCACTTGCGGGGTCAGGGAAGCTCCATTCAGCTTCCTGACCATGGGGTGCTGTGCTAACAGAGGTTGGCAGCATGATGATGACATCACACTGCTGACAGCTCTGCAGCGCCAGCGAGCGGGAGACCAGGTACCGGGTGTCTGGTGCCAGATGCCAGGGTGCCTGGTGCCAGATGCCTAGTGCCAGGGTGCTGGGTGCCTGGGGCCAGGGTGCTGGGTGCCTGTTGCTGGGTGCCTGGTGCCATGGGTCTGGTTCCAGGGTGGCGGGTGCCTGGGGCCGGCAAGTGGGATACCGGGAGTCGCACAGGAAGACGCTGCCTGGTGCCATCGAGAGGGAGACCGGAAGCCGCAGAGGAAGAAGCTGCCTGGGGCTTGGTGCCTGGTGCCACAGAGCGGGAGACCGGGTGTAGCAGAGGAAGAAGGTGCCAGGTGCGGCGAGCCGGGATCAGGAGCATGGAGTCAGGTAAGGCACTGTTACAGCCAAAGATAGCAGCCTGGGGGGACAGAATGGGATAGATGGATGGATGGAATATATGGATGGGGCGGCCTGGAAGAGGAGGAAGAATGGGATGGATTAATGGATAGATGGGGCAGCCAGGAAAAGGGGGCAGAATAGGATGGATGGATGGAGGGGGCAGCCTGGAAAAGGGGGCAGAATGGGATGGATGGGGTGGCCTGGAAAAGAGGGCAGAATAAGATGGATGGATGGGGTGGCCTGGAAAAGGGGGCAGAACGGGATGGATGGGGCCGCCTGGAAAAGGGGGCAGAACGGGATGGATGGGAAAGCCTAGAAAAGGGGGCAGAATGGGATGGATAGGTGGGGGGCTGCATGGAAAGAGGGGAGGAGATGGATGGATGGGATGACATGGAAAAGGGGGGAGAAGGTGGATGGATGCATGGGGGGATGGGGGAGAAGGTACATGGATGGTTTGGTGGATTGGGAGAAGGTACATGGATGGATGGGTGGATAGGGCAGAAGGTACATGGATGGATGGGGAGGAGAAGCTACATGGAACGTGGGTGAAGAAGCTACATGGAACGTGGGGGAGAAGCTACATGGAACATGGGTGGGAGAAGCTACATGGATGAGGGATGGGGGGAGAGGCTGCGTGGAACATGGGAGGGGAGAGGCTGCGTGGAACATGGGAAGGGATAGGCTGCATGGAAAATGGGAGGGGAATGGGGGGAAGGATGAGCTGCATGAGACGTATGGGTGGGAGGATAAGCAACATGGGATTCAGGGGAATGGGGTTGAGGATGAGCTGCATGGAACATATGGATGGAGGATGAGCTGCATGGGACATGTGGAAGGAGGATGAGCAGTATGGGACATTTAATCTGCATACACATTTATATAGGGAATGTACTGTTCTGGTGATGTATTGAAGGTTTTGATTATGTATTATTGTAGTGTCGGTGGTTCTGGTGATGTATTATTGTATTGATGGGGGTTCTGGTTATGTATTGACTTGTTTAGTAATGTATTATTGTATTGACAATGGTTCTGGTGATATACTGACAGTGGTTCTGGTGAGGTATTATTGTATTGCTGGTGGTTCTGGTGATGTAGTCATGTGGATATTGTAATCTTTAACTTAACAGACTTGATCCTAAAACATTATAGGGCAAGTGTGCTTGACTAAAAATACAGCTGAATGTCAGCCAAACAATTGACTAAAGCCCCTAAGCACTATAGATAGATGTCCGATCGCTCAGCCGGCAGTGATCTTGCTCGACTCTCCTATATACAGGAGCACTCATTCTTCCCAGTGTTCCTGTATGCTGTATGGAAGCTGCTGTTAAGCCCCTTTCACATCAGCGGTTTGCTGATGTTTCTGGCCGATGCAGCAGATGGCGCCAGATTTGCCACCAACGGCCGACTTGCGACACCGATCCGGCAAGACTCATGCCTTGTCTATGGGGCTTGCGGTCGGTTGCGTCAAGTGCGATTCTGCTGATCCGGCACTGGCTGCGGCAAAAAAGCGCTGCTAACTGAGGGTTTTTTTGCGGCCACAACTGCCGGATTTGCTGGAATGCAGCAAAACCGCAATTGCCGCATGCCCCATAGCGAATGAATAGGGGCTTGCCGCAAGTCCACCCCAAGTCGCCTGTTAGGAGGCAGATGCAGTAAATCTGCCGGATAGGCCGGATCCGGATAGAACCACTCATGTGAAAGGGGTCTTAGATGTCTCTGGCTGCAGCTTATCACTTAGAGGACAAAAGGATCTTCAGAATGTAATCGGACATGCTTGATCCTTATTTCCCTTGACCAATCATCAGTTAAGAGCCCCATACACATTAGGCTGTCTTTGCAGGTTTAGCCTACTTTAGTCTCATGTGTATGGAGCTCTAACTACTATCTGAAGGCTATGGGCACTGACATCTGTAAACCCCCTGAATGCTGGAATTTAGATAAAAGATAGGAAACATAGTTAAAAAGGAAAACCTCAAAAGAACTCCAAATATGGCCACAGATAGATAGATAGATAGATAGATAGATAGATAGATAGATAGATAGATATTTTGACTAACTCTTAATAATTTATGTAAGTCAGTCAATGCAGTCATGATGAACTCACAACTGAAGTGACCCTCCTTTACTGCTACACCAATCTCATGTTCACTACTGTGGTTTCAGTAATATAGTTTTCCCACTATCTGAATAGCAAGAAATGACAGAATTTGTATCATGGCATATCTATAACCCATTTTCAAATGCCCTGTCAAAAATTAAGAGCCTGAGTTGATGTTGCCTGTAGAACTTACAGCTGACGATTATTAGCATCCCTTCTAACAAAAAAAAAAGAATTGGCAATGGTTGAAAAGATAGGCAAAAAATATAGGTTGTATATTATTTTCTCAGCATAAAGAATGGAGGGCAATGGACTAATAGCACTACCACTGTAAAATAATTATTTTGAGGACTGACACATTTAAGGGAATCTGTCAGTAGGTTTTTGCATTGTAATCTGTGAGTAGCATTATGTAGAGGCATAGACCTTGATTCTGTGATGTGTAACTTATTAGGCTGTGTGCTGTAGTTTCTATACAATCAGTTTTAGCAACAGGAGATTATCTTTACAGGACTAGGATTCACAAGCAGACCAGTCATGCTAATTTGTCAAACCCCAACCCCCACAATGACAACGTATAGTGTACACAAGAAGCTGCCATTTTGGGGTGTGGGCGGGGTTATATACAGCTCAGCATTCTGACCACTGCAAACATCTACAGTAGAGAACACAGGGATTCGATCAAAATTGCACCAAGCAGCCCAGTAAGTGATACATCCTTGTAATCAGTATCTCAGCCCCTACATTATGCAGCATTTAGATTGCATAGCAGAAACCATCTGACATTTGGATTTTCCAATAATTCATTTTAAATCCTTCAGCCATATGAATGTAACTGTATGTCCTGAACTGGGGCGACCATGTGCAGGAGGCTCAGGAGCTAAGTTGCCTCCAAACATGGCTAATGCCAGCCATATTAAAAAGCCAGTTTTTTGCCTAGCAGCTGTAGCCAACATTCAAATCAACCCTACTTTTCCCCATTAACAATAAATAAAAAAAAGAAACACATTTGATATCACTGCATCTATAAAAGCATGATCTATCAAAATATAACATTAATTAACCTGTTTGGTAAAAAGTATAATGAGGAAAATAAATCCGAGCCCAGAATTGTGTTATTAATAAAAATTACAAAACAAAGGTATCAAAGCGTTTTATGAAATGTTCAGAGTCTCAGAAAATTTTGTCACAAACCCATGTTATTGTTTTTTACAAACATATTAATATTTTTTTTTCATCACTAAAATAAAAGAAAAATGCAAGTTTGGTATCGCTGTAATCATATTGACCTGGGGTCAATCAGGTTTCTCAGGTCATTTTACCATACAATTAACTCTACTCCAATCATCTCATTTACACCACTTAAATGTTAGTACAGTAAAGTAGTGTCACAAAAGTCATATAGCTATTTGGAAGGAAAAAAATTAAAAATGTATGGCTTTTAAAAGAAGAGGAGAAAAAAAAACGTAATCGCAATGTGAAAAATTACCTTGGAGTAAAGGCTGTTAACCTAAGGAACTGCACTATAAGCTTGAAACGTATTACAAGTGCAGCTTAATGATTTAGAATATTAACAAAAAGTTAATTTTTTTCAGTATTCCAATACATAAAGTTAAACATTAGTGATGGGCGAATCCTAAATTACTCGGAATCGCTTGACTCTAGCGAGTCCGAGCACAGGACTTGCTACTCGTTGCGAGTCTAGCGAGTCCAATGTTAATGAATGGGGAAGCGAGTAATAGCGAGTAGTGTGAGATTTACAAATCGCAGATGTGTCTCGGAAGCTTCAGCCTGAAGCAATCGTAGTTTTGTCATTTATTTGCATTGGACTCGTTTACTTTGTAAGTAATCGCTGGGAAACTCGCACAGATAAAAGTCCTGTCTGCTCTGTGTGCTGGCTGCCAGCTCCAGGGTCCTAGAGCCCACCTGCTGCCTGATGTAGCAGAGCTGAGATTGTTCTCAGTCTGCTCATTCCCTGTGTACAGACATGAATGTCTGTGCACAGAGATGATGTAGCAGAGCTGAGATTGTTCTCAGTCTGCTCATTCCCTGTACATAGACATCTATATCTATGCACAGGGGATGTAGCAGAGAGGACATCGCGTTTTGGACTGCGTCGGACGGAAGAGGATTTTTTTAATTAAAGATGGAGTCAGTAATGGCTTTTTTTTATTATTTCTAATAAAAAATTTTCTTTGTGTTGTGTTTTTTTTAAAACAATTTAATAGAAATTCATGGCGGTCATGTCTAATATTGGCGTGACCGCCATAAATTTCGGGCTTAGGGCCAGCTGATAATACAAAGCTGGCCCTAACCTCTTTATTACCCAGCGTGCCACCGCTACCAGGGCCGCTGGAAGAGCGGGGTTCAGCGCCAGAGGATGGCGCTTCAATGAATGCGCCATCTTCTGGGGCGGCTGCGGGCTGCAATTTGCAGCGGGGGGTGCCCAGAAAGCTTGGGCATCCCTGCGCTGCGGATTCCAGCCCCCAGCTGCTTAGCTGTACCTGGCTAGACATAGAAATTGCGCGGAGCCCCACGCATTTTTTTAAAATTATTTCATGAAATTCTGAGATTCTGACTCTGACTCTGAGACTCTGACTCTGAGACTCTGACTCTGAAATTCATGAAATAATATAAAAAAAATGCGTGGGGCTCCGCGCAATTTCTATGTCTAGCCAGGTACAGCTAAGCAGCTGGGGGCTGGAATCCGCAGCGCAGGGATGCCCAAGCTTTCTGGGCACCCCCGCTGCAAATTGCAGCCCGCAGCCGCCCCAGAAGATGGCGCGTTCATTGAAGCGCCATCCTCTGGCGCTGAACCCCGCTCTTCCAGCGGCCCTGGTGGCGGTAGCACGCTGGGTAATAAAGGGGTTAATACCAGCTTTGTTATACAAGCTGGTATTAAGCCCGAGATTCTTAATGTCAGGCCAGGTTTGACCCAGCCACTAAGAATCTCCAATAAAGGGTTAAAAAAACACAACACAGAGAAAATTTTTTAGTTGAAATAAAAAAATAAGCCATTAGGGACTCCATCTTTAATTAAAAAAATCCTCTTCCGTCCGACGTAGTCCAAAACGCGATGTCCTCTCTGCTACATCCCCTGTGCATAGATAGATGTCTATGCACAGGGAATGAGCAGACTGAGAACAATCTCAGCACTGCTACATCATGTCTGTGAGCAGGCGGGCTCTAGGACCCTGGAGCTGCACAGAGAAGACAGCTGGACTCGGCTCGCAATGTAACAGCAGTTACTTTGCGAGTTTCCCTGCTATCACTGGCACAGTAGCCGAGTCTAATGCAAACAATGGCAATCCTAGTTTTGTCAGCGTTTCTGACAAAACTAGGATTGATATTGATTTGCATTGGACTCGTGCGAGTAATCACTGGGAAACTTACAGAGTACCGAGTCCTGCGAGTCCCTTACTACTCGCCGAGTAACGAGTCCTAGCGAGTAGATTCGCCCATCCCTATTAAACATATATATTATATAGAGTCATTACAAACAGAGTGATGTATTTCAAGTGTTTATTTATGTTAATGTTGATGATTATGGCTAACATGAAAACCCAAGGGTCATTAATTCAGAAAATTAAAGTAGGGAGGATGAAGGGTGAAGGGTTAAAAACAATGCTCCTGTCTTCCACAAAACATCATTAGTCAATGCGTTTCAGGTCTTCCTTAAACATGTCCGGAGGAAGGGGCCAGGGAGACCTAAAACTCATTGACTAATAAATAGATATCATATTCACCCTTTCATATCTTGTGGAATATGGCAGCGCGGTTTTTAAGCCTTCATCCTCCCTACTCCATACCCACAACGCTGAGGACTGCAGCAGCTGTGATATGCTTTTATAGTGGTTGTGACTCTCACAACCACACAAGGTGAAGCCTCTGATACCTATTTAGGTAATATTTTATTTTTCATACCCTTCATCATCAACATTAACAGAAATAAACACTTGAAAAAGATCAGTCTGTTTGTAATGACTCTATATAATATATGCATTTCAGTTTTTGTTATTGAATTGCTGAAATAAATGACCTTTTTGATGATATTCTAATTCATTGAAGTACACCTGTATTTTGTAAACCAACCGGAGAAAACAAAGAACCCCCCCCCCCGTACGTGAACTTGTCATTAGTGAGGAAATCACTTTGAGATTCCAGATATGTTTTCTTGGCTCAATTGATGCTGGAAAATATTGGATGTTTAATTAAAATGGTGATAAAACGGAGCAGTGATTGTTTACAATTTAGTAAATTGGATTTTGGTAAATGACTCCTAATTTTTTTTCCTGAGGCTTTAGATAAAACCTATATATTCATAATGTGAGATTCAATTAGAGCAGAATTCTGCCATTTCTGTCATCGTGTCATAAAAAAAACTTGTTTTTGCCTCAGATTTTCCCTAGTAGAGATCCTTCTACGCTGGTTTCAGATCGGAGCTGATTCTAATCTGTTACAAGAAGCAATCCAATTACTCGGAGGTTTAGTAACTGACTCCAGACTAATTCAATTTGCTTCTCTAAAGATCAATTGATCTGATTTGGATTTTTCCCTAAAGGCTGTTTAGGGGAAAGGCTGTGTTAAACATTTGAAAATGAAACGTATGGGCCGCGGCTGAGAAGGTCTGTAGTGAAGTATACACAACCCATTTATTTCTGCCTTCTTAATTGACATATTAGATGTGCTGTGCTGTGATGGATGATACAATAGATGATGAACAGCCTTCACAATACTTGTCAGATGTTGTTTGCTTACTCCCTAACATGACCTGTTTCCATTTGTAGGCCTTTATCCAACAGTAGAAATCTTAACCAGATTCGTTTATAAACTGCATTGTTCTAAGCACCAAAATGTGGCCCAAAGTTAATTATAAGTATACCCCCATCATTGGGATTTTGTTCTTGATCAGTCAGCATGGGAAACTTGTAAAATATCAGTTTGTCTCTTCATGTTTGCACCAAATTTGGGCCTGTTTTATTCAACAGCAATGGACACAAGTAATTTGGTAAAGAAATGTATTCAGACAGTTCACTGTTTTGGTGCATCTTTTGCGCGTTTTTCTTAAATAATACTTTGACTATGTTCTTATGATGAGCTTGACTATTTTCTTATGATGTGCTCGACTATGTTCTTATGATCTGCTCGACTATGTTCTTATGATGTGCTCGACTATGTTCTTATGATGTGCTCGACTATGTTCTTATGGTGTGCTCGACTATGTTCCCATGATATGCTCTACTGTTCTTATGATGTGCTCGACTATGTTCTTATGATGTGCTCATCTATGTTCTTATGATGTGCTCGACTATGTTCTTATGATGTGCTCGACTATGTTCTTATGATGTGCTCGACTATGTTCTTATGATGTGCTCGACTATGTTCTTATGATGTGCTCGACTATGTTCCCATGATATGCTCTACTGTTCTTATGATGTGCTCGACTATGTTCTTATGATGTGCTCATCTATGTTCTTATGATGTGCTCGACTATGTTCTTATGATGTGCTCGACTATGTTCTTATGATGTGCTCGACTATGTTCTTATGGTGTGCTCGACTATGTTCCCATGATATGCTCTACTGTTCTTATGATGTGCTCGACTATGTTCTTATGATGTGCTCAACTATGTTCCCATGATGTGCTCGACTATGTTCCCATGATGTGCTCGACTATGTTCCCATGATGTGCTTGACTTTGTTCCCATGATGTGCTTGACTTTGTTCCCATGATGTGCTTGACTATGTTCCCATGATGTGCTCGACTATGTTCTTATGTTGTGCTCGATTATCTTCCCATGATGTGCTCTACTGTTCTTATAATGTGCTCGACTATGTTCTTATGGTGTGCTCGACTATGTTCCCATGATGTGCTCTACTGTTCTTGTGATGTGCTTGACTATGTTCTTATGATGTGCTTGACTTTGTTCCCATGATATGCTCTGCTGTTCTTATGATGTGCTCGACTATGTTCTTATGATGTGCTCGACTATGTTCCCATGATTTGCTCGACTATGTTCCCATGATGTGCTCGACTATGTTCCAATGATGTGCTTGACTTTGTTCCCATGATATGCTCAACTATGTTCCTATGATGTGCTCGACTATGTTCCCATGATGTGCTCGACTATGTTCTTATGATATGCTCGACTATGCTCCCATGATGTGCTCGACTATGTTCCCATGATGTGCTCGACTATCTTCCCATGATATGCTTGACTGTTCTTATGATGTGCTCATCTATGTTCTTATGATGTGCTCGACTATGTTCTTATGATGTGCTCGACTATGTTCTTATGATGTGCTCGACTATGTTCTTATGATGTGCTCGACTATGTTCCTATGATGTGCTCGACTATGTTCCCATGATGTGCTCGACTTTATTCCCATGATGTGCTCAACTATGTTCCCATGATGTGCTCGACTATGTTCCCATGATGTGCTCGACTATGTTCCCATGATGTCCTCGACTATGTTCCTATGATGTGCTCGACTATGTTCTTATGATGTGCTCGACTATGTTCCCATGATGTGCTGATGTTGTGTTCGACTATGTTCCCATGATGTGCTCGACTATGTTCCATGATGTGCTCGACTATGTTCCTATGATGTGCTCGACTATGTTCTATGATGTGCTCGACTATGTTCCTATGATGTGCTCGATTATGTTCCTATGATGTGCTCGACTTATGTTCTATGATGTGCTCGACTATGTTCCATGATGTCTCGACTATGTTCCCATGATGTGCTCGACTATGTTCTATGATGTGCTCACTATGTTCTATGATGTGCTCAACTATGGTCCCATGATGTGCTCGCTAGTCCTATGTCTCGCTATGTCCATGATGTGCTCGACTATGTTCTTATGATGTGCTCAACTATGTTCCCATGATGTGCTCGACTATGTTCCCATGATGAGCTCTTGATGAGTTTTTGATGCTGCGTATCTTTGTTGTGGTAAAAACACCGCATTTTACAATTCTAGCAAGGCGGATGAGAATTATAGAAATCTCCTGACCACTGTGCTTCTATTTAACTCAGAGTAAACTGACCAGTGGTGCGTGTTTCAAATCCACAGCATGTCAATTTCCCTTGTGAGTATGCTGAGTTTTCTGAGCAGATTTTGCTCATAGACTTACATTAGATGCAGAAAATCCACAGGTAAAAAACACACATGCGTTTTTAGTGCATTTCCACATCAGAGATGCATTAAAATTCTATGTAATCTGCACCTAAGTGTGTCAATAAAGTTTTGTCAAAGTATCAAAAACAATGCAGCTTTACTTTATGCATGATACACCAACAAGACACAAAATCCACAGCATCAGAATGCGATAAATCATATGTTAAAAAATGCACCCAAAAAATGAAAAAAAATCCAGGTAACCTAATATACATAATAGCTGCAGGAACAGTGCAGAAATACTGCAACATTAAAGGGAACCAGTTACATCGTTTTTTTATATTAAACTGCTCCCAGGTCTTATTTGTGAGGTAATCTGCATCTCTAACATGTTTTTTTAAACAAAAGCTCTCCATACTTATTATTAAAATAACACTTTTTATGCTCATGTGAATGCATTACACACCTTTTTTTTCAGTCATAGGGGTAGCGCTTTGTATCATTTCAGTCATACTCCTCTTTAAATTATGCATGTCCTCTACATTGTGATTGATGTGACTGGCCCTATGTCAAAGAAATCTCAAATATAATCCCACTCTTGCACACTGCCCATCAGCTATCCAGGCATGCACACTGAATCTTGATGTACATCCCTAGATTCATTTCATATGTGTGCATGCTCCAGGCCTTTTCATGTCTTCTTGGGATCATGCATGTTAAAGGGATCCTGTCACCTCCAGAACGCCTCCTAAGCTATCAAAACATGTCCTGCACCATCCTACCACTAATCTCACACTACTTTTGTCTCAGAAAAGCATCCTGTGATAGTGCATAAAAAGATTTTAATACTTACTCATTAGTGATTATAATTAGCAGGGGCCATATTCTTTAGTCACCAGGGCAGGCTGTTTTGCAGCCTCGAGGATCCACCCTGTCTCTGTGTGTTCTGCTTTGCTTGTGCAGGCTTTACCCTCCCCCCTCTCTATGGGTACCTTTACACGCCGCTACTGGCAGGTGGATACAACCAGCTA
Source organism: Allobates femoralis (assembly GCA_033576535.1). Classification (NCBI taxonomy): domain Eukaryota; kingdom Metazoa; phylum Chordata; class Amphibia; order Anura; family Aromobatidae; genus Allobates; species Allobates femoralis. Next base: position 399,212,702 of record JARQOC010000005.1, on the reverse strand, counting down.
CTTCACGTGCACGAGCACGCACAAACGGTTACAAACGGTAATCGCACCACCTTTACACGCCGCCACAAGGTGCGCTACAGTAGGTTACATCTATCTCTAGATACACCGCCGGGTGTCTCAAGTCACCTTCTGTAGCTCACCTTACCTCATTTACACACCGCTACAACAAGCTAATATGGGCGGACCTGGTGCAGCAGGGACAACACATAGGCGTGCCACAATTGTGGATTACGAGATGTCCGAACGCTGATAGGACAAACCAAGAACATCATGATTGGGCAGGCATCGCAGGAGGCTGATTAATACATGACGCTCGAGCAATTGTGTAGTGTGACTGGTCAGCTCCTTAAATATGCCTCCCTATGCAGCGACTACCAATCGTAATGCAGGAGCTTCCTCCAATGATCGCTGATGGGGCGCGGTAACCCGGAGCCTGTGTCACGCCCCAGCTACATATCAGGTACATAGCATGGTGTAGAAACAACCCTTCTGTTCCTTCTTTACACGCCGATACAGGTTGCTACAATCGGCTGTGTAGCCACCTGTTTCAGGGCAGTGCTCGGAAACAGGTGCATCTACTGCTGGGTGGCTACTACCGTCTTCACACGCCGCTACTACGGGGTACATTGCCGATGCAAGATACATTTCTCGCAAGTAGCTGGTTGTATCCACCCGCCAGTAGCGGCGTGTAAAGGTACCCTATCACTCACAGAATGCAAATCATTAGTCCTGCCTTCGGCTGCACATCACAGCAGCACAGACAGAGAGAGGGTGGATCCTCGAGGCTGCAAAACAACACGCCCTAAGAGCTAAAGAATATAGCCCCTGCTAATTATAATCCCTAATGAGTAAGTATTAAAAGTTTTTATGCACTTTCACAGGATGCTTTTAGGAGAGAAAAGAAGTGTGAGATTAGTGATAGGATGCTGCAGGGACATGTTTTGCCAGCTTATGAGGCGTTTTGGAGGTGACAGGATCCCTTTAAGCGATCCCTGTATTACTGCTGTCCCTGTGCTTCTGCCACTCTGCAAGTCTCTGTGTTCTTGCTGCTTTGCATATCCCTGTGTTCCTGTTGCTCTGAGCGTCCCTGAGTTTCCACCACTCTGTGTCTCCCTCCCGCTGTCCTGCTAGCACAGGAATGCTCAAAACGGCTAGAGTACAGGTACAGTGGTAACAAATGACACACTTGGCGTGAGTGCTCCTGAGAAGACGCGAGAAAGTCAGGAGCTTGCGCATATATGAAACGATTCTGGGAACGAACACTTTGATTCAGTGGCAGCTGAGGAGCAGTGCACAAGCACGGGATTAGGCCATGTGCACACATTGAGAATTTGATGATTTTTTTACCTCAGGATTTGTAGCCAAAACCAGGAGTGGGTGATAAATACAGAAGTGGTGCAGGTGTTTCTATTAGACTTTTCCACTGATTGCTCCACTCCTGGTTTTGTCTACGAATCCTGAGGTAAAAAACTCATCAAATACTCAGCGTGTGCACGTGGCCTTATATGTGAGATTGTCATGATATCAGGCCAGTCACAGCAATCAATCGCAAAGCGAGGGGCGTGAGTAATTTGAAGAAGAGTGTGACTGAGCTGTTGAAAAGCACCACCCCTGTGACTGAAAGAGAAGGTCTTTAATGTATTCACATTAAATGCAGAAACTTTTGTTTGAAAAAATCATGTTAGTGATGCAGATTACATCACCAACAGAACACTGAGGGAAGTTTAATATCAAAAAGGGCGCAACAAGTTCCCTTTAAAAACTCACCAAAAGCTCATCGTGGGAACAGAGCCTAAAGGAATATGAGCGTGTATTCATGGTGAACCATTTTATTGACAAATGCATATTTGAAAAGAACATATTTAAGGGCTCATGCACACTGTCATATTATGGCTGCCATAAAAAGTAGTAGGGCCTCTACTGTACCTCTGTATGCCTCCGATTTCATTTGAAGGCATATGTTTTTTTTTCTCCAACAGAAAAAAAAAATCATGTTGGTCCATCAGACTTGCTTCTAGATATTCACTGAAAGAAGTGTTGGAGAAGACAGCTGTCAAATATCTGCTCATCCAACAGCTGTGTTATAATGTGTATGCCATGAATATGAACCCTATTTTATTGTGTCATTTTTATGTGCAATTACTCATCATATAATGTTTGAAACTCAATTTTCCCAATACAGAGCTCCATGCATTCATAAAAATCGGCAGACACCAGTAGCGGGAGCTTACTTATTTCTGTCCTCTCATTGGGTTCAACATATAACAGTATACAATAAGCTCCCATGTCCTCCAATGACAGCAGCGGGTGACTAACGAGTGATATTAAGAGCCCTGTATAAAATAATTGAGCCCGACTTCTACAGCATTAAGGCATTTCATTTTATTTAATAAACACAGAATTTATCTCCCGTTAATTATAGGTAGAGATGCCACTCATTACCAAACGCCCTTCTCTGAATACCATTGGAGAAGGTGAAAGCTACTGAACTGTCATTAATTCGACTTTTATGACATTTGATTGATACATTGTAAGAGTGTAATAAAAAAAAGCAATATTAGGTATCATCTGATTAAAAACATGAAATACCTGAGCGCATTTTAAAGATGTTTAGTGATAATAATTGTATTTTTGCAAATATTTGCCCACTTTTTATTTCATATTTGGCTTTACGTTTGTTTACATTGTATTTGTCATGACCTTTGTCTCATCTCAGTTATGTCTCCTGTTTAGCTCCCGACCTTTTGAAATCGAATGGGCAAAAAAATGATTTAATAAATAAAATATTGACCTTTGGTGTTAATTTTGAAAAGAAAAAAAAACTAAGAAAAAAATCTCCACAACAGGGTGGAGGCTAAAAATATATTTCATAAAAGCAATATCATGAAACCATTTTACAAAATCATTGGAACAATTATATCGAAATGGACCAGTTCTAAGGCTGCCTTCACACTTGCAGATGGATCTGCAGCGTTTTGCAGATGCATCTGCAAGTGTGAGCATGCTGACCGCGGCCCCTATGTTTATAATAGGGCGCACGCGGTGTGAAAGCTCTCATTCACTCCTATATGTGTACTGTCAGCAGGCGTATGCCTGCTTACAGATCACACTCTCCCGCCCGCAGCATGGACGCTACATCTCGCGTCCACAGTGCGGGCGGGAGAGTGTGATCTGTAAGCAGGCATACGCCTGCTGACAGTACACATATAGGAGTGAATGAGAGCTTTCACACCGCGTGCGCCCTATTATAAACATAGGGGCCGCGGTCAGCATGCTCACACTTGCAGATGCATCTGCAAAACGCTGCAGATCCATCTGCAAGTGTGAAGCCAGCCTCAAAAAGATGTCCTATCCCTAGGATATAGTGTGGCAATGCATCCCCTGCCCTGAGTTGTCACCTCAATCACTTGATTGGGCTGCACTGCATCTCCGTGCACAGCTGTATGATAAGGGACCTCTATACAGCCAAAAAACAGGGAAGGGAGCGTTGTTCTATATGAGCTCTGCATCATCTTTATTCTAAAGATTGCTGGAAGACCCAGTGATCGGAGCCCTCCCTTAAAAGTTGTCAACTTTCTACAATCCCATTTTATGGTAAGGGCTTTCTGAAAAAAGCCTTGTCACTGGGTGTCCACTCTCTAAGATTGTTGTCAGTTAGCTGTTATTTGTAAGGGACTGCAGTATCATGTGTTTTTTCAATGTTGGCACTGCATGAAAACAGAAAGACCCATCGACATTAATGAGCTTGCTAGGTAATGCATGAAAAATACTAGGTTCTCCAGTGCAGGAGGCGTTCCATGTACAGTAGTCACTCTTTACTCAAAATACGGTAATCGATGAAGGCCTTAAATGAGACCCACCATTCTATCAATTTATAATTTCTGTCAAATCTATTTCTTAATAGATTTTCTGAAACACACTTTAGAAGAAGAACAATGCTGAGTGCTCTTACAATGGCTGCATACACACATAATAACAATAATGATGTAATGAGTTAATCAAAAAATAAAGATAACTTGTCATCAGGAGTTAGGTCCTCAATCAGCCACTGGCCTTATATCTGAGATGGTAACAGTTTCCCAATTATGTACTTTTGCATCATGCAAAAAAAGAGCTGTGAAGGCTGTATTCCCAAAAGTCTAGGAAGTGGAGCCATGTTCCAGAGAAGTCAGGATATCTGGCCTCTTTCTCCCGGGGTGAGTATGCTATCCCAAAACATATATGATACCTTGGCACTAAAGCGAGTTGTATTATCCTTCTCTGAGCATGCACCATTCACCACCGCATGTGGTTTTAGACAATGTAGACACAGTCAGGAATGGTACTAGCCAGCCAGGCTTCTGTGGACAATGGCTTAACTTCCCAGACTGTAGAAAGGCTTACTAATAAACCTCTTAAGTTCTTTTTCATAATTCTGATCCTGCTAGAAAGTTGAAGAATTGGGAACCTGTTGCCTTCCTGGATATGAGGTTCGTGGCAGTTTGGAAATTTTATTCCTGATGAGGAATCCTTGCAAAGTAAGTGGAAAACAATAAGAAAACTGAGTTTTTTTTTAATCTTAGTAGTATAATAGTATAAGTTTCCATTACCTCTCAATATCAGTAAGCCTGGATGAGTCCCGAAATCCTTTAGCAAAGGGGTTGCTGTCAATTTTCAGCTTAGTTATCTACAAAAACAAAGGTCACACAATGGTTTCTAGTTTAGTAAATCACCACTCCTCTAAGCTTTCTTATTAATTAACACTTTGATATTGCAAGCTCCTAATATTATCTTTACTTTTTACCACTCATTGACAATGGAGTTTTCTTTCTATAAAGCACTATGATAATATTGAACACAATTTTCTTGTTATAGTCAATAGCAATTTTTACAATGCTGTCAATTGCCATTTATCCCCTTTCACCTTTTGTATTTCTATTGGGAAGGAAAATTGCTAGATTGCGTTTTACCTATTGCAGGGCCATAGATCGTGAAAGAGGCCTTGTATCACTCATTCTAGACATACATCCAAGTTATTCAGTGTTTAAGTGTCAGACTTAACTTTTACATTCTTTCCGCCATTTCCAGATATATATGTATAAACAACATGGAGAAGCTCAACTCCAATGGGTCTTTTCTGGAAATGTTATCTTCCTAGACTTTGCTTAGTTGTCTGACTTTTCTGGCAATAAATACAAATATCTATCAAAAGCCATCTTGAAGTATGTCCATTGACCTGCACTTCAACTCTGTCAAAGTGGTTTGACTGTTTAGATTGAATCCTGACCTTTAAATCCTAAATTATGAGATAGTTTGTTGAAAGTGTAATGTGTTTATCCCTTATCCAATAAAGAAAAACTAAATTCAATCAAATCCCTAGCAACAGCAGTGAAAAGGGCAGAAAATGTACTTATTCTAATGATTTATGAATAATGGTGTATTTGATCTGGGGTAATACGTATGTCTAGCTTACAACACTCATATATTACATGCTTGAACATTGATAATACGCTTTGACGTGACTTCATTATAGAAAATAAAGGAACTCTTATGTTTTGGGTTTGCCCCTATCACAGAACACTCCTGGATCCAAAACATTCTGGTGCTTTCAATAAGACTATACTTGAACCATCCTTATAAAGTATATTAATTCAACAAAGACAAAAGAGAGTTGCTTGCAAGCTGGTTAAGTGCCACCGATATTAGATGAAAATAAAGAATATGTAAGTGAATATCCAACAAATATTTAAATTCTTTCCTTAACACAAAGGACTTGGTTGAAGCTACAACCATACTGGTAAGATAGTGAGTAGACCCCATTAAGAGCTGGCTATGAACATTAGTCTGGACACAACCACCCATTTCTTTGGCATCGTCTGGCCATCAAAGGTGTATGGAAGCTTCTCATCGCTTTGGATAGACTTTGGTTATTAAGATTATCACAAGCATAGAATCTTTAACATCCATATTGTCCAGCAAGGAATGAGGACAAAAGGTTGTTGAGTAGAAGAAATGCTTTGCAACATTCCACATGTTTTATTTGGGAGGCAATCAGCTCAGAAGCATACGCAAGTCAGTAGTCCAAGGAGTCCACTTGGAAATAGTGATATAAATATAGAAAAATAACAGCATCCCGGCAATAGGAGTAAAAGTCTAAAGGTACCTTTACACACAGCAATATTGCTAGGCAATTTCACTGCAATTTGCTGGTTGCAGTGAAATCATGGACACATTGTTCTATTTTGTTGCTGTGTACAAATGGAACAATATGTCAATGATTTCACTGCAACCAGCAAATTGCCAGTGAAATTGCCTAGAAATATTGCTGTGTGTGAAGGTACCTTCAGTGTTCTTTTATTCTGCAATAAGTGCAATGTTTCGACCTGCTATAGCTCTTTTACAAGTATACTTAGGGCAAAATGTCACCCTTATGGCAGTATAAGGGTACCTTTACACACCGCAACTATCATTGGCAATCGGTATCAACCGTACATGCGCGTGCACGTTTTTAACGGTTGTAACGATCACCGATTCCGCATGTACACGCCGCAATTGCGCCCTCAACCTAAGGGAACATGGTTCCCTGGAAGTTCCAACAGATCCTGTGGGAAACATCCAGTTGAATCCCGTCGCCGCTTCACACGCCGCAATCAGTAGAGGAATGTGGGCGTACATGTTCAGTGGCGCTGAAACATAGGCGTGACAGACTTGTGTATTCCGTGACGATAACACGCTGATTGGACAACGCAATAGCGTCATGAATTGGCCAGCCTGCACATGAAGGCTGGCTAATACATGGCCATTCCATTTGTGAGCGTGAATGTCGCTCTTTAAATATGGCGCCCTGTGAAGGGACAGCCAATGGTAACACAGTAGCCCCCACCAATCATCGCTGATGGGGCGCGGAAAACATCACGTTGTGGCACGCCCCTGGGAAATCACTAGGCGACGCAAATTCCTTCCCTGTCGCCCGTTTACACGCCAATACCAGGGCAATTCACCCATTGGGTTGCCTCGGATTTTAGAACACGGCTCAGAAACCGCTACCCGGAACAACTACGAAAAACCTGATCACTTTCCCCAATTACACGCCGCAACTTCGAAGCAATTTCAAAGCAACGTGACAAAAATCCCGATTGCAAGGCAGTTGCTACACCTCAGTGGCGACGTGTAAAGGTACCTTAACAGAACACTTTAGGATTTGTTCACGTATGCTGGGACAACACTGTCGTTTTTTTCTATTTACAAGGTTGTAAAGGGTCACGTCTTATGAATTAATAGGTGCCTACTTAGTATTGGAAAATTGGCTTACCAGTTGGTTTTGATAGGCTGTAACAGCAGTAAAGACTGTTTCTTGAAAGATGAACGTCCTGAATTCTTCCGATTTTAGGTTCAGCAGAGATGCCGTGTGATCCTTTTTCTTGATGACATGAACCCTTGGCTGGTACTTGTGCATGGAGTTCAGAATAATCTACATTAAAATAATGAGAAATATGCATATGTATTGGCAAGTATATATCTTACTCACATCTTACGTGACGTATTATATTATATATGTTATTATAAATGATATACATATATATATTACTCTGCTATAAACACTAGTGATATTAATTCTGACGAGCACTGATTGATCTACTTGTGTTCTTGCAAGCACAGGTGCTGTTCACACAAGACGATATTTTGCCGAGGAAGATGATCCTTTATACTGGCTTCACACCACGATTTTCGGCTGTCAGGTTCTTTCCGGTGTTTTTAAGGATGCACCAGACAGAACCTGACAGCCCCACATAGAACAGAACCGGAGGGCAAATATGCCCTCCAATCCTGTTTTATGACGGAATCTGCCCTGCGCACGACTTCCGCTGTCCAAGTGCTGACATTTCAGTAGTGGAGCTCTCCACTTGCTGAAATTTCAGCCTGTGACTCTTTTAGCTGCACTGTCCATTATTACTAGAACACTCATGCATGATAGTTGTTCAATTTAACTGCACATTAATAATAAATAAAGCTTCAGAATACCGTAATTGTATTCCTAAATATTCATATAGTAAACTACAGCCAATAGAACAAAGATTCAATAGGTAAACAATTTAATCAATACAGCTATGCATCCCTTTGTTGTTTTTCTTCCACAACCACTGTCTAGATGCTGTTTACTGATTGGGTTAAATAATTTAATATTTTTATAGATCAAGCTTTTTTAGACACGACATTACCACATACATGTATTTTGTAATTTTTTTAATATCTTTATTTTTAGTGGGGGCATGAAAGAGGTGATTCAAATTTTTATGTTTTTTTTTTTATTTTATTTTTTACTTTGTAGAGCTTTTGCTAGTCCTCTTAGGAGCCTAAGTCATTTTGATGTGTTTTTAGTGCATTTTGTCACAAAACTGCAAGCAAATCTTTATGCCAGTCAATGGGAATTCTGAAGTTTTGTGCACATGTTGCTGAATTTTAGCCTGCAGATTTGGTGCATTAATAAATCGGCATCATGTCAATTAGGCTGCCTTCAGATTTGCAGATGCTCTCCACAGCGTTTTGCGGAGGCATCTGCAAGCATCTGCATGCAGACCGCAGCCCCTATGTTTATAATGGAGCGCACGGCGGTCTGCAGATGCTTGCAGACCACCGTGCGTACCCATTCACTCCTATATGTGTTCTGTGCGCAGGCAGATGCCTGCGTACAGATCACACACTCTCATCCGCACCAGGGACGCGACATGTTGCGTCCCTGGTGCGGGCGAGAGTGTGTGATTTGTGCGCAGGCATCCGCCTGCGCACAGATCACGTATAGGAGTGGATGGTGCGCACGGCGGTCTGCAAGCATCTGCAGACCGCCGTGCGCTCCATTATAAACATAGGGCTGCGGTCTGCATGCAGATGCTTGCAGATGCCTCCGCAAAACGCTGCGGAGGCATCTGCAAATCTGAAGGCAGCCTTATTGCAGCATTTTGCTGCATTATTCCACCCAAAATGTATGAAAAATGCATGTAAAAACACATGCTAAAATGAATGAAAAATGCTTCAAAAATGCATTGTGCTTTGGGAATGCAGATTTGGTGCAGAATCTCTGCAACCAAATACTGAATGTGTGCACATACCCTAAATCTGAAACTTCAGTGTTACTGTATATAGTAAAATTGCCATCTCGATTGAAGCCACAGCTCCATGACCACAGGTAGGAGATCTTCAAAGACCCCCTGCTGCCATAGTAACTTATCTGTATGTACTCTGATGAGCACATAGAATAAAACGTCACCCATTCTGACACACTGGTAATGCCCCTGTCACAGATGACAGCGACATTTAACAGGTACCAATTACAGGCAGAGCTCTGCTCCACAAGCTACTGTTAAATGCACATCTTAGCTGTGACACACAGCAACTACGGTATATACTAGCTGAGCCCGCTCTATAAACCACTCTTGGTTTGTTACGATATGTCATAAATATCTGATAGATGGGGGTATTACCGCATCTTCTGCACCGATTGATAGATGGCCATATATAAACAGCTCTCTAAAATTCACTTCTATAAGCGTTTATAAACTTGCTTAACCACATCTCCATTCTCAGCAGTGCAAGAGAATTCTCTATATCAAGATAAGTGGAGATCCCAGAGATCGACCCATAAAAATGTCCTACATGAGAATAGAACTTATAGGACTGAGTGTATGTGTAGTGTAAAGGGTGGCCGTTACCCAAATGCTCCTGCCCTCAAGACACCAACCACACCATGTAATTTATGTATTGCGTTATTGTATATATATTGTGATGTAATGTGTTATATTCATGAATAGAGTATAAGAAAAGAGTATAGAATAAGACATGGTATAACACTTAGTATAGGTTAAGACATTTAGGGATAGTTGTGTAGATAAGCTTGTTCAGTTACGGAACTATAGGGCAGCAGTAGTTAAGGAGTGGGACTATCCCACTGGAGATGGAGCTAGCTTTTATGGTGGCGTCACACATGTCAATGTCGCCAGCGATCTGATCGCTGGCGACATTGACGGATGATCGCTGGTGAGCTGTCACACAGGCAGACTCACCAGCGATCATTTTACCAGCGACATCGTGGTAAATGATTTAAATATCGTTTCCACGATGTTTGCAGGCTGGTATCCAAGGTAAACTGTGGTAACTAGGCAGCGGGCGCTGCCTAGATATCCCGATGAATACCTTGGTTACCAGCCTTCTCTGCTCACCGGCTACTATCTAAGGTACACAGCGGGTAACTAGGGTCCTAGTTACCCGCTGTGTACCTTAGATACCAGCCGGTGAGCGGAGAAGGCTGGTAACTAAGGTACACATCGGGTATCTAGGCAGCGCGCGCTGCCTAGTTACCCGCAGTTTACCCTGGATACCAGCTCCCAGCGCTTCCTGAGAGGCGCTGGAAGCTGGCTGATCCTGCGTCTCCCGGTGTCACACACAGCGATGCTGCGTGTACAACGGGCAACCATCAACAGGTTTTCGGTCCAGTCCAAAAACCTGGCGATGATCAACCAGCGATTTATCGCTGGTTGATTCAGCATGTTACACGCATCAATATCGCTGCAACGTCACACGCAGCAGCAATATTGACAGCGATATTGACGCGTGTGACATCCCCTTTAGGCTTAGAGGGAGGATTCCATGTGTTATTAAGTTAGTTAGTAGTTGGTAGGAGTGAGTAGGGGTAGCCAAAAGATTAGTTACCACAAGCGCAAACCTGAAAAGTACCTTTGCAACAGAAGATGTGTGTTTGTGGCACCTATCACCCGTACCACTGGTGGGTAGTGTGAGCAGAGTGCTGAGAAAGGACTCTAGACAGTGACTTTGTCAAAAGAACCCCTCTGGGTCCAATTTCTAAGCCTCAGGCCCGGGATCTGCTTAAGGCCCTTCTGCCAGCGACAGATTGCACGGGTACGGGTTTGTGGGAGGACACTTGGCATAGACATGGATAAACAGGTTGGCAGCATGCAGCCATTGAATGTGTTGAACAGGGGTTTCTATTATTTTGCCTGATGGGTTTCTGTGGTGGAACAAGGCCTTGTTTCAGAGGAGAGGACGTTATAGCTTTGACGTTCTGTGCAGTAACGCTGGTTAATGTGGTGAACAGTCAATTATTGTTATCTAACTATCTAGGAATTATGGAACTGTTGTTTCGTACAAGTTTCTGTCAAACCAAGTGTATGCTAAAGAACTGTTACTGTCGTTGCTGGCTCAGAAGCCTTGGGCCTTTTACCTAGATCAAATTGTTAAGTAAAAGATTAAGTCGAAAAGTGACTGTATCCATGTGTGATGTCTCTCAGGGAAAGGATTTTGGCTTACCAGACGGTTGAAGCGTAGGTACTGCTTGCACCCCAAAATATCCCACACCCAGCCAGTAACACCTCCGCTACCAATCCCTTCCCGCTTGATCTGTGGATGTGGCCTGTGCGCTCAGGCCGCAGTCCCGAGTTCCTCACCTGTGACTACTGACCCGAGTCACCCTCACATATGGATGAAGCTATAGAAGAATCTCTGTCAGTCAATTTCCCTTTTTTGTCCTTATATTGAAATTGAATTTAGTGTCCATAACACTGAAGCTTGAAAAAATAGTACATACTTTTAGTGTATGAACAATAATGAAATTCTTATCAGGACTGAAATTCCAGCTTAGGAAATAATTGCAAACATCTAGGCTGAAAATGTCTGAAGACATATGTGCTGAATGCTTGACAATTATCAAAGACACAGAATTATCTCGGCTGATTGTAAAGCTGTCCATGCTTCTTCCTCTAATCACATCACACATATGAATGCCACTATCCTCTTCATTTTTTTTTTTATCTGTCCCAGCACTTGAGGCTGGATGAGTAATGCAATCTTCTGTGGTGGTGCTGATGTTATTTTGGTGCCTGCACTGTATGTGACCTTGGTCTTAGTGCTCAGAAATGTGCACACTTACATGGCCATGTTGGTCCAGTTCGTTGTTTGTGAGCTTCACTTTCTCAAAAGAAACCATTTGTTTTAGCAATTGCTCCCCAGTAAATGGAGAATCCGGATGGACATATAACCTGGAAGCATAAAAGTATGAGGATATATTAAATATGCATGGTCTCTGACCTATATTAGTATAATACACATTAAAATAAAGATCAACTGTACATGAAGATTCCTACACAGATCACAGTCACATGTAGAGGTGTCTAATATTAATAACGTGTTTCCACTAGTCTCATCATTATCTGGCAAACAAAAGTCGAAATCATATGTATACATTGTTTAATAAAAAGTTCTAGAAAAAATAATAACAGTTGTTAATATTATTATTATTATTATAATGAGAATTTTTATTTATATAGCGCCAACATATTCCGCAGTTTCACAATTCAGAGGTTCATATACAAACAGTCATAAGTAACAGTTATCAGAAAATACAATAATTAAAGCAAAATAATGACAGCCCTGCCAATAAAAGCTTATAATCTACAATGAGGTGGGGGTAACACAAATTACAGGTGCTAATTTACAGTGATGGTATACTCAACTTGAAGAAATGGGGAATAGATAAGTGGCCGCCAACCATTATTTGTAATGCATTTGAGACTGGTGGAGGGGATAGGTATGTCTAAATGACTTTGACTAGGGATCATGATAGGCCACCCTAAAAAGATGTGTTTTTAGGGAGCGCCTGAAACTATGAAAGTTGTAGATAGATCTAATTTGTTGGGGTAGAGCATTCCAGAGAATTGGTGCAGCTCGGGAGAAGTCTTGGAGTCAGGAGTGGGAGGTTTGGATTAATGCATAATAATAATGATCTTTATTATTTTTATTAATACTCTTTATCTTTATTATTATTATATTAAATTCAAATACAGAAAAAATAAAAACATTTAAGTGAAAAAAATTATTTTTGTGCTAATTTTTTTTCTCCATATTTGTTTACACAGTAATAGGTTCTGTACCTCCTATCAAGTAGATTGACACTATAATTACCAGGATGTAATAAAGGGGTCACTTTAGATTTCAAAAGATCTGGTTCAAGCTGCCAGACTCTTTTTGTCATGACACTTTTGCAAAATAGTTTTGACAGCCAAATCGTTACTGACAAATTGAAAAGCCAAATTCAATCATAAAGATTATAAAAATATCTGCTATGTCCATATCTCAGAATAGTACGCTGTTCAGTGTAAATCCAGCATAAGCTCCTCCAGCTTTCAAAACATTACACTCAATTAATTTTTTGTATGAGATGGGATAATTAGTATGGATATGACATAAATAATATGATCATTTGGTCAAATATTATGCAGATGACATATTCACCAATAACTATCATTACTGTTATCCGATTTGCTAAATTTGTGATTAAAGAGGTTGTCCACTACATTAACATTAATGGCCTATCCTTAGTAGAGGTCACTAATGTCGTATTATTCTGGGTGTGACACACTACACCCCTGACAATCAGCCGGGGACAGACAGAAGCGCACAATTACGCAGCTGAATAGCTCCATCTACCAGTCCGCAGTCAGCTACTGCACATCCGCCCTGTATTGATTTGAATAGAGTAGAAAGCTATGTAATAGTGCACTTTTGCACCGAATACAGCTGATTGACAGAAGTGTCATGTGTCCCACCCCCACCGATCAGACATGATGACTTATCCCAAGGATAAGCCATCAGGCTTAAAGTAGTGGACAACCTCTAAATATTAATATAATATTAATGTGACTGAAACTCCACTATTGTGTAAAAAAGGTCAAGTTATGACCATACCTCATTCCCCCTTCTAGGTTTTACATGAAGTAGTATAAATTATATCTTTCTTTAGTATGGCAATATACATACAATACAACTAATATATAAAGTAAGGAAGCATTTTCTTCACCAAGGACAAAGGGTCAACAACCCTCTACTAAGGCTAGGTCTCACTTGCGGCTGTTTTTTCATTAAAAATGTTCAAAACCGGATCTGGAGCAATAGGCTGCAATAGAAAAACCGGATTGCACTTAATGCAATCTGGCTACAGCATCCGGTTTTGCAGCCTGCAGTAAAAATCATGCAGGCTGCATTTTTCAGAGCGGATGAAAAACCGGATCAATTTTTTTTATAATGGCCGCCTATGGCAACCGGATCGGTACCGCAAGGTACATGAATGTACCTTGCATTACCTGATCCGGTTTTTGGTACCACAATGTTTTCTCATTGCAGATCTGGATCCATTACTGGATCCAGATCTGCAATGTGATGCCAAATGTGACGGCACACGGTAATACCGGATTTGTAATGGATGCGGTTACCGGATTGTGCCTTCCAAATGTGACCCCAGCCTAAGCCTGGTTTCACACTAAGGTTTTTTGGTATCCATGTGAATCCAGCTTAAACTGGATGCACTCGCATCCATTTTCGGCCCCATTAACTTTCAATTGGGCCACAGGAACTTGCAGGTGCATCTAGTTCTGTACGGTTCCCCTGAACCAGGTGTTCATGTTTTTTTCACACAATTTGGAATGATTTTGGTTTCTATTTCAAAATTGTAAACACTGTATCCAGGGCACTACAGGTTCAATTAGAATGTGGCTCTATGGAACCCGGATCCGGTGGAAACCGGATCCCACTAAAAACGGTAATCATCCAGATGTAATGGGGCGTTCGCAAACCAGTATTATCACTGATGCATGGAACGGATTAGTGATAAAGCTGCTGCTGGTACATCCAGTTGCATCCCGTTCTACAATTGCAGGGAAGTCCGAGGGGGTGCAGGTTTTACCTGCATTCACCCGGATTCCAAAAATCGGCAGTGTGAAATCAGCCTTAGTCTACAAGGCAGAGTGATTTGTGTCGTCCAGCACCTGGGCAAACATTATGCAGTAGCCCCCTCCGCTACCCCCGACTAATATAATATTATCTGTTTAAGCAAATAGACAAACGTGAGAATTATTCATAGATCTTTAAAAATATTGTACTGTGTATATTGTTCTAAACCATAACCTAAACCTAAGTTAAATAAAAGGTATCATGATTCTGTAGAAGAAATCCTATACAGTAACTTATTTATTTCTAACTTATTTTTCCTTTTTGCTGTATTTTTCTTGTGTTCATTTTACTCATGGATTTATTCACAAGTTTACAGTATCACATACTAATCTATGGAAACATTCACTAACTGCAGATGAATGCTTTTAAGATATTATTATTCTAAAGCAATGGTTTAAATGGATGACTATTCCAGGTTTTATTGCTTAATTTTGATATTTTACTAGCATTTTTACGATTATAAATAGAATAATCTTAATATTATTTTATACCTGGATTGATTTTTAAAATTAGGATCATGCTAATGTTCACATTAATGACTTTATAGTCTCTATAGAAAGACATTCTTGTAAATCATGGCTGAACTTGGACGCTGCATAACCACAAAATACAAATCTTTCATTTTTA
Organism: Allobates femoralis; assembly: GCA_033576535.1. Classification (NCBI taxonomy): domain Eukaryota; kingdom Metazoa; phylum Chordata; class Amphibia; order Anura; family Aromobatidae; genus Allobates; species Allobates femoralis. Next base: position 399,197,303 of record JARQOC010000005.1, on the reverse strand, counting down.
ACAGAGATAATGCTGTATGAAAAAGTGAATATATGTTGCACAGCACAAAAAGAACTTGTTGAGTTTCATAAGATTTAAGAAATGGAGTCTAATACAATGGAAATATGGGAACCCAGGCTATGCCTTATCCAAATTAACTTAATAGTTGTCCACATTTTTGGCACATTTTTCATATATTTTTTTTCTAGTTTAATACATGTATTTCAAGCTAAAAATACATTTTACAATTTGGTTTCATTACAAATTTTGCAACCGAAACAATCCAAAATTTGTTATGAATCTAACTGCAGAAGATTTTTTTTTTAAGACCAAAGTACATGCATTTAGAGCACCACTCCAGAAGGTTTTTTCAGAACTGGAGTAGCGTTTTAAATGTACATCCCCTGCCCCATGTCATATACTCACCTTCTGACGACTTCACCTTTTACAGATACCACTCCAGTCCCTTAACCCAATCTTGTGACTGTAACTTCTGACTGGCCAAAGTTACTGCATAAGCTCCCAATGCCACTCTATCATAGCTAGGACAAGGCCAGAACAAAACTCTCAGAGATGTATTGAGTTGTGACACCCGGCACGCTCTATGAAACACTGGAGCTGCTGGCAGGTATCAAATCACAGTAGACCGAATGAAGCAACAGAGATAGAAAATGAAGCCTCCAGGAGGTGAGTATTGACAGGGGTCATGGGACATAGGTTTAAATCACCACTCCAGCTGTAGTGGTACTTTAAGGAAAGCAAAATTTGTCGCCAAAGGTGGACAATCAATAAGTTAATTTAAATGAGGCTTAGGCTGGGTTCATGATTACCTATTTTATCAGGATTAGCCTTGAGTCTGATGGAACTCAACAGATCACAACTGTAAGATTTGTTCTCCTTGGACATACTTGGCACAATATACTCCATTTGTTAGAGCCCAGAAAAATACAAACACCTTTAACCTCTACACAGGAATCTGGATTTACAACAAGGGCCAGTGGATTGTTACCTACAGCTGCTGTCCAAAGGTGCCAAACAGAAGTAGGAATAGTCACCAATAAAGATGTAAGCTGAGAGGTTATGTAAAGGACAAAATCAGGATCCATAATAGTCACAATAATAAGCTTTAGTAGGGTGTGATGCTTACCAGCAGTATGAAGAAAGGAGGTGATGACTTAAGCTGAACAGCACAGACAATCATTCTGTCAGACTGGAAAGTAAAGGTCCCAGAAACTCTAACCATAGTGCATGGACAGGATCATCACTGTCCAGAGTTTCTGGTTCTGACATCTCTTCTATCACCAGCACCACCAAACAGAGTGAATACATTTATGCCTGATGACAGAGGCAGATTTTGCAGGAGCAGGCTCTGGTGGAGATGTGACTGATTGCAAAACTGATTTAAAAACCAGGTTATCATCGGGCTTTATCACCATTTTCTCTCCGTCACTGATGCAGGACTGGATCACAATATTACATCAAGCATTGTGATCCACAAACACTGATGTGCCAGACTAGTAATGTCCCAACAATTGGATCACTGGTTAACAAATCTGAGTTAAGGCTGTGGTTACAGTTGCCATGCGTTTTTTTTAGTGATTTAACAAAACTCATGTGTTTTTTCATGTCAGCATGAGTTTTGTAAGGTGTGTGATGGCTCCCTGCGTTTTTGGCTGCGTTTTTGAATCTGCACATAAAAATAGCGCTTGTAGTATTTTTTGGAGCGTTTTGAAAAACGCATGCGTTTTTTTAGAAAACGCATGCGTTTTTATAACATGGGTTCCTATGGGAAACGCATGCAAAAACGCATGTACAATTAGTACCTTTTAGTGCCATTCAAAAATGCATGCGTTTCCCATAGGAGCCCATGTTAAAAAAACGCATGCGTTTTTTTTTTAACATGGGCTCCTATGGAAAACGCATGCATTTTTGAATGGCACTAATTGTACATGCGTTTTTGCATGCGTTTTCCATAAGGCCCCTTATTAAAAAAACGCATGCGTTTTTGGATATGCTCCAAAAACGCATGGGACAATCACACATGCTTTTTGGCTATTAGGGCATGCGTTTTTTAACATGGGGCCTATGGGTGCGTTTTTTACATGCGTTTATGAAAACGCAGGTCTCCAAAAACGCATGTGAAAAATGCTACTGTAACCCCAGCCTAATTGATGAATGGAAACTATGGGGCAAAGTCTGATATATGTGCAGGGGTCTAAATTGTTGTATCAAACAGCCCATGGGCAAAAATGATGCTGTTCTCAGGGGGGAATAAAGCGATAATTTTTTTTTTAATGTCATTCAGCCCCTTTAAACCTGATGTCTGATGATTCAAAAATGTTAAGGTTCTACAGCCATAAGCAGCATTTGTGAAATGTGGGCAGATTTCCTAAACCCCTACATTATTACATTGCTGACACTTATTTTTTTTAGTAAATAAGCACAGTGATTAGCACTTGTATCCCTTACCGGCAGGTAGAGGAGGATCTGCTTTTCCTGCCACCAGCCACGATGATCTGTGGTAGGCATATCTGTATCTTTTGTTGTCAACTGGTACTATATCCATTAGAACGATGTACTTGGCGTCTGGATCAACTCCTGAAAATGAGACCCTAATTGTAGGAAACATCCTCCTAAAAAGGACAAGAAAGCATAAAAATAATAAGATCATAAATAATAAAAAAAATAAAAATAAATAAAAATTGTAACTATAATGTAATAATACAAATCATTGTGGTCATAAAAATACAAATCATTGCGCTCATAAAAATGTGTACTGTGTAGATTAACTGTCATATATATATGACATTATATATATATATATAATATATACTACATACCTTTTTATTGTTAGAATTATTATTTTCTTTCATTACTCCCTTAAGTTAAAGAGCTTTGGGAGTAGATATCAAACCACAAGGGAGCAAATCTTACAGCTAAATGTAAAGATCTATATGTCTCATGTATATGAGAATAAAATGTCATTTAAAATGTACTTTCACCTGTAGAGTTACCTTGCAGAATAGATTAGCTCACTGATATTTAAGAGAAGGCTAGTTGGTGTTTTTATCATAAATATATAAAATGAGTTATAGCTTGACTTCTCCTATATTGTCATACATTAAATGTTATCTTTTCTCACAGATATATACAGGAGAAATAGACTGAGCACTTAGTTATAACTTTCAGGGTTGTCACTCTGCACTTGAACAGTACTGACCGGGGGGAGCTGACACCATACCGGGGTGTTCGCTCAAAGTTGTAAGCTGCATTCAATAACCCATAATAACAAAGCAAGAAAAATGAGCTGCAACGCACCAGTCAGTATAGTCCAATATATTGTGAAATTATCGGGAACAACGTGCAGGGTGGGTGTGATGGATCCACAGACTACGATGCTGTTTGGCGCCTCAGCGCTGAAGCGCGAAATGGCATCATAGTCCGAGGATCCATCACACCCTCCCTGCACGTTGTTCCCGATAATTTCACAATAAATTGGACTATACTGACCGGTGCGTTGCAGCTCGTTTTTCCACCTGTAGAAGCGCTAAGGCGCGAAACGGCACCGTAGTACGTGGATCCATCACCCCCTCCCCACACCGATGAACCAAATAATTGCACAATAAATTGGACTATACTGACCAGTGAGTTGCAGCTCATTTTTATAAGTTGCAGCTTGCATTTTTATAATGGGTTATCTTTTGTCACATTCTATTTGAATTGTGATTAATATGTAAATTACAAAATATGGTAAATACTTTTTCGCAGCAATGTTTATAACTAACTTCATAAGTATACAGCGGGTGAAATAAGTATTGAATACATCACCAATTTTTTTATGTACATATACCTCAAAATGTGCTATTGAATTTCTCACCAGATGTCAGTAAAAACTCATCCAATCCACACAGTAATAAACCATAGATGTCCATAAATTTTGTGATGTGTAATAATGAGAAATGACACACAGAAAAAGTATTAAACATATGAAGAAAACGCAATGAAAAAAGCCATGGAGTGCCAAGACACCAGCTGAGCTCTGAACTCTATCAGTAATTAACCTGCCACTTGATGAAAAATATCACCTGCTCAGCTGATGTATCCTATAAAAAGGTGTCTCATTGCCAAGGTTCCACGCAAAAACATCTCATGATTAGAAATGAGCGGACCCGTAAAAATTCAGGTTATGGGGGTTCAGCTGGACTTTTTATAAAGTTATGATCTGGACCCAGACCTCATTGGGATTCACTGATTGGGCAGTTTGGATCTCTGCCCACATACAGCCGGCCATAAGCAAAACACTTCCGGGGTAAGGAGGGCAGGGTTTTTTCATTTTATTTCTCACAACACACTACATCTGCTATTGCTGATTTTATCAACAGTGTGAGCCGCTTGCAGTTTTTTAATGGCTTGCACTGTTGGCCGAACACCAAGCATACCTGAGCACAGCAATGCTCGCTCAAGTGATTTGCATATGTAAAGCACCCGAACTCCAGTTCGCTCATCTGTACTCATGATGGGTAAAACCAGTGAGCTGTTACAAGACCTTTGCAACCTTATTGTTGGCATTGGTTACAGAAGAATTTATAAACTACTGAAGGCTCTAGTGAGCACTGTTGGGGCCACAATCCAGAAGTAAAAAGAATATCATTTTACATTTGGAGAGCAACAGAAAGACCTGGAACCAGCAGGTACAATTATTTCAAAGAAAACAAAAACCTCCATGGCTAGTATCTACGCTCACCAGGCAAGTCTCCATTGTTAAACAAAAAGCATGTTCAATTTGCTCAGCAACATTTAAACAAGCCTGTAAAATACTAGAACTATATAGTCTTATTAGATGAGACCAAATTTGGACTATTATGATGCCATAAAACACACTCTGTTTGGAGGCCAAAAGCCACTGCATATAACCCCAAAAACACCATGCCAACAGTGACGTCTTCAGCCTATGGAACTGGCAAACTTCATATAAATTGAAGGAAGGATGAATGGACAAATGGACCTAGACATTCTTGATAAAAGATCTGCTGCCTTCTACCAGGATGATGAAGATGAAACAAGAGTGGACATTTCAGCAAAACAATGATCCCAAACATGCCGTCAAGGAAACTCTCAATTGGTTTCAGAGAATGAAAATTAAGCTGCTAGAATGACCCAACCAATCATCTGATCTGAATTCAATAGAAAATGTATGGAAAGAACAGAAGAAGTCAATAGAACCGTCAGGATTTAAAGAGTGTTTGAGCTTGAAGAATGAGGCAACATTACAAAAATCGCAATGCATGCGACTAGTTTCTCCATACTGGAAGCGTCTTGAAGCTGTCATCACCAACAAAAGCTTCTGAACTAAATATTGAAATTTCCTTAAGCATGTTGATACTGTTTTCCTGTGTCATAATAATAATAATAATTCATTTTTATAAGGCTATTGATTCCATAGCACTTTACATACATTTGCAGCACTGTCCCCATTGGGCCTCACAATCTAAACATCCTACTAGTATGTCTTTCAAGTGTGGGAGGAAACCAGAGTGCCTGGAAGAAGCCCACACAAGCATGGGGAGAACATACAAACTCCTTTGCAGATGGTGTCCTTGGTGGGAATTAAGCCCAGGACCTCAGCACTGTAACACTGCAGTGCTAACCACTAAGCCACCGTTGCACCCCATTTCTGTATGATTACGCTTTACTAATTTTATGGACATCTATGGTTTGATTTCTTTTCCTTTGTGGATTGCTTGGGTTGTTATAGGCATCTGGTGATAAATTCATGTGGATAGCACCTTTAGAAATATATTTACTTAGATTATTGTTGACGTGTTGAACATCTATGTCACCTGCTATATGAATTGCCCCCAGTAAACGTCTAATAAACCCATTGCTCATTTGCTAATTCCTAGTTAAAGTCCGCTCCTTCCACTGCTCAGTCCAGTTAGACGTTAACAAGCTATTAGATTTTGCTAACATCATTTGTTTAACACAACATCAATAGAAAATCATGTCAACTCCACACTTATCTAGTTTATTCACCTAAAGTAAACCAAGGGAACATTTTTGATGGATGTGGCATATTTAGCTCATCAATGGACAAGAGTAAGAAACCATCTTACATACTGTGGTGTCTGGGGTGTAAAAAGCCACATCAAACTGCCATAAAATATATGGACCATAAATCAAGCTCTGCCATAAAAATGTCACATGAAGTAAAGGGGTTGTCCGGTCTAAAAAGATGAAGTCTGTCACGATTCCTGTCTATGTCCTATACTATTGAATGGACATGGGACCACATATATGCAATTTGCATTCTTACAGTCATGTGCTAACTAGTCTCATTTTCATTCACTTAATAGACGTGAATTGAGAGCCTCCGAATGAGAAATTTTGGCTTACGATCATCAAATAGAGTGACTGAAGAATTAATGACCTAGACAAAACAACCCTTTTGCTCATATTTTTGTTGAGATTACTTTATTTTGTGATCACTTAAAGACAAATTATCTTTATGAAAGGGTATGCACATATCTTTTCAGAGAGGAAGTAGACTTGAAAATTAGTGCCACCTATTAGAAATAGCAATCCTAAAACTCAAAAGCCACTCTTTAACGAGCCTTGTCATATGATTTAGGATTTACACCAGATGAGAAACCCAATTTGCAGACATGGTGTTTTGGCGTGTTTGATTCTCTCATCAGTGCAAAGTATGAGATCTGATCTGGCTGTGTGAGAGGCTAAGTGGGATCAAAGGGGTAAGTTTTTCTCCTTGTGAAGTATCACTCTCCATAAGGAGAAAAATTCATCTAAGGGCGGCTTCACACTGCGGTGTGATCCGGTCCGAGGCTGTCAGCGATGACCCTGACAGCCCCAGACTGGATCAGCACACAGAACTGGAGGTCTAATTTGCCCTCCGGTCCGGTGTGCATCTGCACGCAGCTGCAGCCCCTGATAGGTCAGGACCGCGTCGCCGCGGTCCTGACCTATCAGCAGTGGGAGCTGCATGCAGCTGCACACCAGACCGGAGGGCAAATTAGCCCTCCAGTTCTGTGTGCTGATCCAGTCTGGGGCTGTCAGGGTCATCGCTGACAGCCTCGGACCGGATCACACCGCAGTGTGAAGCCGCCCTTAGACCTTTATAAAAGGAGTAATTGTTACATATGTACAACAAATATATTCATGTCAAGTCATTAAATAGAACCTAATTACAGGTGCACCTCAATGAATTAGAATATCATTGAAAAGTTATTTTTTTCTGTAATTCAATACACAAAGTGAAACGCATATATTATATAGAGTCATTACAAACAGAGTGATCTATTTCAAGTGTTTATTTCTGTTAATGTTAATGATTATGGCTTACAGTGAATGAAAACCCAAAGGTCATTATCTCAGAAAATTAAAGTAGGGAGGATGATAGGTCTGAGAGATAAAATATTACCTAAATAGGTATCAGAGGCTTCACCTTGTGTGGTTGTGAGTCACAACCACTATAAAAGCATATCACGGCTGCTGCAGTCCCCAGCGTGGTGCATATAGAGTAGGGAGAATGAAGAGTTGAAAACTGTGCTGCTGTATTCCACAAGACATCAAAGGGAGAATATAATATTAGTCTACGTGTTTCAGGATTCTCTGGCCCCTCCCTCAGAACAAATCAATATCATATTGCCATGTTTCATTGCATTTCAGGGAGTCCTGAAATGCGTTGACTCCTAAATCAATATTATATTCACCCTTTGATGTCTCATGGAATACGGCAGTGTGGTTTTTAACCCTTCATCCTCCCTACTTTAATTTTCTGAGATAATGACCTTTAGGTTTTCATTGACTGTACGCCATAATCATCAACATTTACAGAAATAAACACTTGAAATAGATCACTCTGTAATGAATCCATATAATATATGCATTTCACTTTTTGTATTGAATTGTTGAAATAAATTAACTTTTTGAGGATATTCTAATTCATTGAAATGCACCTGTACATGCTGCCCAAAGTATAATCAGTATATATCAGCCACTGGCTGTTTGAGCACATCAAAGATATGTTTGACTATGAAAAACTCAGTTTTTCAATTGAAAACCATACATTAATAGCTGTTGGAGACCAAGCTGCATGGTGTATTAGTAATACAGGTGGGTCCTTGGCGGCTTCTCCCTGAAATGTCAGGTCTCTGCCTACACGATCACATATCAGTCTGGGAGGCCTGCTCTGTGGTCCTGGTGGATTAGGTCCTTGCCGACCCCCTGGCTGCAAAACCCGCCTTGTATGCTCTAAATTGCTGCCCCCTCCTGTGGGCGGCCGCTGAGTGACAGGAGCACTCGCACCTCCGCAGTGGAGCAGGTCACTGTACTCCATTGATGAAAATGCTGGAGTCTCGCGAGAGTTCATAAATCTCGCGAGACGTCAGCACGGTGACCGGCTCCACTGCAAAGGTGCGAGTGCTCCTGTCACTCAGTGGCCGTCCACAGGAGGGGGCAGCAATTTTGAACATGCAGGGCAGGTTTTGCAGCCAGGGGTGGTGGGGACCTAATCCACCAGGACCATACAGCAGCCTCCCGAACCTTTTAGGATGCAGTGTGAGACACAATAAAAGTTGATTTCTCAGGTATGAGGGGGACGTCTGGGCACATAGAGGGGTTATAAAAAGCCCAATTACATTCTGTTTAACATTATGTTTAATCTGGTAGGTACAGTTTAAAGTGCCCAAAGGGGTGACAGGTTCCCTTTAAGGCTAAAAGGTTCAGATTGTGAGACTTGAATAAATATGTAGTGTTATATAAACAACACAACCCCAGGATTCCTTGTCTCTGCCTACAAGCAGTAACACTTATATCCATCTCTTGACATGTTTTTAACTTGCTTACAAATTATTAACAATGTTACACTTTTTAATTTGCGAATTTATATAATTATTTTATTTTATAATTATAATATCAATGTTTCATCATCATCGATACTACTCTCATACTTTACTAATGATTGTTCTATTTTGTTTGAGTAATTACTCCAGTAATGTCATTTATGTTTCTTATAGAAGGTGCAGTGACAGACAAACGATTGATGTAGCTTGTACTGTCGGGAGAGAAGCCCAAGAGATAAGGGGTCCACATCCACCTTCAAAGCAGATAGAATTGTGCATTATGATAAGGTATATGTTGTTCCTGCACAGAGACCCTCTTTTGTCTTTGTCCTCTCTCCTGGAAATCACAATAGCTATAGAAAGAAGCTGTCACAATTGAGCCTCAGTGTATTGGGGGTCTCTCAAGGCAACAATATTATTAATGATCAAATATATTTTACAAAGACAGTGACTTTGTATCCTTGTATCTGTTTTTCAATTGTCAGGTTTAATTATATAGCCTCAACTATGTTAAAGTTCAAATCAGTAAGCTCCAGACACTAAAGGTACCGTCACACGTCGCAATATCACCTGCCGATGATATGCGGCGATGTAACGTGCGCGCGCCTGATTTTCTTGCTCACCTCAAATCGCCAATGCCGCCATCACACGACGCAATGTCGCCCTGAAGCTAAGGCTATGTGTCGCTCCGGAAATCGTCTCACCTACAGCGGAACCAATGTTGCATAATTCAATCGCCGCTTTAAATGCCGCAATGTCAAAGGCAATGTGGATGCACATGTTCAGCGCGGCGAGGACATAGGCGTGCCACAGTGGTTTACACCGCTCCCCATACACGCTCATTGGACAACGCAACAGTGTTACCATTGGTCAGCGTGCTCTGGAAGGCTGGCTAATACATGATGCCATTGTCTATCGGAGTTTGTACAAAGTACACACTTGTGTCGTCAATTGTGGCTCCTGCAACACACTTTCGAGGCGCCAAAGCGTCACACAGGCGCGGTCTTGTGCAAATATGGCATGGTGTCAACTGACAATCAATGGGAACACAGGAGTACACACCAATCAGATCAGACGGGGCACGGACTCCAGCACGCTGAGGCACGCCTACGGGAAATCATAGACAATGCTCTTTCCATCACTATCGCCCTCTCACACGCCACAACACGGAAATATCGCCGTAACGTTTGCAGCTGATTACTGAGCACTGATCAGGAATCAAGCGCCGGGTGAGAGGCGATTTATCACCACGAAATTGCCCAATCACACGCCGCAATCGTGAGGCAATTTCACGGCCATTGCTCCGGGGCGACATATCTCCTTTATGATCTCAAGGCGATATTGAGGCGTGGGACGGTACCTTCAGGGTGCTTTCACATCACGATTTAGTGCCTGTCTGTGGGATCTGAGTTTGAAGGAGGATCCCACGGACAGCCACTCTTCCACACGGATCCCTGTAATTGGATGGCAAATAGCTATTCGATCCGATTCTATGCAGGATCCGTGTGAAATCTGCGGTCCCCTGTCTCTCCCTGCTCCTGCCTCCTCTATCTTCTTCCCTCCGCTATTCTATTCTGTCCCCCCGCTCCTCTATCCTAATCTAATCCCTATCCTGCCCCCTGTTCTCTTCGCTGTGTGTTAAAAAAATAGAAAAAACTCCTCTAGGAGGATACATTGTCACCGACTCCCAGGATGCGACACCATTGGGGCTGAAGAACCTGTGATGATGTCAGAGAGCCGGTCACATGACATGTCAGCTGACCGGCTCTCTGACATCTTCAGAGGTCCTTCTGCCCCGATGGTGTCGCATCCTGGGAGCTGGTGACAAGGTGATGTATCCTCCAGGAGGAGTTTTTTTTTTTTAACACACAGGGAAGAGAACAGGGGACAGGATAGTGATTAGATCAGAATAGAGGAGCGGGGGGACAGAATACAATAGCGGGGAAGGACAGAATAGAGGAGATGGGGAGGAGATGGGGGAAGGAAGATGCAGGGAGAGACAGGGTGAGGCAGGGGACACGGAGCCGACATCAGATCTGAGGTGAACTCGAATCCGATGTCTATAGGCTTTTTGTGGGCTCTCGGATCAGCACTGATCCGATGCTGTCCGATTTGAGTCACGGACACAAAATCGTAGCTGGCTGCGATTTTGTGCCCGTGATTACATCAGACAGCATTGGATGGTGCCAAAATCGGATGCCAATAGTGGCACATCCGATCTGATCTGATACCCATAGGGGGACATGGGATCCGATTTCGGATCCAAGTGTATCCATTTTGAAACGGATACAATCGGATGACCGAAAATCGTAATGTGAAAGCAGCCTAAGACATTCATGATTGTGGTAAGCAAAGGAGCTGAGAGCATCTTTCACAAGTGAAGTCCTGATCGGATGAAGGGGAACAGGGCAGTACAGTGCTTTGGAGCAGTCCCTACAAAGCCTTGCAAGAATATTCACCCCTTTGACATTTTTCGTGTTTTGCTACCTCACAACCTGGAGTTTCACTGTATTTATTTTTTGAGGGTTTGCATCAGTTGATGATCAGAACATGCCTATAACATTTGATTTTATTCTATTTTGAAGCAAACATCAAAAAGAACAAAATAACTGAAAACTTCAGTGTGCATAACTATTCACCACCTAAAGTCACCATTCTGTAGAGCCTTCTTTTTACACAATTACAAATGCAAGTTGCTTTGGATAAGTCTTTCTGAGCTTTCCACATCTTCCCACTGGGATTTGTGGCTATTCCTCAAGGCAAAACTGCTCCAGTTCCATCAAGTTAGATGGTTTACTCTGGTGAACAGCAATCTCCAAGTCTCAGAACAGCTTTTCAAATGGAATAAGGTCACTAATGCTGAAAAATATCCCCATAGCATGTTGATACCACAATGTTTCACTGTGGGGATGGTGTTCTTGGGGTGATGAGCTGCAATTTGTTTCTGTAAGTAAAGGCTTTTTTAAGGCCACTCTTCCATGAAGGCTAGCTCTATGGAGGGTACGGCTTATTCTGGTTTTATGGACAGATACTCCAGTCTCTGTGGTAACTCTGGTGCTCATTCAGAGTTACCTTTGGTGTCTGTGCTGCCTCTTTAATGTCCTCCTTGCCCAGGCTGAGAGTTTTGGTAGATGGCCCTCTCTTAGCAGGTTTGTTGTGGTATGTTGTTTCCAAAATGGATTTAATGGTGCTCTGGAGGATCGTCACAGATTGAAATATTTTTTATTACCCAACAATGACTCGAACTACTTAACAACTTTGTCTCTGACTTGTCTGGAGATCTCTTTGGTCTTCATGGTGTTGTTTGGTTACTGAAGCCTCTTGCTTATGGTGTTGCAGACTCTGCGGCCTTTCAGAAAAGGAGTGTATATACTGACAGACCATGTGACACTTGGATTGCACAGAGGTGGACTTCCTTTCACTAAGCATATTACTTATGCAGGTAATTGATGCACCAGAAATTTTTAGGGGCTTCATAGCTAATGGGTGAATACATATATGCACATGGCAATTTTTATTTATTTTATCTCATAAATGTAATTTTGCCTATATTTTTCTAACTTCCCTTCCACAATTTAGACTATGCGACACATCATAAATAAATCAGATTACAAAAATATTTAAGATATGGTTTGTAATGTAACAAAATAGGCTAAAACCAATGGGGTGAAAACTATCTCGAGGCATTGCACATACTAGCAAGGAGTTTCAACATCTGGACCTCAAAATTTCTATCTTACCACCTTTATACCAGAAGGTAGACATATGTTAAAGTTAAAACCGACTGAACAAAATATATTTGTAGTGCTAATGCTTTATGTAACAACCCTGAGGCATGAGATGGGGCCATTAAGTTAATAGAATTGCTGGACAGAACATCAAATTCTCTTAATACTACATTACAAACCATTTGAATACATTGTGATTGATAGCGACAAAACCTTGTAAATTATCCCTTCGGATAATCATTGACAGCAGTGATATGAAACTGGTGAGGTTGTTGTATATTCATAAGCAGTTCTTTATATGACAAGCTACAATCTGCAGTTATCACAGCTTGATGTGATATTCGGCATGAGAAAATTACATTTATTATCTTCATACATGGTGGTATTAAATAGTACATGACATTGACAGGTTAACAAATCCAGTTGGAAAAATGAAGACTTATGGGTAATTTTGTTACACCGTACAGACATACGGACAGTACAGAGATCCTTCTAATGATCTTTATACACCCACCCTAAAATGAGGACAAAGGGCATCCTCTACGTCTACAGAAAAAAAGGTTTTATTCAAATCATTAAGATCATCATAATCATCACTGATTATACTATTAGTGAGACTATGGAATTCTCAGTCCCAGGATGTTGTACCGGTTGACGTATTGAATAAGGTCATGAAAAGCCTGGATTCCCTTCTTGAAAAATATATAATAGGTATTAGATTCTGTGATGAGACATTGATCCAGTGATCTAGTCCAATTGTCAAATCTGGAGTCAGGAAGAAATGTTACCCCAAACATGGGGCAATAAGCATCTGCCTTATAGGATTTATGCTTTTGTCTGGATCCAAACACTAAGATTACTGCTTGAACTCAATGGATTTGTGTCTTTGTTTAAACATCATATTTATGAACCTATTTAATTTGGGACATATTTTAAATACATTTTTCATATAAAAAAGAAATATATTAATATCTACTGTGCATCTTTAACCCCTTCCCGAACCATGACGCAAGGAGGACGTCATGGGTCGCGACCCGGTGTGTGATGTGAGCTCCGGTGCGGCGCTCACATCAAAAACCCGACATTTCATCTGATGTAAAAAAAAAATCAACACATATTTGGCATCACCACATTCAGAAATGCCTGATCTATCAATATATAAAATCAATTAATGAGACCATAAACTGCCAACATTTCGTGTTTTTTGGTCGCCGCAACATTGCTATAAAATACAATAGCGGGCGATCAAAACAGTGCATCCACCCAAAATTGGTATCATTAGAAATGTCAGCTCAAGACGCAAGATATAAGCCATCACACAGATCCAGATCCCGAAAAATGAGAACGGTACGGGCTGCAGAACATGGTGCAAAAAATGTGATTCTTTTTTCTTTCAAACTTCTGAATTTTTGTTTGACCACTTTGATACCAGTAAAAGTATACATGTTTGGTATCTACGAACTCATAACGACTGGGGGCATCATCCCAACACATCAGTTTTACCATAAAGTGATCTTGGCATATAAAAAACTCAAAAAGCAGACGTGTAATTGCATTTTGTTTGCAATTTCACTGCATTTGTAATTTTTACACTATATGGTAAAATAAATGATTGCATCTGAAAGTACAACTCGTCCTGCAAAAAACAAGCTATCATATGTCTATACTGACGGAAAAATAAAAAGGTTATGGCTCTTGGAAGAAGCAGGGGAACAAAAAACAAAAAACCGAAAAATTCCTGCGTGGAGAAGGGGTTAAGAAAAATAAAAAACTTTTTTGATCTGATTCAAATCCCAATAATTCTGGCTAAGTAAATCTTTATATACACTCTTAATGTAGTTAAATATGTCACAGAATTATTAACACATGCCATTACCATACAGAAGCTTGATAGAGAATATGAATCTCTATTTTATGTCCCCAAGTCATGTATTAAAAAAACAAAAGTCCTATAGAGTTGTGGATTGGACTGACCTTAATAAAGAATCAACCTAGTAAAGTCAAGCTCCATAGGCTAATGTCTGCAAAATACAATCCATTCACCTGATGGGACTTATTTAATTGGCAAGTAGATCTCAAAGAGCCCTATGTAGGTGAATTGTATAGTTGTATATCTTTTGTTTTATTAGTCTGCTATTTGTGAACATATTTTAAATGTACAGTGCAATGTCCTGGGCTTTAAATCCTACTTCAAGAGCAGGTTAGATGCCCAGGGACACTGGAGGGAAAGTACCAGGGTAGGCTGGATTCCCATATATTACATTAGGTCAAATACTTGTTTTATGTTTGAAGCAGACACAATTCATGACAAAATTGAATGTTGTCGTTCTTCCATAGCAACATAGGAAAAAAACATTTGCATTCAACATTTTAATTTGGATCAGTGTATTGCAACAAATGGGTCAGATAACCAAAATGATCCTACAGAAATCTATTAGATTAGCTCTGAGATCTATTAGTTTAGCTCTGGGATCACTTTCCCTGAGCGTTTCACTACCATGTTAGGCCAGGGTCACACATACCATCCATTTTTGGGCTAAATCCGTTTTTGGGAACATTTTGGACATTTTTTTTTCAAAGTCCAAAAACGGATATGTGTAAACGGATATGTGTTAAACGGATATGTGTTAACGCATGTGTGCGCTTTTTCAAAAAACACGTGCCTTTTCATGCAGCAGCCCATCTGTGGTCCGTTACAAAAATGCATGTGTTTTTTAACACGGGGCCCTATAGGAGATGCATGCGTTAACACATGGCACATATAAGGCACCTGCGTTAACACATGCGTTTTTGGTGAAAAAATTACTAAGTCCCAAAAATTCCAAAAAACGTCCAGGACCTCAGGGGACACTATTGGCACCCTTAGAAAAACTGATTCCGTTTTCTAATGGCTTATAAAATGGATTTGTATGTGTGACCCTGGCCTTAGAGAAAAAAATTTGTAAGGCCAGATCTGTAGGAAAGAGGCCTGAACACGGCTCGTGTTCATCTGCTTTTACATGGTGTCCATACATTGCACCATACATTGAAGAAGCAGCACCGGTGACTGATCACGTGATCCTCTGGTGTTCTTGGCATGGACGAGCCTATGAGTCTTAGAAGACCTAGAGTAAGACTGCTTGGTTTATATCCATTGGTTTCACCAGTAACAGTAAAACTACATAGTTAATGTTCCTACAAGTCTTATATGATATCAAAAATATAACAATACATATTTTAGTCTTAAATATGTATATAAAATGACTATACAGAAGCAAGAAGGAGCAAAATGTTCTAATTATTATAGTGTTGTCCTATAAGTATGCAATGAATTAGTATATGGCCTCTGCAGGGGTATATCATTATTTCCATTTATTATACAGTTCCCATTACATTGAACACTGGCAGGATTGGTCTTGAATGAATAGTTTTTTTTAATACATTATATAGGGATATTTTCCAGTTGTTAAAGGTACGGTTTGTCTATAGGAATGTATGAAAACCAGAATAAGCCTTTTATCTCACTAGGAGGTAGGGATTAGTGAATAGAAATGGGCAGCCAGTGTTTCCTGGAAGATTTCCCTGTAATTCCCTTCCTGAGGTAGAACATGGACCCTGAACCTCATGTCAGCTGTACAAATGATGTGGAATGTATATGCTGTCATTTTTATTGCAAGATTTTTCTTGTTTATGCTTTGGGCCTCAAAGTTAATACACATATGTTGTGGAGTGACCATTAAATGCATTCCATTGCTGTTCAATACTTATTGCAACATGGGGCAATGTGTGATGTGAACCAAAAAAACTCAACAGAAATCAAATGATATATCATTTAAACAGTATTATTTAATATGGTTATCATAACAATTGTCACATGTAAACCAATGTAATACACAGATTTAGTTGGTAATGTACCTCTGACTCTACAAGTGAATCTTACCTGCCAGATTTAGTAATGATCATTTCTGTCCCTAGGTCATGGAATTTGTCCCAGAGCTCCTTGGTTTCCAAGCTGCATGAAATCTTGGCCATCTCTTCACTGGGGATGATGGGAGTAGTGGGGATTAGAGGCTCAGTACATAGAGTCACTGGGCTGCTGCTATAGTCCCCATGAGGGTCCACACTGGAGGGGTCACTCACAGGCTGCCCACATGATGACTTCTCCACAAATTGTTCTAACACAAAGGAAAAGAAAAGATACAAATGACAGAATGA